>JBBBDQ010002188.1:437500-502500 GCA_037127315.1 Ascarosepion bandense
ATTATGGTAAGAAAACAAAAGAACAAATTCAACAACAAGAATAAAAAAAATGTGAAAAGACAAACCAAACTTGCAACCTATTAATCATAAAAAAAATGGCTAAACCATATTGAGCTTTTTATTTAATTTATTTATTTATTTTTTTATGGTTTCCTGTGTTGTGTCATTTTTTTGCTTGTTACATTTTTGTCTTGTTTTCTTAATTTTCTCTATTTTTAACCTTTTTTTTTTTTTTTTACATTTGATCAGAAAAGTCATTAGAAATGCTGTCAATATGCAGTATAAAAGCTTACCAAGTGCCAGGAGAACAATGTTGTTTATTGCAAAACCATTTTACCACTTGCTTCTGTTAATAAAATGTCTATTTTCATTATGAAAACATTTTGTCATTTCGTCTTTTATAAACCTACTGTTAGGTTTGCAGATTATTCAATGTGAATGAATAAAACCTCCATGTTAAGCCTGAATGTTTCATTGAAAACTAGCAAAATACACTTTTTGTAATTAAATAATAATTTATCTCGTTTTAATTCATCCATATTTTTTTCGTACCCCAAAAAATACAATGTGTGATTGACATAGATTTTTATATAATAGAAAATACTGCTTGTATTTTTGGACTAATTTAATTCTTATTAAAGAATAATAAGTGAAGAATTCTTCATTGTTAAAATCAGGAAAACTGTCTTATAAACTTATATATTTATCAGTTAGGAAAGATTTTGAAAATTGTTTTAAATCAAAACTCATTTCATTATGAAGTTTAAACTATTGAATATACCTGGAAAAATGTACCTGATTGATTTTTATTGTCGGTTTTTTTTTTTTTCCTTTAATTAATTGTTATTAATAATATCTGATGATCCTCCTTGTGATGAATTCATTTATCATAAACTATTAAGGACATTATTTCATTGAGTAAATTCTATTTAAAATCCACCATTGAAAAATTTTCCAGAGTTCTGGAAATGATAAATAAAAGGAAAACAGGAATATTAACAAAATCCCTGACAGCACCTGTTTATAAATGATTTAAAAAAACACTGCACTGTATAGAACTGCTCCCCTCAGAAGATATTTATCAATGTAAAGGAAAATGAAATGCCGTACATGTTAAATATCACTTAGCATCAGAATTTATTTAAATAGAATGCACATATTTACTACCTTGTCTTACTCTCAGGTCTTTGATAATGATTTAGTAAGGGATTGTATGAAGCAAAAGGTGATGATGATAATAATAATAATAATTGGTATTTTATATGAATTTATTATTGGTTTGCCAATCTTTTATATATCTGCAACCTTTTATACGAAATGCAACAGTTTTTATAGTGCTCTTGGGCATAATTTTTAAAAAGCATCAAACCATAGTAAAGAGTCAATCAGTTAATTTCCGTACATGATACACACTGTCTCTTTCAACCCATAATTGACTAGGCAAAAGATTTTCCTGTAGTAGGTTGTCATTACTTTCTGTGGTAGACTGGTTGCCAACCAAGGCTATAGAATCCAATCTGTCTTGCTATTTAATTCATAACTGGAGAGAAAAGAGATGAATTAATACCTCTCCCAAGGGTATTTGTGCATAAGTGAATACAAAAAATTTAACTAAAATTAAAACTTGCCTTTGAAATTTCTCATTTCTAACTGATACCCATTACACCCCAACAGTAAAGAGTAGCTAGTTCACTAGTTTGATGGATTATCTCCCTTTAAATGGTTAGGTGTCATTTTTACATTTTTCTTTGGCAAATGAGTCTCAGCAAATTTGGCAACTAAAAATAAAAGGATAACAAAAAATACAAATCAACTGACAATTCTCTTCCAAATTTTTCTTGGTTCTTCTCACTATTTATCTCCATTACTTTTGAAGTTGCTAAATAAAGTTACCTTTTTTTTTCTAAGGTGTTTAACTATTTCAAAATGATCATCACTATACTTCAAAAGGAAAGCTTCAAACATTTCTTTAATGACAATAAAAGATGGAGAGTTAAGTGAGCACGAAGGATAAAGAAAGAAACAATGAATGTCGGACTTTTTATAAGTTGCGTGTCTCATTTTGCAAATAGTGTTATCTAGTTTGTAGGTACACAAAAGCTTACGGCTCAGCACCCCATAGATCAAGAGGTCTTTTTGCAATGCATAGTCTACAGTTATATGCAAAGGGCTTTGCCATAGTTAGGGTTTATCAAAGGGAGAAAAAAGCCACTAAGAACAAAAGATTAAGATTCTGTTTACAGAAAAGTAGTGAGTAGGTCAGAGTGGGTAGAAAAGAGATAAAGAGGATGAAACAATTGTGGGGAGCTAAAAGGAAATAGAGAAGGAAATTGGGAAAGAGGAGAGAAAAGAATTTTTAAAAAAAAGGAGAAAAAAAAAAGAAATGAAAAACTTGCCAAATGTATAAACTCAACTTTAAAAGGAATACATTATTTTATTTGTATTTCCTTATTCTTAACTTCCCTTACAATTTTCACCTTTTATGATGGAAACAATGAGTAAGTTTACAATTGACTGTGTTGCCAGTTCACAAATTGAAGCAAAAAGAAACTAACTCCCTACCCCACCTAAAGAAAAGCCGCAGTTCCTGTTAAAAGTGTAATTTATTCTTATGCTCAGCACAATAATGAGTTGCTTGACTGCTGGCTAGAAAAAGACTTCCAAAGAAAATATTTGTCTCTTTGATTTTTCTGAAAACAACTTTCTTAGAAAATAAGAATCAGCAGTCAATCACCCAAACACAGCATTATTGTTTATAATTATTATTGTCATTAATAAGAATATGAGTTTGTAATCATTACCAACAAGCTATTGCAGATAATCTTTTGAAGTGCTTCATCAAAAGATTCATTCTCTAAATCCTTGAAAATGACTCTATGATAATTTTTGAAACTTTGACCTTGCCACTTTGTCTAGCATTCTAAACATGTTGGGATTATTCAAAATAGGTATTGGTTTAACAAAATGCTGATTAGTTGAGCATTTTTTCTCTTTTTTTTTTTTCTTCCTCCATAAAAAATAGGGGCTATTATTTTAAACCTGAACTTTAGATTCTTCTGTCTATTATTCTACCACAACAATCATTGATTTATCATGTTCGACTTGGAGGTTTCTAACAAGATGATCCCTGAAGGTAAAAGCATTTTTCTTGTTTGAAGTCCTTTTTTCCAAAATGATAGTTTTACTCTGATCCCTGTTTAAAGTCTAAAGTTTCTTACTTATATTTCACTGTTGTAACTATTGACTCATATTTCTTAGGACACATGTTTTTGAATGATGTGGTCAGTTCAAAACAGAGACGGTTGGTAAAATAGAATATGTTGCGAGAAAGTGAGGTATTTTAGGTTTGGTGAATCAAGATGTAGTTATTCATTCTTCAAATTTCTGTTAGTTCTTACAAGTTACAATGTTGTATCACTGATCACACATCTACCATTTCTCTAACCACCGATTATTTTAGAAATATATTTACTATTACTCGCTTCTGTGGAGGAAGTTCTTTTAAAAATATCCTAATCTGTTTTGATGCTTAATTATATTAAGTCTTAAACTACTGGAAGTATGATGAAGATTCCTTGTTTCAGCTTTTTTTGTCTTTTAATATCAAATGTCATTATTTTATATATATATATATATACTTAAATATAAGAGACAATGAAGGTCTATTATGTGTAATCATGAGCCGTTCTAAACATTTGAAAGTTACTCCATCCTCAAATTTACATTAGAACTTAATATTAATAACAAAATCCCATCCCTTGATGTACTCATTGATTCTAGCATACATAGATTTACTACTTCTCTATATAGGAAACCAACTAGCATAAACTCGTGTCTTCTTAATTATAATAGTGAATGCCCACAACGATATAAGTTAGCTGTTATAAAAACTTAATTCAATGCACACAAATTATATCTTCTTCCAAATCCATATTTTATAAAGAATTACACGACATTAAGCAAACACTTGTTAACAATGGATTTTCTAACTCCATCATTGATCAACAAATTAAAATGTATCTAAATAAACTTAATAATACCTCTAACAATATTGATAATACTAATAATAATAGTGTATGCCAAAATACTATTAACTTATACTATTGCAACCAAATACATAATAATTACAAACAAGATGAAAAAACTCTCAAAAACATAGTACGTAGAAATGTTAAACTAATAAATAATAATAATCAAATTAAGCTCATCATATATAATAAAAAATTTAAAACATAGTCTCTAATAACCCTACCACCACACAACTAACACCTCTACAGAAAACCAATGTAGTGTATCAATTTACATGCCCGTTCAGAGATTGTATCTCTGGGACTAATAATAAACCCACTACATATATTGGTTTTACTACAACCATGCTCTCCCGTAGACTTACCTGTCACCTTTCTGATCAGAGTTCAATTAAACAACATTTCTTAGAAAAACATAGCCATATAAGTAATATTAGATGGATTTTAGTCAACAATACAATAATACTCACTCATACACACAGTAAAAAGAACCTTCAGATATTGAAGGCCATCTACATTAAATTAAAACAACCCACACTTAATAAAATCACATTTAAATCTGGTTATAACACATTACATTGCATTTAAATATATGATTCTGTTAACATTTCGAGGTCTCATGTGGTGTGACGTCATAGAACTGCATTACAAATTTACAAACTATGTTTGCTATTTGGTAACTGTTATCATTGCTTAGCAAAGTTTTATGTCAACAAAAGATAAAATCATCTTTGATTGTGGATGTTTTTATGTTAACATCCCTGTAACCTCTCTGAAGATGGCTCATGTGAGCCAAAAGTTTAGAACCAACATAATAAAAAATATCCAAATGTTGGGGAATTTTTGTCTTTATTTTCGCTTGAAGTTAAAGCCAAAATGCTATGTTTAGAATGGCTCATGATTAAACATAATTGATATTGATTGTCTCTTATATTAAACAATATAGGTTTAGAAAATTATCTGCTGCCTCGATACACTATATATATATATATATATATATATATATATATATATTCTTCATTTGTAAACAAGTTATTACGCGACCTAGGTTTCTACCATGTGGTGTCTTCAGGCAATTTGCAATAACTGATTTTACGATTTTTTTTTTTTTAAGAATGTTCACTTAATGAGGAATTTTTGAATGTGCAATTTTTAAAATTACGAGAAATTATAACGTTTTCATCCATGGTTGTATGAACCTAATAAGTATAAGTGTCACCATACCATAAAATACTTATTAGGTTCATACAACCATGGATGAAAACGTTATAGTTTCTTGTGATTTAAAAGATTGTGCATTCAAAAATTCCCCGTTACGTGAGCATTCTTAAAAATAAATAAATAAATAAATAAAAATGGTAAAATCAGTTATTGCAAAATCGCCTGAAGACACCACATGATAGAAACTTGTAATAACTCGTTTACAAATTAAGAATATTCAAAAGTTTTACCATATAATTGTATTGAACATTTTTTAATATAAATGTGAACTGGTCTAATTTTATTATGACCCAAAACTAGGTAATTAAACAATAATATATATATATATATATATATATATATACTGTAAAAGTAAATGCATGAACAAAAGGTTAAAAACCTACAAGTTCTACAACTTAGTTACAATATATATATATATATATATATATAGTAAATGCTTGTCACTTAACTGACTTATGCTACCTTCAGCATCCTAAAACCAGAGTTTCATAGGTGGGCCTGTCCACCCAATCTTCAGTGGTTATCAGCAATTAATTGCTTATATTTTTTAATTTTTCTTTTTTTGGGACTTATTGGTGTCAGTTTTTTTTAGTATTTTTTTTTGTTTTTCTTCACTAATGTTTTTCTTTTTTGTCTGTGCATTTGTGCGCGTACCTATCTTTACAGATGTTTGTTTGCATGCAGGAGCCCATATGTAGGGTGTCATGATCATTTGTCCTTTTTTTCATTTCTTTTTTTTTTCTTTCACTTTATACTCACTCCTTAACTTTTTCTCTTCCTTTTCCTCTTTTCTTTTGATTGTGACCATTTAAGGCTAATTATTATGATCTCTAGACATGCCACTATTATTAATTTTGGATATTTTGGCGTTTTAGTCTTTTGGCTTAGGAAGTTTGTTTTGTTTTTTATATAAATAATTGATATTGATGCTTAAATGATTAATTTATATATAGTGATAATAAGGATTAAATGATAAACGTTATATATGTGCATACACACACATTGATATATCATCACTAGGCTATTATTTCCTCTTTTCTGGTTAGGTGGTATTAGGTATTAATTGTAAGTGGTTAGTTTTATAATTAAATTTTTACTATTGTTTGAATTTATGTTCATATGTCTGTATTTATACACATTCGTGCATGTACATATATATAGGTATACAAAAGTACATGTCCACTTATGTCTGTGCTTTGTTATTAATAAACTAGTGCTTAAATGTTAGATATTTTTCTATTTTTAGGGTATTATGATTGGTTGGGTTTATAGGTTTTCTTTGAATATGTATATATAGTATATCCTCACGCGCACACACACAATGTTAAACAGTGTATATACATTAATTACATATTTGTTTGTATCATGTTATCATTTGTCTGTTTCATTTTTTTAATTTAATGGTTAGTAGTTTTATTTGTTTTTGACTTGGTGTTATATATTGGGGGTGTCAATTATGGCAGGTTAGGGTTGTTCATTTGTAGTTGTTGCTGTGCATGTATATATTTACGTGCACATACACACATGGATAGCACTCATATTTAGTATTTGTTTGTTTATTTAATTACATTGATTTCATTTAAAGTTTATATTATATTTGTCTATTTTTAATTAGTGATTAGATGGCAAAGTAAGTATTTATATACCTACATTTACTTTTTATTTCAGTTGTCTTTAGGAGCTAATTTTGGTTTTTAAAACTAATTACTGCTAATTTTTCCTCTAGGCATAATTTACAATATTTACTGTTAATACTGTATGGACTACTTTTTTTTATATATATAATTTCTTATTTAATTTTGGTATTGTTCTCTTTAGCTTCATATGTATTTTGATAGGGTTGTATTGTTTGTGTATTTTTTTCTTTCAAAGGACATTTTATGGTTATATTATCTTACTTTTGAGGTTTTGTTCAGTGGCACCTCTCTAAATTTTTTCTTCTGTGTTAATGTTATTAGTTACGATAGCTTTGTATATTATGTTATTGGTTAAACATCTATTAAGTAGATAATTTTCTTTGTTTGTGAAGTTACATTTGATGGTGTTATTTTACTGAATGTTATTGTTATTGCAATTGTTATTGGTTTTGTTGAGTATTTTTTTTTATTGTGATTAGTTATTTTCTCCATGTTATCCATGCAGCTGTAACTAATTCTGATTGTATTTTTGTTGACAGTTTGCTATTTTTGTAGAAGGGTTTGTTAATTACTTTGAAAAATATTTTTCCTATTTTTGTTTTTAATGTAGTAGTGGGGGCTGTTGAAGTAAATTGTTTTTTTCTATTTTTGCTTTTGTATTCTAGTCTGTTTGAATATCTACTGTTTCTAGGGTTGATTCTTGTTCTTTTTGTTTTTATTGAATATTTTTTAGGTTACTAGAATTTGTTAATTCTTTTATTTATATTTAAATATGTTAGGGTGGTTGAAATTTTTGTTAATGAATATTAGGTTGTTATTTGATTTTGAGATATATCAAAATGAATAAGGAATGAAGAAAATATTTGCAAAATTCAAAACATTAATTTAAAACCATGATCAATATAAAAATAGAGTAATGAATATTTATTATTAATAATACTTTAGAACATGTACAAACTACAATCTATGACAAAATTGAACATTTTGTTCTTTCAATGTCGAAACAAAATGTGCAATTTTGTAGTAGATTGTACATGTTCTAAAGTATAATTTATAATTATATATATATATACATATATGAGGGATTCAAGGATAAAACATTTTATTTCTTTCTCTTTCCATTCTGTTTTCATTCTTTTATTATTTTTTATTATTTAATCTGTTTTTATACTTTTCTTCCTCTTCTCTTTTTTTATTTTCCTGTCTATTTATCCATATCATTTTAAGGCTGCAGAAATTCTATATTAGTCAATAATATAGATTTATTTTTTCACACTCAGTGGTAACCCTTTGTATCTTAGTGGCTTTGTTGCCTTGTTTAGTGTGGGATGATTAAAAGTTAAAAAAAAATAAATATAATTAAACTTGTTAAATCCTTTCAACACATTTCTTGTGACCATTTATTTGAAATAAAAATATTCTATAATAATATTTGCATTTCAGGCAATTAAATGACAAAGCAGGAAAAAATCTGTGTAATTTGTTTTGTCCTGTAAAAGGACTTCCTCTGACTAAAGTAATGTTTTTCTTGATGGAATTATGCGTAGAAGGGGGAGATACAAATATGTAAACATTTGTTAAAATTATACACCAACAGAAAATGCTGAAGTCTATGCAATGCTGAAATTTTAAATTAATTTCTGAATATGTATTTTAAATAAAAATTATACTGAATAACATGTCTGAAAAAAAATATTTAACTTAAAAATTTTAAATTTCAGCCTTTCCTGTTGGTACATAATTATAACTTTGTACTTTTTATATATCTCCATCCTACACTTATATAATTTCATTAATAAAAGCATTAATTTATTCTAAAGTATTTTTAGTGGACAAAACATGTAACACAGAATTTTTCTACTTTGTCACTCATTTGTCAAACATTGTTCTGGCATATAAACATTTATGCTATATTTTTCCATATGCATTTCATAAATGACTTTAAATCTGAGAAATGTTTTCCAGAGTTCCTTTATTTAAAAAAATATTTAAATTTGAATTTGTATAAAAATGTTTAATAAGATAAAAATATTATGAACTACAATTAAATCCTATGAAAAGTTTCTGTGCAGAAAAATTCTTTCAATAAACTGATCAGTCAGTTAATTTTAAAACATATATAAAGTAAGGATTTGCTTTCTAACAAAAATGATTGTTGCAAGAAAAACCAAACGCCTGACAAATGCAAGAGTATTTCCTGTTTTATCATAAGTTTTAGTTTTTACTACAAAAAAACATAAAAATAAATGAAACTTTTTCAAAAGTTTTTTTATAAAATAGAATAAATTTCTTTAAATAAAGATACTCATCTCTTTCTGTTGCTTATTGAAAAAGAGCTTTGAAAAATTCGTAAAATAAAGAGAAAAAAATTTGCAATCAAATTTCAAAATACAAAATGTTTTGAACGTTTAAATATTTAAACATTTAATAAACATCTACTTTCAATATTCAAATTATTTTGTATATGAATTCATTTTTTAAAAGAAATCTTTTTACTAATTCTTCAGGAATTTCTTTAATTTAAAACTTTCTTAAATGCATGCAGAGATTTTAATTTGAAAAATTATTGTGCTGTTAAGAAATGCAAGAAAAGAGGCCACAGAAATGTTTCTTTCAAAGAAACTTATCTGTCTTGGGTGCAGGTTCTGTGCAAATAATGTATGTTAGAGCTTTAGAATTTACATTATAAATCTGCTGTCAAACATGTATATATATTTTTTTATTTTATATTTTCAGTTATTGAGAAGGGTTGTTAAGTGTATGCATATATATATATGTGTGTGTGTGTGTATACACTACCAGCCATAATTATTAATCCACTCCAGTTTTTTAAAAGAAATGATGTATTTCATACTATTTTTAGTATTTATTGCCAAGTGGATAATTCTAAATGAAAATAGAACGGTTATTTTGTTATTATTACTTTGCAAAATTTTACAAGGGAAGGAAGCAAAGATGAACTCGTCCGAATCACCCTAAATGTTCTTCATTCTTTCATTGATGAAACTGCAATATAGGTAATTATTAAATATTTATAAATTTATTGATGTACATGTTATTGTGCAGTATTAACAAAAGAACCATTCTATTTTCATTTAAAATTATTCACTTGGCAATAAATACTAAAAAATAGTATGAAATACATAATTTTTTTTTAAAACACTGGGGTGGCCTAATAATTATGCCCAGTTATGTGTGTGTGTGTATATATATATATATATATATATATATATATAATATGGTTCATACTCCTTTACAGTCTTTAGAACAGGAGTAGAGGTTTATTGCTTCTATCCTGCTTAAGATTGGTTTTTCAGTTCCTTCTAAAGACTTTTCCTTCTCTTTCACCTCTAGTAACTCCTTGCATCATCTTTGTCACATTGTCACCTTGCTTGGGGTGAATTTGTATATATATATATATATATATATATATATATATGAAGTGAGATGTAAGTATTTTCAATATATATGTCACATATATTTTACTTTTTATCACATATGCTAATACACATGCACACATATTTCACTATATATATATATATATATATATATATATATATAATGAGAAGTTTTCACTTAACTGAGCAGTGTTGTTTCAGTCGTGCCAACTTTGTAATTTCGTGAAAGCAGTATTTTTAAAAAAGTAAAAACCCTGAAGAATGAAGATGTCACAATAATACTTTCATGAAACTTCTAAGTTGACATGACTGAAACAACTCTGCTCAGTTAAGTAAAAAACCTCTCCAAATTAATTCCATTAACATTTTATCTCTACTTTGATATTGAGCACTTTATGACAAAAAAATCTTGCTTGACTAAAATGCCTTTCTACTAGTAAATTACTGAAGAAAAAAAAAGCAATTTCGGTACTTAGCATCATTACAATTTAACTAAGATATATATATATATATATATATATATATACACACACACAAGTAATCCCTCTTTTATGCAAGTTTTGTTAAAAATGACAAACATGGTACTATGGTTAAGTTTTTATATAATATTTCATATGATCATATAATTTTTTTCTTTTCAGAACATAAATTATATAAAAATTGTCCAATTGTTTTATTTTTCTAAGCACTTCCAGCTAAACTTTTAGCCATTATCAAGGATAAATTTCATTTTACTTTTAACTGAATATATATTGTTTTATGTATGTTGTTATAGGAATGTTTTGTATTCCAAACATATTGAGCACATAAAAAATTATATAAAATACTTCATCATGGCACCATGACTGTCATTTTTAATGAAACTTGCATATATATATATATATATATATACACACACACACACACACATTTTTGGCATTAAATCCATCATCTTTTGATGAGATAAAATTATCTTTTCAAATTATTTCTTTTTTTGATGAGATAAAGCATTTATTTTATGGACAAATATTTAATTTTGAACATATTCTCCTTCCTCATTAGTCCACAACCCAATTCTTGTCTATAGATAATATAAATGAATCATTATATAGTGAAATTTTCAAACATGAATTTGGTTAAAAAATGTTCCAACCCCCTATACATATTTATTCTTTGTCTACATATACATATACATATATTCATTTACTTTCTATTAAGTTAATTTCTTATATCTTCAAAATTTCCCCATATCCTTGACTCAAATTTTTCCTTTTTCTATTTGCAATTTTTTTTACCATTTTCACACATTTCAGTTCTTTATATCCTTAATTTTTTCTTTCACCATTCTTTTCCTGTTCTCTTATTTAATCTTTCTTTTTATTCTTTTCACATTCTTTGCTCTTTCTCATCATCTTTTTCTAGTCAATTACCCTAAATTACTCTCTTTAATGTTTTTCTTTCTATTCCTTTTTTCCCTTTCTCTTTTTGTATTCCTTTTTCTTTATCTTTTTCTCTTTCTTTTTCTTTCTTTTCTCTCTTTTCTTTTCTCTCTTTTCTTTTCTCTCTTTTCTTTTCTCTCTTTTCTTTTCTCTCTTTTCTTTTCTCTCTTTTCTTTTCTCTCTTTTCTTTTCTCTCTTTTCTTTTCTCTCTTTTCTTTTCTCTCTTTTCTTTTCTCTCTTTTCTTTTCTCTCTTTTCTTTTCTCTCTTTTATATTTTTGTTTTACTTTTCTGTTTTCTTTTTCTCTTTTCTTTTCCTTTTCTTTCTTTTTTCTTTTTCTTTCTATCTCATCCTTTTTTCTATTTCTTTCCATTTCTTTACTATCATTTTCTTTTTTTCTTTTTATACTGTTCTCTTCATCTTTCTTTTCCTTATCTCTCCTACTTTACATTTCCCTGTCTTTGTCTTCTCTATTTTATTAGTTTCCAACTCTTATCATCTTTTTCTTCTGCTTCCTTATCACTCTTTCATTAATCTTCTTTTTCATGTTTCATCTAAACAGTTTCTTTTCCCACCCTATTCAGAACTTTTAACCATGAACTCATCGACCCATTCACAATTCACTGATTTACTATATTATTTCTTTTTCACTTTTCAAATTATTTCTTTTTACTTCTAATTCTTCCTTTCCTTGCCTCATTCTTTCTTTTATTCTTTTTCATTTATACTTTCTTTTTTTTCTCTTTCTTTTTTTTATTTTACAGCTGTACATTCCACCCCCCCCCCCTGCATCAATCACTTCCTATTTATCCTCCTCCTCACCCCAATTTCCCTAGTCTATACTTTTTGCTTCTTCAGCTCTCTACTAATGAACACTGCATTCCTGCAGTTACACATTATTATGAAGAGACAGAGCAGGAATTCTTTTTTCCATTCAATACATCAACACCTTTTTAGAGATTATGTCTGGCCACCAAATTATTAGGATTAATAGCAGCCCAATAAATGAAACATTTCCATTTCTTTAATCTCTTTCCTATTGAGAGCTTTTTTGTTTTTTACTATCCCCCTTCTCTCTCTCTCACACGCACACACACACACACACACACACACACACAAAATGTATACTGAGAAAATATAGATGGATGTTATTCATCTATCAATTTATATGTAGAAAATAACTATGCATTCTTTTTGTTTTTTTTACAATTGGATATCCATTGGCTACTTTAACTACCTCTATTACTAACAGTTTTTTCAATTCTGTACATACACGCACAGCCTTTATATATATATATATATATATATATATATATATATATATAAAAACGTAGAATACTTGGTATATAAGTCAGGTAAATTCTGATAGAGAAAAACTCAGTTAAATTTATTTATTTAATTTAACAAAGTAATATAATTTTGAAAAAATTTAGATGTTCTACAAGTTCATGGGTAATATGTATTTCACAGGGTGACCTTGCTGGTCATCAGACCTATATGATACAACAGTTAATATTCAAAATAAATCAGAAAATAATTATGCACACGTGAGTGTCTGTGAGTAATTATTTTCTGGATTATTTTGAATATTAACTATTGTATCATTTGGGTCTGACAACCAGCAAGGTCAGCCTGCGAAATACGTATTACCCATGAAATTGTAGAATATCTAATATTTTTTCTAAAATACACATATATATATGTATATAAAAATTGTGTTATATAGGCATGATTTGACTTCGCTTAGACTGTTGGTCATTCATGGTTGAGAGGTCTAAGATGCCAGATCAATTGGTGGCTTCTTCTATGTGGATAGGGGTCGCAAGTTCAAATCCTGCCAAATGACACACCTTTTCTTAACAAAAATTTATTGTCAATAATAAGGCCGGTAGAAATAAATATATAATATTGTTTGTTTATAAACAGAATATCTACTTAAATACGAGTATTGATCAAAAATAATGTTCAAACAAATCATTTCAAATTGTCGGTTGTTTAAAGACCATTTCGATAATCTTCGTTAATTTCCGTAACATGTTTACAGATGTATATATAATAGCTAAGTGCTTCAGTCTGAATATACACAAGCACTATATAAATGATAGATTAATGCTTCAGATTAGAGCACTAGACAGACAATTTGCTTAACCTTCCTATACCATCATAGTAAACTTGGTCCTTACTGAGTGCTCTGCATTTGTTGCCTTTTGGCAGACTAAAGATATGTGCATGCATATGAGAGAAACTTAGTTTATTAGATTCTCTCTTGCCATCTTTTTTGTCTCCTCTATATTCATCTGTAAAGATTATTTCTTATATTTTATAATCAATGCATGCATTGACAAACATTTCCAGTTATTTTCATAAATTATAAACAGTTAAACTATAATTCAGTCTTTGATTGATTTTTAACCAATGTCATTAAATCAATTTTTGTCTTTCTCACTTTCTGTTAATAGCTGTATTTTTGTAGATATTTTCATAAGAATTAAGAATCTGTGTTCATACACTCACCTTTATATGACCCACAAAGACGGCAATGTGCCAGATAATTGTATTCATGTTCAAATGTCTGCTTTTACATATACATTTTTAGTATTTTTCTCACCATTCAACTCCTGAGCAACTGAAACACACACACACACACACACACACATATATATATACATATATATACATATGAGAGAGATAGGTAACATATCTTCATTCAAGTATGTTTTGTTTGAATAATTTATGCATATGTCTATTTTTATTTTAATCATCTCATACTTCTAGATTGATATTTCCATGCTGTAATTGAAATCATCAAGGAAGGTGCAGTCATTTTCTTCATTCTTTTTCTTTTCCCAAGTACTTTCAATCTCATCCAAGACCAGTTTCAGGGGGAATTGCTAAGCCACAAAATTAATGTAGTTGATAGTTGTTAATTTTTCTGTGCATGTGCATGAATTGCATTCGTTAATTCAAAAATGACTATTATATAAGTGAGGTAACTTTATTTGTGTTGCTAAAATAATTTCACAAGCAGTTTCAATTTTTGTGTTTTAAAACATTCTGTTGTAATTATTTTAAAACAAATTACAATTTAGATATTTTAAAACCTTGCTTTTATAAACATTTTAAAACATTGTTGCTATATTTTATTTAGTGTTGGTTACAATTTTTTTTGTATAGAGGGTTCAAGAATTTGAAGTTTTTGTTTATTTTTTTCATGGTAGAGTATACTTGTACTGTCCATTAATATATCTCTAATTCTTTAATGTTGACAGATATTCCTTTAAATGTTGTGCAATTGAACTTGAATCTGACATATGTAGTGTTAACCTCCTCAATAATGTTGTTGTATAACCAACATATATTTTACTTTTTTGTCAGATACACACTCTCACAAAGGATATTTTAAATAATATATGATGCAAAGCATTAGTTGACAGGGAAGAGTTATTGCAGATGATTAAGTTAATTGTATTAAATTTATAATCAATTTTATCTTTGTTAACTGGGATCAGTGGGGCATATATTGATATGTTTTTTTAGAATTTTTTCATCTTGTTTTTAGTATATTTGCTTGCCGTTTATGGTAATTTGAGGAAGTATTATGTTCTTTTTTATTGATGTTACCATTTCTAATAGCTTGTCTAATTTGTTCATCAATGATGTAAATAGGAAATTCATTATTAATGAGTTTGATATTTTCTAATTCAGTGTAGAAAATCTTTTTTGTAGAAGAGTTAACTGATGTACACTTTATTAAATTTTGTATAATAGTAATTTTTTAATTGTTAGAACATCTACTTTTATTGTTCAGAGTACATATTTTGCTAGTTATTTTTTATATTAGATGTTAATAAATGTATTATTCTTGGTGTCTATTAATATATCAAAAAAAGGAATTAAGTTCATAGGTGAACTTAAGAATGGGGGAGGGGTGGAAAGTTTTTTGTAGTTCACATATTTCATCTACATTTTTGACTAAAAGGAAAATATTGTCTGCATATCTTAAGTAAATGAAAGGTTTTTTAATGGTATTAAATATCTTATTTTCAAATTCAGCCTTGTAGAAGTTAGTGTTTGTCCCAGAATTGAACCCATTGAAATATCATATTGTACCTATATATTATTTTGATGGTCATAGAAGGGAACTTCAGTGGTACAAATCAAAAGTAGTTTCTGTAAAATGTTAGGTTTAATTTTTTTTGTGGGGGGAGAGATTGATTACTGTAAATATTCTTTATAATTATTTCAATCATTTCTATAACTGGGACATTGGTAAATGAACTTTTAACATCAAGTGAGGATATGGTTTCATTATTAGCTTTTTTTGTTTTATTTTTTTAAGATTTGAATTATTTTGTGAGTTGATTTAATACTGTATTTACTAGGTATGTATTGTGTAATGAGTTGGTTAGTAACTTTGGTAAACTGAAGTGGGGATTTGGGATATGATATAATGGCAAGCAATGTTAGGTTTATGTATTTTTAAAGTGCCATATATATATATATATATATATATATATCCTAGTTTGTAATCACCAGTTATTTGAAGAAGTTTGAAGTTATCTCTGTTCTGTGTTGTTGATTGTGATAGGTAGGTTGATTTTCAATTTCACTTGGTTAATAGGATTTTTGTTGATTTTTTAATTTTTTTTTTTTTAATTTAGTATGATTGTCAAGTATTTGCTGTATTTTTTTAAAAATTGTAATCAGATTTATTTAACACAATGAATATATTGGTTTTATCTATTTTTTTTTTTTTTACAATTAGTATGGTTACATAGTTACTTGACAGTGATTTATTTTGTTAGGAGATTGGATATCTAAATTGTAATTTTTTTTGTTGTTGTTGCAAATCACAATTACAACAATGTTTGTTAACATGTAAATTAAAACGTTTTGAAAAAAGTTTTTAGAAACACAAAGTTACCTCCCTTATGTAACGGTCATTTTTTTTTTAATTTTTTTTATTAATGAACTCACTTCATGTGCATGCTCAGAAAAAAAAATTACAACAATCAACTGATTAATTTTGTCTTTGCAATTCACCTCTGAAAATGATTTTGGATGAGATTGAAAGTACGCGAGGAAAATAAAAAGAATGAGAAAAATTACAGCACCTTTCTTGATGATTTTAATTACAACCTGAAAAATTAATGTGTGAATATGAGATGATTAAAATAGACATAATATGTCTAAATCATTTAACTAAACATGCTTAAAGATACACACACACACATATATATATATATGTTGATTTATGCTATTCTATTTCTTGATGGGTCTCCTTTTTTTTTCCTCATTTTTTTAGCTCCAATGTATATGGCCTCAGAGGTTTTGCCCTTATGAATTAGAAATATTCAGGTTCTAAATTTTTATCAACTCCTTACAAACTGACCTGATAGTTGGTGGCTATTAATTTCCGAGCTGTACACTGACCAAAAGTAGAGGTGATACAAACATTGATTTAATGTGCGTGTGGAGTTTGGCCAGTGTCCACCGCAGGCTATCTGACCAGCAGGCTGCTTGCTTTGTCCTTCATGATTCACTATTGATCCAAAACCCACCCTTGTTCACAGTCCTTCCGTCATATAGATTTTTCTCTTTTTCTCTTGTTACCTGCTATCAGAGTGAACTGACTGTCTTTGTAAACAAGGTCAAACTCAACACTTTCTTCCTGTCTTTCTTTACTTTCTTCTTCATTCTCCTTCATTTCTCATTCTTCTTCATCTTCTACTTCTTAAATCTATTCCTGTAAACAAGCTGGATGACTCTTGAGCCAAAGTAGAATAAAAACTTGTGGCTCACACCAGAGTTTAAAGGCAGACAGTTCCTTCTGTTTTTAAAACCCTTTACTGCCAGGCTAGCTTTACCCACCCTAGACCATTACTGACCTGTCCAGTTTCTCCCTGACCACTCCTAAACTTACTAACATTTCCCTCCTTCACCTTTTGCCATCATTATTAATTACCAACAAGTATGGACTCTTACTGCAGATAAAGAAGGAAAAAGGAAAAAATAGTGAATTAGTTTAAAAAAAAACAAAATATAGAAAAGAACAAAAAAACAGTAATCACTACTAAATGGTTGTAGTTAAAATATATATATATATATATATATATAAGCAAAGTTTGTGCATATATATATATATATATATATATATATATATATATGCACAAACTTTGCTTTTTATCATAAGAGGCTAAAATCTCTTTGGGAAACAATGGAACTTTTTTATCACAATTTAATTACTTGGCAATCTTCTTTGGTCATCTGATTATAACAACTGTCCTAATCCGAAACCTATTAATTTATAATCTCTTCCATAATGTTTTGTCTATGCTTTTTAATCTTCTTTGAAATCTGTTTTCTCATAATCCTTCCTGTTGTCTCCAGCCTTTAATTTCCTTACCTATAATTTGTTCATTTTTCTAATATCTAGACATAACTATGTGATTACCCATTTTTCCAAACAGTTCTTTATAAAGGGCAACCTGAATTTTCAGTCACCTCATTTACAAGTTTTTCACAACCAAAATATTTGCCAATCTCTAATCCAACATTGTTTCTTTGAGTTACACTGAGTTTGGCATTTGTAGCCACAAAGTTTTTCTCATCATAATCCATCTTGCATATTTATAAGTCTACCGTTTGTCTGTGCATTGGATGCAGTTGCCAAATCTGGTCAGTGCTCCTGCTATTCATTTTGAGTTTCTTGAAAAAATCCAAAGAAGTATCTGCAATGTAATCAATCCTGACTTGTCATCTCAACTTCAGTCATTTTCTCTCATTGATGGGAAATGGCTTTCCTCTGTCTTTTCTTCAAAATATTTTCATGGCAACTGCTCTGACAAGATTTTTTTAAACTAGTGTCCCATCCCAACCATGTGAATTTAAGCGTGCTACTAGATTGGCATCTAGGTCCCACTATTTTACCATTGAGATAGTTAAATGTAACCACCACTTCTACTCAGATTCTTTTTGCACCTTGCATATGTGAAACTTCCTTTCATTCACTTGCTTCCCTGATAGCTACAATCTCCAAAAATTTAAATGCAGTGTCATTTGCCATTCTCTATCTTCCTGAAACCTGTTCATCTTTTATCCTTTCTTCAGCGCCCGCTGTACCTAGTCTTTTCTCTCACTCTAACCCTCTGCACACTAATGGTGGTTCTACTTTGCTTAGAGTGAAATGTTTAAAAAAAAACATCAAAGCAACCAAACTCTTCTCCAAAATTTAAACTCTATAACTTAGCTTAGAGCTTCAAACCAACCTTTGATTTCATTAGAATTTGGTTCTCAAGGTCCTGCCTCTAATGTGCCTCTTTTCCAAATTGTTTCTACACTAATTTCTTGTTAAACCTTTTCTTAACTATAATTTAGAAGTTCATTGCATTTTTCAGGAATGTTGTTATTATTTTTATCTTAATTTCTTGGTTATAAAAAGTTCTCCATAAAATTGTCCATGATATTTGCTCATAACTTTTTGGCTTAATTTTTTTATGTTCTTTCAAATTATAATTTTTTTGTAACTCACCTCAAAATATTCTTAATGTTGATTCAAATCTTCACTATATTATTTTTGTTTTATTAATTTGAAATCTGATTCTCGGTAAGTTCTCTCTGGAGAATGTCTGCTCAGTGTGTCATTCACTGTTCAGTTCTTCCGAAAGTTTTTTATTTCTGAAAATAAATCATGTCAAACTAAATTTTTATTCATTAGCCTCGAACATTTTTCTTTCACGCTCATCAAAAATTATGAAAATAACCCTAAAAAGTATATTGGTAGGAAATGACCAAGAAAGAGAAACAAATAATATTTATATTTTAGGTGTCCGTAAAGTTTGTGTGCACTTTAAAAATTTATAACTTTATTTGTATTTGTGATAGAGATAATTTGTAAAAAGAATTAGAAAGAAGTAAATCTATATTTTTTAAAGGTTTTATTGAAATTTTATTTAAGTTTCTACATGTCCTCCATCATTAGCAATACAAAGGGTAATACGATTTTGCAGTTCACGGAAAATATTTGCCAACTGATTTACAGTAATGCTTGAAATCACAATAGTTATTTTAGCTTTCAAATCTTCTAATGAACTAGGTTTGGTTGCATACACAATTGCTTTCACATGTCCCCATGTTTACTTTTACCTCAGTTGAAGCCATGGACCGAATTGATTCTGAAAATAAGAAAATATTTTTTTACTTATCTAAAAATTGTAGCAAATTTTGTGGTAAAGTATTATTCAATAACTATACTTAAAACTAATTTTCGCCACTTTCCCCTCTATGTAACCCCCTGCGCAATAGTGGCAGTGAAATGCCTTGCTCGGGGTGAAACGATTATAAATTATAAAAAAAAGTACATTAAACTTTCTAACATTTTTTTTATATATTATTTCTAACATAAAGTTATAAATTTTTTAAAGTGCACGTAAACTTTTCAAACTTTATGGACACCCTGTATTTTAAGTGTCCTTAATTTTTTTTTCATAATTTATATTGATGTAATTTTTCTTTTGTAGTGCTTAGTTTGTCACAGTCAAATTTTGTTAACATTATGGGATTTTGTAAGTAATGCCACGGAAATAAAACCAAAAAACAAACAAACCAGGAAACATTAAGTAAACAGTGGCTTCTAAGGGTGTTCAGTATCAATTCCACTCTTAACACTTTGATGTTACTGACTGGCATAATCTCACCATACCAAACCGAAGTCTCAATGTTCCCTCACTCAATGGCAGCATTTTTCATTGGTTGAAGTGATTTTAATATGCATCAGGCTAATGTGTAAAACACAGCTATGCCATCTGCACCCACATTCTTGCTTCTACGAATATTTGTTGCCCAGTAAAAAAATTCAGGTAACACAAGACAGCTTACATTTTTGCATACATGATAAGTCATTACTCTATTATATCAGTACAAGAATCTTTTTTTTTTTTCTTATTTATAAATGAAATGTTGAATACCTGCAAAAGTAAATGGTAAAGAATGAAAATGAAAGTGCCAGTTGGATTCAGTCAGTTATGTGCCATACATGATACATGCTTGGGCAATCATGTCTTGAAAGAGACATTACTGACTGGACAGAAGATTTTCTCTCAGTAGGTTACCACTACTGCTTTCTGTGGTAAGATGGTTGCCAACCAAGGCTATAGAACCCAATCTATCCTGCTATTTAACCACTAGTTGGAGGGAAAAGCAACAAATTCATGCCTTTCTCAAGGGTATTTGTGCATAGGTGAATTTAATTCAACAAGAATTCGAACTTGGCTTTAAGTCATCAAAAAATGATTCATTGTGGGTTTTTTTTTCAGTTTAGTTTATAATTTTCATCCTAACTCCATTTTTTTAGTTTTTGTAAAATCTAAGATTTTCAGTGTAATTCTGTTATTATAAAAAAAAAAATCTTTGATGTCATTAAATTATTTTCATTTAATAATAAGTAAAGAAAGTTATAAGTGGTTTTAATCTTGTTTCTTACTCAGCTTTCTGAAATAGTATTGGTGAATTATTAGTAAGGGTACTTATTGTTGGGTAACTTAAAAAAAACTGACTCACTTTTCAAAATTTGACCAAATGACCAATCATCAGAATTTTTTTGAATCCCTTTGTTGGTGACAGAGATAAATTTTCAACACCCCCTCATAATTTTTAAAGAAACTAGTAAATATGCAAAAAAAGTTATTGTTCAATAAAACTAATCTCAAATACATTTTAATTCAGAAAAAAAACCTTTTCATTTTTGTCTGTCAATGAAAATGAGGCTATTTATATGTATAAATGCATTTGTGTGTAGTTTCACAAACATACAAAAAAGCACTGATATTGCTCTAGATTTCTACATATACATAGAAAAAATACCCACATGTTTGATTATACAGAGATATAAAAAAATACAGGTTTCATATATGCAAATATATATGCTTTTATGCATACAGTATTTTCATATGTGTGTTATTTTATCAACAGCTTGGGCATGTTTTAAAACTTTTTAAAAACGTCTTTATTGCAAAAGCAAGAAAACTTGTTTGATTTATGTTGGCAATATTGATTTAAAAAATGAATAAGAAAAGAAATAAAGATGGACAAGAAAAACATTTAATAAAAAAATGAACAAGTCAGTGAGAAAATCAGTTGCCTTGTTCATAGAATTTGAATTATCAAAATCTGGAAATAACAGTCATATGATGGTTAAACAAGTCTCCAAGTATCTACTTGCTTTGCTAATATGGCCAAAGATTAGATTCTTGGTGATAGGTTCAATAAAAATAACCAGTGAAATATTTCCATCATCAAGTATATCATCAAATGTTTCCCATCTCTTGAGAACCAAGCATGTTTGAATTATAGCAAAAAACTTAAGGGTTTTGTATTAAAAAGGGTTATTTATTTATTTATTTTTTTAAGAAGAATGACATAATGAACATTAGAGGTTCTTGGAATTGGAGTCAATTTCTACAAGGTGATCACATACATGAAAGTCTGGTTTTGGCAGTGAAATTTAATTACAAGCCCTAACACTGGCACTTGATCTGATTTCTCAGAAATGGAGAGGGTCACATATTAGTATTTTGCTGGTCCCACCTAATAGCTTGATTATTTCAGTTTTCTGTATGAAATTTCCTTGAATTCAAAAGAAAAAGAATGATTATAATTAAAAAATAAAAAAATATAATATGCTAATTTAAAGTAAATACAATATTTATACGCATATAAATATATTTATTAGCATGGATCAGGCTAGTCCCCCTGAAAGCAAAACACTGTGCCTCCTGGGGTTAACTCTCACAACATACCTCAAGTAGAATGACTATACACAATCCATAGCTAAATCTGCTGCTAAGAAAGTCAATTCTCTGTGTAGGGTCAGGAAGTTATAAAGATAGCTATAAAGTTTCAAAGTTAAAACACCATCATCAGGCAGTAAAATGTGGTTAATTTATATGGCAATATATATAGATAAGATTTTAAAAAAAAATATGAAATAAAAAAAATAAAAACATAAGAATAAAGAGGTCAGCCAATGAGATGAATTAAGTAGGGTGGGAGGTAATAACATTTTAAAGACTGGTGTGTGTACAACTCATAGACAGTGTTTTGCCACTAAAAGTCAGACATGTCAAAAATGTTAAAATTATAAATTTTTATTTTTATTTTATATATTTTTTTAAAATTTCCTTATCTATATATATTACCATATAAATTAAACACATTTTACTGCTTGATGATGGTGTTTTAACACTGAAATTGTACAGCTATTATTAAATTATTATTATTGTTACAGTATGCTATTATTATTATTATTATTACCTTTTATATATATATATGTGTGTGTGTGTGTATATAATGCACCCATTTAAAAAGAAATAAAAATGTTTTCAATGTCTATCTTTCCTTAACTTTAAATTCAACAATGAGTTCTGATGGTAATATTTCTTAGTAAAGAAAGTGTTCTGATGATTTAAATACAAATATGACTATCATTTGTAATTTGAAATTGAAAAAAAATTATCTGCCTTTTTGCTTTCTGACCAAAATAATAACAAGTTTGACTTTAGTACCAATTAGAATTCCTCTCGACATATCAGTCAGACAGTTAAGTGTTATACATGATACACGCTTGGGTGATCATGTCTCTTTCGAGACATGACTGACCGAGCAGAAAATTTTCCATTACTTTTTGCAGTAGACTGGTTGCCAACAAAGGCTGTAGAACCCAATCTGTCCTGCTATTTCACCCATAGCTTTAGGGAGAAGTGACAAATTAAAACCTTTCCTCAAGGTATTTGCATGTAAGTGAATGCAACGAATTCAACTGGAATATGAAGTTGGCTCTTTGATTTCTTGTTCTGAGCTGATATTTACTACACCACAATGCACATTCACTCAACTAATTATTTATTTTACAAGCACAACCGAATTTCTGTTTTCTTTAATCTGATTCTTAGTTTTCTTTTCTTAAATCCTTTTTATGATGCGATAGATGAGTCTCCAGATAATAAATGTTCAGTATTCAGATATATACCAGAAGAGAATGTCGAACTGTTAAACATGGGCATAAGAAGTGTGTGTGATGAATGCATTGAGAAGTGAGAAGAATTAAGCTTTTGAGATTTGCTGTTGGCACTAATGAGTTGTCCATATTCAATGCTCTTTTGATTACTGAATAGACGAAAAATGACCAAACTGCACTTCTACCCTGCAGGCAGTTAAAACCAAGAAAGGAAGGTTTTGCGAAAAATAAAAAAAGGGCTAAAAAGAATTCTTCTAAAGAATTGTTTATTGTGGAAAGCTAAGGGCCAATTATGAGGTAAGAGAACAAACTAAAAAGATTCCACTCCAAGAGAAATAAAGAACAATTGCAAGAAAAAAAAGACTTACTTTGAATATGAAGAATTACACAGACTTTCACACATACCTACCAAGGGCTTTGTGTACATGCCCATTTATATGCTAATCAACTTGCATACATACACAACTATAATTTATTGACCTATGGCTAAATCTACTTATCCTGTTTTTATTCATTCGTCTATCTGGGAGTGCACATCTTTATTAGCCGTCTTCTTAATTCTTTTGAATAAATCATTGAATATCAATTTTTCCAAAAATAAATTTTATCCTAATGTTATAACATTTTTTTAGGTTTTGAAAATAATGATAAAGAAAACAATTAGAACCCTGCCAAGGTTTTTTTTCTCAGTCGTTACAGCAATGGCCTAGAAATTAAATTATCTGAGGTTAATATTCTTTGGTCCTGTGTCAATGATATCCTTCAGTGTTTGAGTGATACTGTTTATTGTTTTAACAATCAAACCAATTAGACCTGCAGTTGAATTATTGATCCAATAAAATGATATTGAACAATTGATAAAGAGATCTAGTGTGAAGATTACTATGGAAAGAGATGGATCTTATAATCTCTTCAAGGCAAATGAATTCACAAAAAATAAGGTTGCTTTTCAAGTGAAGCTACAGTTTCGATAAAGGTCTAACCTGGTTCAAAAACTGGCGGTGAAGCAGACCATTAACCTGGCTCAAAAACTGGCGGTGAAGCAGACCATTAACCTGGTTCAAAAACTGGCGGTGAAACAGACCATTATGTCATATTTTTGTTTTAAATGTCAAGTGAAGTAAAGACACTGCTTTTGTGTTCTATTTGTTCAGATGAATAAAGTGATGTAGATTAAATATATTTATCTAAAAACCATAAACTATGTTAAGAAGCCGAATCCAATATCAGAAAATCTCGTTGATAGTTGTACAACATCAGGTGAGAGGAAATTAATTGATTTTGTTAAGACTTCACCATTATTTTAAATGTTACCACTTAATTGTGAATTCAATCATTTTATAAGATGACACTTAAGGCCAAGAGAGGAAGCTAGCTTTTATCATTGTTTTATGATCTAAATTAATTTCATTTTGTTTAATTCATTTTTAGCATAAACTGAATGGGAATGTCTTCTAACTTTGGCAGCAATCTTATTTGATTTTGCCTCAATATCTATTACAATTCTTACATAACTTAGACAAAACAATGAATAAAATCTTCAACATATACTTAAAATCAGTTGCAATTTTTAAAATTTAACAAATCTGTTACAGCTTAATAATGATATGAAATAATCATTGTTTCTTTGAGGCTTTCAAGGAAAATTCTTTACAGCATGCAAAGAACAAAGTTTAATTAAAATTTAAAGACTTTAAATTAAGTTTGATTAATCTGGTAACCTGGTTTGCACTGTGGTGCAGTGGATATTAGCTCTGAATAAGAAATCGAAAAGCCAAGTTCAAATTCCAGTTGAATTCATTGCATTCACTTATGTGCAAATATCCTTGGTAAAGATATTAAGCTGTCACTTCTCCATCCAGCTATGGGTTAAATAGCAGGAAAAATTAGGTTCTAGAGCCTTGCTTGGTAACCAGTTTACTGCAGAAGGAAATGGCAACCTAATGCAGGAAAATCTTCTGCCTAGTCAGCGTGTATCAAATATGGTATTTAACTGACTGAATCTGGTAATCAATATATATCTTAAACTAAATTAAAGTATTTTGGATTGTCTTATGCACACATGATCAGCTGTATAAAGAATTTACCCAGATATGGTTAGTATGACACAAGGTCTAATGATGGGAGAAATTGTTGTTATTCTTCTAAATAAAGACCCTTTTTGCCTGATCTGGAATACTAACTTTGGCATTAATGCAAAATACATAATAATCTCATTATTTTCTTATCTTAAGACTAAAATCTACTGTTAACTCTCAAAACTGTGTCGGTTTGCTTCTTAAAGCAAAAGAATGAACCTGTTTTTAAACTCTTTTAGTCTTATTGTGCTTTCATCATTTCAGAAACAAAAGAAATTTTGAAAATAATTTCCTCCTGTGACAAATTTTTCAATTATTTAGTCATCATCTTAAAACTAAATTTCACCTTAAAATATATCAGTTTCTTCATTTGATCACAATAGTCTTCTTTATCATATCCAACTTATCCAGGCAAGAAATCATCCCAGATTCTAAACCCCCACATTTTCTACCTACAAATATGTGTTTATTTAAACAAACGCAAGCCAACCAGTATTTACTTATTTTCTAATTTCAATTAGTGTTAGTGTGTGCGTGCGTGCATGTACCACAATTTCTTGATGTGTCCTGATGTCTTTTATATCCTGGAAGTTTACTCCCCCTCTCCAGAGAAGTTCCCCGATCCAAAAACCAACCCATTACCAAATATTTCTGCCACCATTCTCTCAACTGTATTTTGTTAATCAAAGCTTATATAAATTCAATGCAGCCATGGCAGAGCCTAGAATCACCTAATTACTCATTATATATCAACAAGTTCATTTCAGGACTGAAGGTGGGTGGGGGTATAATGACCAGCACCCACTCCCTTTCCCTCATACAAAAGACAAAGAAAACTATTTGATTATTAATTCTGTTTGCCTAATTTGATAGGATGCTATTTTTTGTCAAATCTATATGCATAAACCCTTTGCTAATAGTTTAGTTGGTTATTGGAGACAGACATATTCTCTCCCTGCCTCTGTCCAAATGAATCATTTTTTTTTCTTTATCATTTCATCCCAAGCAAGACAGCACTGCCACTGGTGCACAAGGGGTTACAGTGAGAGAAAAAACAAGGTACAGGGAATATTGAAGAAAGGATAAGAGATGGATAGGATTCAAGGAGATGAAAGATGGCAATTGATGTTGGATTTAAATTTTTGGAGATAGTAGCTATCAGGAAAGCAAGTAAATGAAAGGGAGTTCCACACATAGGAAGTGGAAAAAAGAAACTGTTAGACTAGAAGAGGAAGTTACATTTAACTGTTTTGTTGGATAAAGGGTGGAACCTTAATGCCATTCTAGTAGCACACGTAAATTCATGTGGTCAAGGCACTAGGAAAAGTAGCTTGTCAAAGCTGTAGTCATAAAAGTTACTTGTAGAAAAGACAGAGGGAAGTCACATCACATTATCTCATATTGATGACATGGAGAAAATACTAAACTATTAAAAAATCTCTCCTTATCAACCAATTCATTTACAAATTTAGTCTGAAGTCCAAAAGGATGAAATGCGCCACCAAAAACTTTTTCACCTCCATCATACATTTTTCCAATATATATATATATAATGACTCTGAGTTTCATGCATTATGCAATCATCAGGTGCATATTACGAGCTAACTGTTTAAGAGATTTAAGTTAAATTCACTCAAACAACTGTAAATATATTAAAGCACTGTTTTATCCATATATTATTGGAAATTAAAAAAAACAAGAACCCAATTATTATCTGGAATATCGTCACTAAAACCAAATCTTACAATGGAAAAGGAGACAGATGTAACTATGTCTTTTAGAAAAACTTGTCATCTTAAATCAAATAAGTAACCCTAATCTATTTAACAAAAAAGTGAATAAATGACCACATACTGCCATAGAAAAAATACTTAATAATTATGAATTATGCCCCTTTGCTTTTATCTCCCTACATTTTAATAATTATTTTTAATTTAAAACATTAATTTTATTTTTTTTATCTCTATGTAATTTTTGTCTATTTAAATTTTATTTTTGATGAATTAAAAAATAGTATCCTAACATTATAAAATTTAACTCTCATAATCATTGAATAAACTTAAATTCAAATTTCTTAAATGGTCAGTTCATAATAGTCATTATTTTACATAATTCAGTTTTTGTTGGGTTTATAAGTTGGGATGGGGGGTTACTGGGAAAATTGTAGCCCCTCATACTGACTTGTAAATCCAACAAAGACTGAATTAGGTAAACTAAACCAAGAAATATTAAAAAAAACCTGTGTGACTTACTGAAGATTGCTACTCAAACCAATCAGTGAAAAGACATAGGTGAATGTATTTCTTGGTTTCAAAAATAAAAATACTTTTATAAAATATGAAAAAAAAATTTTTACCCATCAATATCTAAAAAGGGTTGATGGAAACATTAAATTTCGTTAAACAGTTCATAGATATACCATCTGAACATATGAATTAAAATACTACACATAAATATAATACTACATTACCAAAGCGAGCGGTGGTGACGGAATCCCAACCATAGTCTTAAAGAAATGTGCCCCTGAACTCTCCTCTGTCCTTTCTAAGCTCTATAAACCTCTGCCTATCTGCTTCCTGCTTTCCTGCCTGTTGGAAATCTTCCTCTGTAGTTCCTATATTTAAAAACACTGGAGAACCCTCTGACCCTGCAAATTACCGCCCTATCAGCCTTCTTCCAATCTTTGGCAAAGTGTTCGAAGCCATTATCAACGCCGAGGTGGTTCAGCATCTCACAGCACACAGGCTCCTCTCGGACAAGCAATATGGTTTCCGCTTCACCAGGTCTACTGCTGATATGCTAACGACCATCACTGAGTACATATACCAGGCACTTGACAGGAATGGCGAATCCCGAACCGTTGCATTGGATATATCTAAGGCGTTCGACAGAGTTTGGCATGCTGGCCTTCTATGTAAACTGCAGAGCTATGGTATAACTGGACATTTGTTTGAACTAATCCAGTCATTCCTCTCTAACCACTCAATGAAGGTGGTATTAAACAGACATGCCTCTCAGAACTACCATACAAACGCAGGTGTCCCACAAGGCTCCATCTTAGGTCCTACACTCTTCCTGATATACATTAATGATCTCGCTGATTCCATAAGAGCCCAAATAGATTTGTACACAGATGACACCACAGTTTACTCTTGCATTCTACAAAAATCTGGTGTAGGCGTCAAAGCTAACCTCGCAGCCGAGATTGAAAAAGACCTCCAATCCATATTGGACTGGGGTAAGAAATGGCTCGTAAATTTTAATGCTTCTAAAACGAAGCTACTCTCAATTAACCATCATCGACAATCTCACCTACCTCCCATTAGCATGGACCAGGCTTGCCTCCCAGAGAGTAAAACACTACGCCTCCTTGGTCTCACACTTTCAGCGGACCTGAAATGGAATGACTATATCGAATCCATTGCTAAATCCACTGCTATGAAAGTCGGTTCTCTGTGTAGGGCCTGGAAGTTTTTTCCGTCTAAATCTATCCTGCACATTTATAAATCTACCATCCGCCCGTGCATTGAATACTGCTGCCACATCTGGTCGGGTGCCCCTGCTGTTCTCCTCGGGCTTCTCGATAAGGTTCAGAGGAGGATCTGTAATGTGATAGATACCGACTTGGCAGACCGCCGGCGCGACGTGGCTTCCCTGTGTCTCTTCTATAAATACTTTCACGGCCACTGCTTCAATGAACTTAGCTCACTGGTACCCTCTATATACGAATTTGAATGAGATACTAGATTAGCAACTAGATCCCACCCTTATACAGTGAAACCGATAAAATGCAGCCTTAACTTCTATTCCAACAGTTTCTTTCTTCGCACTTCCCGACTGTGGAATTCTCTTCCACATGATTGCTTCCCCGACGGCTACAATTTCCAGGAGTTTAAATGTAAGGTCAATAGACACCTCCTAACACACTAACCTGCTCCCATTCTATCAAACACTCTTCCCATCTGCCCAACTCTCATCCTCGCTATCCTTACTCATCTGTCACCTTCCTCCTGACATTCCCTATGTCTAACCACTCCTTCTCTTTACCTTCCCCTATGTAGCCCCATGCACAATAGTGGCAGTGGAATGCCTTGCTTGGGGAGAGATGATTAAAAAAAAAAAAAATCCATACTATTCTACAATGGTGAAGCATGGGTTAAAAAATAAAAAAAAAGGCACATTTGATGTACCACAAGGTTTGCTTGATGGAACCAAAATCTCAGAACTAATAAGAATATATATTCTACATAAAATTAATGAGATAATCCACATAGACAACCACAGATTATACAGAGATGACAGTTGAATGATAGCGCTGGACAACAAAAGAGAAAATGACAAAACAAGAAAAATGCTTTTCAAACTCTTCAAAAACCTTGATTTTGTGATAGTCAAAATAAATAAAAAAGTTGTCCAATATTTAGATGTAGAATTTAATCTGTAAACTGGCAATGTTTATCCATATATGAAAAAAAAATACAACTTAAAGTACGAAAACATTAGATCTAACTATCCTACTAGCATCATTAAGCACATCTCTAAGGGAATAGAATACAGACTATTGAAAATTCTTCTCACAAAACAATCTTTGATAAATGGAAAAAAGATTATGAAAGGGTCTTAAATGAAAGTGGCCATAAATGCAAATTAGAATACAAACCTCAGTTAAACAAACAAATGAAAAATAATACTAGAAATTGAAATATTATTTGGTTCAGTCCACCATTTAACTTAGAAGTAAAATCAAAAATAGGGCAAATATTTTTTAAATTAATAAACCTTTCCAAAAAACTTGGAATTAAATAAAAAATTCAGTAGCTATTCAATTAAGTTATAGCTGTATTAGTAATTTAGAAAATTACATAAAAAACAAATCACCAGAAACTTAAAAGATAACATGCCACATAATATCGCTAATAAAGAATGTAACTGTAGGGACAAAAACACATGCCTACTTGACGTACTTGTTAAAACAGAAAGTTATTTACAAAGCAGAAGTACATGATACAGATTGACAAAGAAAACCATATTTGGATTCTACAAAAGGATTTTTAAAAATATATATAATGACCACAAATCTATGTTCAAGGTGGAAAACCTTAAAATTTGTACCTAATTAGTTAATCACATGTGGAAATTAAAACAAAAATATGAAAACAGAGTATAATAAAAAAGCCAAACCTTACAATGGGGATGATGTCTGCAGATTGTGCCAAGAGAAAAAGTTAGCCATAATATTGTTTACAGAATGAAAAAATTACTAAATGAAAGATCACAAATATGTCCAGATGTAATCACACAAAAAATACATTTTAGGATCATACAAACATAGATGAAAGTATTTAAGATCCTTAAGTAACTCTATCCTAATTTTGAAATTTTTGGGTGCTTTGTATATTTGAAAATGTTGACAAATCAGTTATTATAAATCGCCTGAAGATACTGAAAGGTTGAAACCTAAGTTGCTGAAATAACTTGTTTCTAAACGAAAGATTCTTATATATATATATATATATATATATATATATAGTCATCTGCAGACAAATCTGTTTCACTGTATCACAGCTCATCATTACAGTTAGACTCTGATTGCTTTTAACACAGGATTGAAACCCAACCGAATTGGCGTCAGTTGGTGATTCTACCTCTGGGCTATGGGCGCTCAGTAGAAGAAGGCAGACTTTTCAGCGTGTATATTATCATTGTACATGCCTAATAGCCAGAGTGCTCTAATTCATCACTGAATGAGCGATGTGTACATGTCAGAGTAGCTACTGTTTTTCAAAGTCTCCCATTCTTCCAGAGTGCTCAATCAGGGTATGAGAGCGTAAATAGTCATCCGTAGACAGATCTGTTTCACTGTATCGCAGCACATCAGTATGGTTAGACTCCGATTGCTTTTAACCCAGGGTTGAAACCTGACCGAATTGGCGTCAGTTGGCGATTCTACCTCTGGGCTGTGGGCGTTCATCACTGAATGAGCGATGCGTATATATATATATATATATATATATATATATATATAAGCTCTGTTTATACTACATTGAGCATTGTTTTATTAACAACTGAATAATATTTCTATACATGTGCATTCTCATGTATATTTATTAATTCACATAACTTATATATATAAAATATTTTTATAAAGGACTTGCTGATTCAACATGAAAATTTGTAAAATCTCTCTCGAAAATTGAAGGAATGAAAAAGAAATTGCATGTTTAAATCTCATCTTACTACAAGAAAACAATCAATGTTTTTTACAACTCTTCACTTCCAAGAAATGTCTAGCATTTCACATTGAAGAGATCCAGTAGGGATCAAACTCATTGTGGAATGATTTTGATAGTGAGTTTGATTCCTTATGTATCCCAACACTTGTGGCCTTTTACCATACTAAGATAAACTAAATGTACATAAATTACCTTGTGATTAAGATAACTATGTTAATAGTATGCCACCAACCCCCAAAAAGAAACAAGATTTCAAATGCTCATTTTAGATTCCCCTTATATGGCTGATTGATGAAACTCAGTCTTTGTTTTACTATTTACTTACATATCATCTGATAAATGTGTGTTTATTCCTTGATAATGTTTGAAAGGTTCTGTAATTTGTTGTAAGCAGGAAAAGAAATGGATGTGCATTGTGGTGCAGTGGATATCAGCTCAGAATGAGAATTCAGAGAGCTGAGTTCAAATTCCAGTTGAATTCATTGCATTCACTTCTGCACTAATGACCCTGGGAAAAGTATGAATCCATCTGTTCTCCCTCCAGCAATAGGTAAAATAGCAGGACAGATTTGCTTCTATAGACTCGGTTGACAACCAGTTTACCTTGCCCAGAGGATAAAGGGGTTCGTGTAGGGTCAACAACCCTACCTGTAAAAAAGGACAAGTTACATTCTCATCAAGGGTGAGTGAGTTGTTGATGGCCTATGCTCCACTGAGAGCGATGGGTTTGTCTATGAAAAGAAATATAACAAAATATTTCAGATTATTCTTGAATTTATCTTAGTTGAAAAAGTTTTTCTGTCAGTAATTAAACATCTCTTCATTTTCTTTGTTTCATATATATATTTAAATTTTTTTTATTTTATTTGTGGTTAATAAAATGAGATAAAGACTATGAAAGGACTTTTATCAACAGTCTTTCTCAAAAAAAAAAAAAATGAAATAAACCTAAAAAGAGCAAAGAAAAGAAATCCAGTCACTGCTATATACTTTGAAGCTTGTTTGGTTAACCATTTCGAGTTCTTGGGGAGAATATTTTATTTGTAAAGTGTGTAGTATGGCAGTAGAGTCTTCACTCTGAGTAAATTAATCATTTGGGACTTGAGATAGGAATTCACTTAAGTATACATAATTACATTATTGGGTGAATTGCATTATTTTTGCTATGCTTACAGTTGATCTAATGGCTCCATTTTTAATCACTTTGTGCCATGTAGAAATGGAATTTTGCAAATTATACAAAAACTTTTTTAGTTTTCATTTTATTCTTGAACACTTGTAAATTTGCCAAATGTTTGGAGAAAATATTTTCTATTGCATGAAACTTAAACTAGTTTTGTTCATGGAGTTTTTGTTATTGTTGTGAAAAGAAAAAGGTTTTGTTTAGACAACTTATTTCTTTTGTCTCCCTTACTTTCACCTTGTTTCTATTTTACCTTTTCTTTTTCTTTTCTTCCTTTTCTTTTCTTTTCTTTTTCCTTTTCCTTTTCTTTTTCTTTTCCTTTTTCCTTTTCTTTTTTCTTCTTTTTTCTTTTCTTTTTTCTTCTTTTTTCTTTTCTTTTTCTTTTCTTTTTTCTTTTCTTCTTTTTCCTTTTCTTTTCTTCTTTTTCCTTTTCTTTTCTTCTTTTTCCTTTTCTTTTCTTCTTTTTCCTTTTCTTTTCTTCTTTTTCCTTTTCTTTTCTTTTCTTTTTTTTTTCTTTTCTTCTTTTACCTTTTCTTTTCTTTATTCTTTTTCCTTCTCTTTTTCTTTCTTTCTTTTCTTCTTTTTCCTTTACTTTTCTTTTCTTTTTCCTTTTCTTCTTTCTTTTTCCTTCATGATTTACCACTTCATCCCTTTCCATTAAATATTTTTCTCTTTTTCTTTTTAATTTTTAAATTTTTTTCCTTCACTTCTTTTTTGTATATAATTTTTTCAATCTTTCTTCTTTCATTTTCTCTTTGTCTATTTCAACTCATTTTAATTGTTCTTCACATCACCTCCCTTCCTGCACATCTTTTTCTTTCTCACTTTCTACATTCATTTCTCTTTAGTCATTGTTCTTTTTGCAGCTTTTCTACTGAAACAAACCCTGCATCTTGAAGTGCATATTTGTCATTTTCTTTTATTTGCCTTCAACTTGAGTGCATACAGACACATGTGCATCTAGTATGTTGTGTGTGTATGTTTGTGTATGTGTCTTCAGTAATTTTCTTCTTCGAAATTCATACAATTAATCAATTTGTATGTCACAGATAATTTGATCTTTAAGAATGAATATTGATAAGCTCAATTTTAAGTAATTTTTTTTTCCTCACTTTTCTTCGTATTGTATGCAGAGCTAAGACTAAGGAAGTAAGAAGATAAGAATGGAGTGGGAATCAGCAGAACAACATGTCAGCCATTTTTTTTATTGTTATTATTAATTCTTTTTTCTTTTTTTCATCGAATTTTACTTTTATGTCCAGAAATATTTATACATACTATTTTGATATTGTTTCTACCCTGTTGACAATTGGCAACCACTGTAATGTTTTGTTAAACTCTTATAAGATTTATCAAATATATTATTTTTAATTTGCCACCCTTATTTTTTTGTGACATTTGAAAAATTTATTTATTTGAAAGTAATTGTCTAGTATCGTATAATTTAAGTTAGAAACAGTATCTTTAAAAAAACTAGAAAGTAAAAGAGACCTGAGAAGCTATTCTATAATCAAATAAAAATGTGTTATTTGATGTCTGCACAATTCAGAATGAAATATTTTTTAAAAATTTCTTTTTAGGGAGATAGGAGAATAAAAGGGATGAAATTAATCTTCTAATAACACATAATTTTTTTTTATGGGATTTCCAAGTCTTTATTTGGATTTAAAATTAAAATATATTCAAAAAATATAGTAAATATAAACTTTATTTCAAAGAATTTCATGACATCAGTCTGAAGGAATTCTTTCGAAGAATAAAATGTTACATAGAATTTATTTCAATTTATCATTTAATTCCATCAGTTAAGTGCCATAAGTGATACACATTTGGGTAATCATGTCTCTTTTGATCCATGATTGACTAGGCAAAAGATTTTCCCGCAATAGGTTGCCATTTCTTTTTGCAGTAGACTGGTTGCTAACCATGGATATAGAACTCAATCTGTCCTTCTACTTAACCCATAGATGGAGGGACAAGAGATGGATTTTTTTTTTTTTTTTGCAAGGGTATTTGCACATAAGTGAATGTTATAAATTTAACAGGAATTTGAACTTGGCTCTCTGATTTCTCATTCTGAATCGATATCCATTGCACTACAATGCACCCACAATAATTAGACCCCTGAAATGATAGGAATGAAGATGAAACATTGATGCTGTAAGATTTTTATGAGTATAAAAATATTTCAAGTTGAATATTTTTAACTTTTAGATATTTTTTATTGTTTATAATTAAGAAAACTAGATAAAAAGATAACTGCTATGATATACAGAAATAGAAATGAGTGTAAGACAAGGATGTATCTTCTCACTGGACTTACTCAAACTATACAGCAAGGTGATTATGAGAGAACTAGAAATCCTGCCAGGATTCATAATTGGTGGCCACAATCTTAAAAATATAAGACATGCAGATAACACAGTGCTGATACCAGGCACAAAAAAGGAAACTACAAAACTCCTACAAAATGTAGCAACAGAAAGCAAGAAGAAAGGACTAAGCATAAATTACAAGAGAGAATGCATGGTCATCAGCAAAAAGATGAGCCCAAAATACAAATTACAGCTTGCGGATCAAGCAGGTACAGAAATTGAAATATCTGGGAAATGTCCTAACAGAGGACAGAAAGTGTGACACAGAGAACCGATGATGTATTTGGATGGCCAAAGATGCATTACAAAAGCTAAGCAGAGTATTAAGAGATGGGAACATTTTGTTAAAAATAAAGAAAAGAATATTGATCTGTTACATGATATGAGTAGGTCTTGAAGGAAATGCACGGTCCACGAACAGACGGACATGAAAACAAGCTCTCCTAACATGCTGAAGATGAGATTTTGATCTTGAAATATTAATGAATAATAAACAGATAATGCCCAACACCATCTTTACCTTCCTTTATTTTACTAAATGCATTGTGATAGCCTTCAAGACCTAACCATACACCCTATATACACAATGCTTCAAGCAAATTACAAAACTCTCCTATTGTTACATGATATGTTTTTCTATATGGCAGTGAATGCTGGGCTATCTCCTCATAGATGAAAAATAAACTCAAATTTAAATTATTCAAATTGTTGTTTTTATTTTTGTCATTTCTGTTGTTGCATTCTTTGGCCTTCTTCAGGTGATTGAAATTTCAAACTGAACCCTTTATTTCATTCACCAGGATAGATTGTTTTGTCTCAGTTATCTTCATTTAACTCAACTCTCCAAATTTTTGTCCACCTCTACTGTAGCCAAGTATTGAACTCTCAACTCTTTTGGGTCAAATCACTGGATTCAACCAATACTTTTATCCACTGAGTCATTTGTCCTTGAAGAAGTTTTTTGTTCATATCTTCTGTAGCCAGATATTAAACTCACAACACTTTGGGTCAAGTCACTGGATCAAAACCAATGCTTTTATCCATTTGAAGACACATGGCCCAGTGGATAAAATTTCAGTTCAAAATTCCAATCACCTGAAGAGTGCCAGAGTCTGCAATGGCTGAAGCATCAAGAATATGGCAATAAAGATGAGGACAACAGTCTGAATAATATAAGTAATATTTTATTTATTTCATTCCCAGGTTCAATTAGTTTCAAATTGGGTTGAGATGTTTTTTATCTGAAAAATATATTGAAAGTTATTTGTTATTATTTTATGTTAAGTGTTGGCATTTCATCTCTATGCATCATTTAGCATCTTTGCATTTACTGTGGTCTCCTGACTTTTTTGTGATCTAAAAAGGATTTGTACAACATTACAAAAACATGTTCAAATCTCTAATTTACTTTGATCTAAAAGAGAATAGTTATTCTCAGCAATGTTATCATCCTTTCTGATTTGTCAGTGGAGGCATTCAGTTGAAATAAAGTTGAATTGTGATAGTGTATGAGAAAGGAGTCTCTGAAGGAATATTTTAGGCTCCAAACTTTAAAAGAAATGAAAGAAAATTGATGCAAATGGATGCTTTTAGTTAAGTAATAAATTTTTAACGATCTTAATTATTGTTTAAAATCATGACATAAAAAATTCCAAAGGCAGTCATTTCAGTCTAATGCTATCTAAAACTCCAAACCCTCAAAATTCTTGGGCATTACTTTTGTCACTGACAAATTTTGCTTTTGCAAAACAAACTGCCCACAGTATATTTTTTTCTAATCAAATTCATTTTCCATTTGTTTTTATTGTAACTGCAAATGATAAAATTAGAAATTTATACTTTTAAAAGAATGTTTTTCATTGTTTGTTATTTAAAGTTTGGCTCATATGTCTTTTCTGATAAAGAAAAATTGAAAAATATGTGGGATTTAAAGATTATCATTAAGGAATTAAAACTGAAACATTTTTTTCTATTTTCTGTGTTTTTCACTTTGTTGTTTTGAGTGAATTTAGACAATAAGATTGGCTGAAGCAATTAATTAAAATTAGATGAATTGAATTAGCGGCAAAAGAAAATGCGTATTTTTTTGTTTCTCAATGTCAACCATGACAAATGCTCCTGATGCTATAAGACTAAAAATTGAAAAACTACCAAAGGCTTAATTTTTTATTTTCTTTAACCTGTCTTCTTCACTGAACCATTATATTTTTTCTTTCTCACATTATTTAAAAGAAATATCTCCAATTTAGGACAAAATAGAACAAATGTGGCTATAAAATAAATGTTTATTAAATTAAATTTAGTCCAGAGATTATACTTTTTATCAAATTAAGTTTTATTTTTGTCTGTGGTGCAGGGGATTTGTCCATATCTCTGCACACAGCCATTGTAATTTGGATACTAAAAAACAAAATTGCTATCAAACACTGTTAACTGCAGACATCAGGAAATATCTTCATTCTTCTCCTCAAATGTAAGGAAGTGAATCTTTCATACATTATTTGTTGGCCAGCCAAGATATACTTTTATTTTATTTTTTGTATGTCTTCCAGTTATTTACTCCTGTATGTTATAAAATTTTACTTAATGTGCCAAAAATGAAATGGAAAGGCAATCAACATTTGATCAGAGAAAAGATGAGGAGGAAAAAATGTGAAACTCTGTCAGTTCTGAGAAATATCATAAATATTGCTCTGGAACATTCATGAATTTTCTCATATTAATTTTATAAGATAAATTTTCTTTGTTACAAAACCAGAGTCCTTGTTTTTTCACATTGAATCTCAGAGCTGAAGACTATGCAGTTAATCCTTCAACCCCTTCATGTTCCCATGCTAAATACATTATACAGTCAATATCTTTCTACTTTTTTGCAAAACAGAAAACCCAGAGATATTTTATAACACATTTCACCATGTTTTCTTAAAATTCTTCATAGTTATATAAACCTAAGCCATCAAAAACAAAATTATAAGTGTTCTGTTATAGCAAAAATATTTCCTGCTTTTGTACTTTCTTTTGTTTACTCAAAGATTATCCAAATTTATACTTAGCTTAAGGATCAATATTTTGGGTCAGAAGATTTTGAAAAGAATGTACAATTATCTTGTATAGGAAAATAATGAAGTTTAACCTTTTAACAACTCATGAAAATGTAAATGGATGATTTTCTGGGAATTAATCAAATGTTTCAAGAAGATATTTGTCTGTTTTCTGAATAAATTCAGAGACAGACAAATTGTCTTGTCTTTTTTTTTTTTTTCAGAAAGTCGAGTATTATTCATTGATCTCCAAATTATGTTGCTAATCAAATAGACTTGGAAATCATGTATCCTCTAACCATCACAAATCTATAATAATAAAGAAAGAACAATTTCAAAACATAGATAAGTATCAAGGAATAATATTGAAGCTATTCTGACATCTATAATAAACAAAGTAACAGCAATAATATTACAAAAGCTAATTAAATGAAATCATGGAAATTTCATTCATCAATAAAGATTTGGTTTGTAAAGTTGAATACCTACATTAGTGGCAACGATAGATTGCATTTTTGCTTTGACCAATTCAAAAACATAAATTCATTTCTTTTATTGAATGTAAAAATATAAATTACACACACAAACACACACACACATATATATATATAAAATGACAGATAAGATGTTATGGTTAAGTTTTTATATAATTTTTTCATGTGATCTTATGATTTTTTCTTTTCAGAAAATAAATTATATAAAAGTTGTCTAAAGAATCAAACCATAAATTTATAGAAATGTCTTAATTGACATATCTCAGTAGCAATTTTTTTTTCTCCTATTCAGTTATTATTTTATCTCAGTGATATTTTTCTTTTTTTTTCTTTTTATTTTGACATATTTAGCTAGGATAATGTTTTCAATTCAGGGTATTAATTTTGTTATTACTATTAGAAAAATTCTAAATATTAAATTGATATATATATATATATATATATTATCCTACATTTTAGGCACAATTAGGAGTTTCATGTGTTATGCAATCATCAGGTGCATATTCAACTGGGCTTTACTTGATTTCGAGATATATAAATCCAAAGTGAAAATGGCATGTAGATAAAATCCCAAAACAGAGCCTTTTAATATTAATCACATTAATATTAAAAATGATCCTGGTAGAGGGCTTGATGTAAATAGTCTTATCTATTTACAGAGCCAAATATGTAGTTTCAAATAAAACTCTGAAAATTACATATGTTGTATGGCCATTTCAGCAAGGAAAAACCTTGCTTCTTCAGTGACAAAATTCTTTATTATGCAAATGCAGGACAAATTTGCATAATAAAGAATTTTGTCACTGAAGAAGCAAGTGAAATGACCATGTGACATATGTAATTTTCAGAGTTTTATTTGAAAATATATCTTAAAAATGAAATTAATGCAGTTACACTACCAGGGTTTAGATTATTAGATGGTAGTGTAATCGGCTGATCTTCCTAATTTTAATAACCAAAAGCTCTGCATGTTAAATCTTTATCTTTTATTGAAATGTTTATTGAGCACTTCTTAATACAACTGTTTACTGGTCTAATTTGACTCTGACAATATATATATATATATATATATATAGTTTTGGGTCATAATTAAATTATACAGTTGTATTAAAAAGTGCTCAATATGTATTTAAACACATGCATACATGTGTGTGTGGGTATAAAAAAAATTCAAAAGAACTTTAAACACACAGACACACCTCTTCCTCCTCTTGATAAGATTTATATTATAACAGAAATGATTGCAGTTAAGTACCAGAAATCAATCTATTTTATCAAATAATTAAAATCTGCAAAAGTTTAATAAAAATCATTTACTGGTATTTAAAAAAACAGGTTCTGTGTTTATTTTTGGTTATTTTATTAAAAATTAATTTTTTTATTTGCTTAATCATTTTTGAGAGATGATTTTTACAGAAATGCTTTTTCTAGGATTTTCATTGTGTTGCAGAAAAAACTGCAATTACCATTCAATTTTATTGTCCCCATTGGCATACAAAATACTTCCTGGTTAAAAAAAAAAATAAAGAAATTCAAATGTCAGTGAAGACATCTTCAAAAGTCAAGGGTGGTACAGATTTAAAATTCTGCTCACACCACCAACTGAAAGGGTTTTTTTTTTTTTTTAGAGTGGGGATGATTGTCCTTCTTCTTTTGTTTGTGTGAGAAATTTACAGAAGAAAAAGAAAATAAAAATCATATGAAAGGGAAAAATTTCTTGAAATTACAACAAAACTGTTCATGTGGCAAAAGTGAAAAGCAAAAAAGGACAAAAGGTTTAGATTTTTTTAAATGGCTTCTTTTCAGTTTGATTAAACTGGAAATTATTTCCTATTCAATTTATATATATTCAATGTGTAAACATTTTGAAATTATCCATTTTTAATATGAGATGTTTAAAAATTTCTTATTTTTTTATGTATGTGTGTTTCTTTTCTGATTTTATTTTCCTTTATTTTTCTCCTAAAGATATTTCATTTACAAAGTCTTTCTTTGCTTATATATATATAGAAATATATTTTCAATGAAGAAAATGAAACCAAAATCTAAGTCTTAGAGTGAAAAATATTTTACTCTGGGAATATTTTTTGTAAATAAAACATTTGAAATGTTAGATTTGTATGTTCATTAATCAGTGGGGTCTTTTCCCCCTACACAGTCTCCCAGTTACCAATCAATTTGGTGGTCATAAAAATTATATATATATATATATATATATATATATATATATATATATATATATAAATCATTTCATCCCAAGCAAGGCAAGACTGTAACTGGTGCACAGGAGGTTCTCATGAGAGAAAAACAAGGTACAGGGAATGTCAAAGAAAAAATAAGAGATGGATGGGAATCAAGGAGATAGAAGATGGCAATTGATGCTGCATTTAAACTTTTGGAAATTGTAGCTATCAGGGAAGCAAGCAAACAGTCGGGAGTTCCACAAACAGGAAGTGTGAGAAAAAACTACTAGAGTAGAAGGTGGTTACATTTAACTCTCTTGACGGTAAAAAGGTGTAACTTAGATACCAATCTGGTAGCACAAGTAAATACATACTTACATCAAAAGAAGCCCATATGATTAAATAAAAAGGAAAAGCAAGGTTAAAAAAAAAAAATCTAACACAGTTGCATATTTTTCACCGGTACAGAGGTCAGTGGCCAAGTCTAAGTAACGGTCATGATTCTAAAACCTGAATTTTAAGTCAGTCTTTCTGACAAGGGACATTGAAGAAAGACGATTTTCATGACTATATTTCATTAGTTGAACTTTGTAAATCTGAACAAAGCAAGAAAAAGTAAGCTTTAGGTTTGTAAATCAAACAATGAAAGAAGCATATCAAGAAAAAAAAAGACTTATTGGACAAACTGAGGGAATAGACTAAGCTGTTATTGATTTCTCATTTTTATCTATTCACAAGTTTTACATTGTAAAAGATATCTGACCGTCATTCATTCTGTCAATCAGTTGGTCCACTTGTCTCTCAGTCTAACAGGTCTTCAATCTACCAGTCAATCTCTCACTTGTTTTAGACATTAATTGTATCTATATTTTAGTCATCCACAAAAATATAAGAAAGTCACATTTATTTTTTCATGCAAATTATATAATCATTGTTTTGCTCTATGAAAGAATTAATTTCAAAGCCAACTATTATTTCAATCTTATAATTTGTATTGCATTATTGTATTTTCTAATAACTTGTTGGATTCTTTCTTCACTTGTTGCGTATAAGTATCTTTTGTGAAAGTTATTATGTATCATTGCAGTGAACATTGTATAAATAATTTCTTTAATTTGATTTTCAAGATGGTCAGCTTCTCTGCTTTGTGATTTTTTTTTTTTTTTTAATCATATCACCCCAAGCAAGGCGATAACATCACTGATGCGCAGGGGGCTACATAGAAGTAAAAAGATTGGAAAAGAGAAAGCCGGAAACCACATCCTAACCATGAAACAAGGGATGAGCCTCTTCACCTGTTCAATAGACATGGGTGGAGTGTGAACCGGGCAATAGTTTAGTCTATCTACTCCAATTGAAAAAATAAAGAAAAGAGTGAAAAGATTGGAAAAGAGAAAACCGGAAGCCGCATCCTAAACAGGAAACAAGGGATGAGGCTCTTCACCTGCTTAATAGACGATTAATGAAATCTTTAAATCAGAAGTTAATAAAAAGCCTAACATAAATGTGATTGCCGAAGGAATTGAAGATTGTTATTAGTTCTGCCTTCAACTGGGTTTGATCTGGGTTTTTTGGATGAAAAAAATAGTGTATGAGATTTTGTGATTGTAGAAAAGACTTCTCTGAAAGATAAAAATAGTTAAAACTATATCAGTGGCCCCAAACTAAAAACACATTTAGGTCACTGTATTCTTCTACCTATCCTCACTACCTCTTTTATATATATATATATATATATATATATATATAAACGGTTGCGATGGATAAATTGTCGTAATTTTATATTTTTGATTTTGCGCTTACATTTACATGTGCTTTTGATTTTTATATTTTTGATTTTGCGCTTACATGTGCTTTTTGATTTTGTTGGCTGCACAATATAGTAAGGTCATGACACAATTCACTCTGCCAGAAATTAGAATTTGGCATGCTGTACTACTTGGCATTCATGCCGAAAACGTCAATATGAACCTTTCAGAGGTTTGGGTGTCAATTTAAGGACAGTGCTGAGGATTCAGAAAGAGTTAGATGAGTCTAACAGTAATTATGAATGTATGGCAGCTTGGAAAACTTACTCTGTTCATTCTGATAAAAAAAGAATATCTAGATTTGTTAGTGAAGACCTCAGACTCAACACAGAGGCCTAAAGTAAGAGCATTAGGAGTTAGGGCTGCTCTGGGTCAAGAAAATGGCTGTAAGAAGACCCCATATTTGGCAACAGGATTTTGCACCATGCTACACAAGCAGGTTTTTTCCAGTCATGGTTTTCAGGCAATTACTCTGATGACATTACCCTTTACATCTGGCCACCTAACTCCCCAGATTATTATGTATGAGGCACAGTTGAGCGAGAGACTAATATAGCTCCTTATAACATCAAATATGAACTTAAGGCAAGGATTATGACAGCATTCACCATCAACTAAGCAAGGAGACTATCCAGAAGAGATGCAGGAGATTCTGAAGTTATCTGAAGCAGTGGTTAAAGCCAGTGGCGGTTTTATTAAATAAATTTACTCTTTAGTATTTCAAGAATGATTTTTACAACTTTAATAAATATATCTGTTAAAATGAGATGTCAGTGTTATTTTCGTTTTGGGGGCAATTTAGACAACAATTCATCCATCGCATCCTGTGTGTATGTGCATGCACGCACACACACACACACACACACAGGGTATCAACTTTAAAATATGAATATACTCAAGAAATATTAAATCCTCTAGAACCAAATATATCCAATTTAAATAAAGAATTTTAATGTATTTATTATAAATGCAGTCTTTTAAGATTTTGTCCTTATATGTTTTCAAATTTCAATGCGACACAATGGAATCCCAAGCAGCAATTGACATTTCAACAGGTTACTTGAACTTCCGTGAAAACTTTCCATTTTGCTTCACTGAGCTTGTTAATATCTGTAGTCTTCCCTAACACTTCTTGTGCACATCATGTGCAGTATCATCAGCATCAAGCATATCTCTAATTTCTGAGAGTGTAAGCTGCGTGGGTGCATCTAAATGAAACTCTTTAATACCACCTTTGAATTTCAACTGCATTTTTTTACTTCCAGTAGAATTTTGTGATGATCTTTCTTTGTTCAAAGCTAAGCCTGAATGAGATTAATAATACGAACACTTAAATCTGAAAAGAAACCAGTTTGACTTGAGCTCCACACTGTAGTGTTTGCAATTAAGTAGCCTTATATCACAGAATTTTCTTTTTATATATCTGTTGGTATATAAAAACATGTATTTTTTTTTTATTACTATAAACAATAGAGGAAAAAGATTATTATTTTTTTCTCAAGATTTATGCCAATATTTTCTTATTTCTATTGCTATACATTTTGGATGGACATCATTTCTCATTTTCTGTTGAATGTGCAGAGAATAGAGGAATTCTGATCCATTTGTGCTTTCTTTAAGTCCCAGTTACTAACGATTTTTGTACAATGAGAAACATTTTTCTTGCTCTTCATTTTATTTTCTCTTCTGAAAATGTATTTCTATCACACTTAACACTGAAAATATTCAGTTTTTTTGTTAAAAACAACAGCCATAAACATATCTGCCAACTTGTAGAAGATAAATATTTGCTCATTCACAATCTTTTCTCCTTCTGCCATGTTTTGCAATAATTATTTTATATGTTTTATAAATGAGATTATTTTTTTAATTTTTGTTGACTTTCTTCTCAACTCCATTTTGATAATGTTCTCCAAAAAGAAAAAACAATGTTCAATTTATTGGCTAATTGTTCTATTTTAATTTTAACGCAAATTTATAAGATCAAGTACTGTTACAAAATTATCTGAACAGAAATTAGTCATTGTTTTTTTCTGTTGTTTTTATTTTAATAGAAAAAAAAAACTTATTTCACTGCAATAAATTATTGGAATCTACTTGATTCCTCAATGCAATTTTCTAAAGCAACCTCAAAATTTTGTTTGAATGTTAAAAGAGAATGAAAAGAATTATTTTATAAATCTGTTAAAAAAATTTATGGGTAATAATCTTTCTTGGAAACAATATGTAAACACAGCAACTTATAAATAGTATTATGTTTATTTCCATGTGACTATGTCCCCAATAAATTTGTAACATTATTGGTAATGGATACAGAAGCTATTATGATATTTCCTTTAATATATTTATTGCAACATTTTACTTAAGGTGGGCTGATTATTTTTTCCAAAATTTTAAAATGTTATTCTCTTTTATATTATCAGAAACAAAATGAAAAATTATTCTCAATTTTCTCACTGAAGTCTGAAACATTAATCTTTGTTCATGAAAACCTTACTATTTGGTTTTTCAGAAAGTTCATGCTAATTTTTATGGCAAATTAAAACACAAAGCAAATAGGCTATTCAACTATTTATGCAACTAAATATTTGTTTCATAGTCTTTCTTCATTTTTCTATCAACTTAACAATTCTGTCTTAGAATTTTAGTGGTTTCTTGACAAAAAACTCATTAAGGTGCTTTTTTTTTTCATGTCATTCAAAGAATTAAAACTTTTATGATTGAAATTATTTTGCAAGGAACTGAATAAAGGAAAATCCAAAGGGGCAATGTCTGGTGAATATGGAAGGTGTGGTAACACATCCCAGCCAACCTGCAACAATTTCTGCCAGGTCACCAAAGAAAGCTGAAGTTTGGCATTATCCTAATAAAAAACACTTTTCTTGTTTGCTAATTCTGGGCATTTTTCTTGAATTGCTATCTTTAATTCGTCCAGTTGTGAGCAATACTTTTCAGAAGTTCATAGTACAGGATTCCTTTTCAATTCCACCCGATACACAGCATGACATTCTTAGTATGAAAACTTGCTTTTGAAGTTGCTAAAGTTGGCTCATGTCATTTACCCAGGATCTTTTTCACTGAACATTCTTGTAAACTATCCATTTCTCATACCCATCCCTATTTGCTTAAAAAAAAAGATGTTTTTATTGCATTTATACAGCAAATCAAAGATAGAAATGGGACCCAAAAGATTCTTTTCACTCAGATCATGTAATACCAAAACATTGTAAGGATTTGAGTACCCAAGCTTCACTAAGTGTTCATGGATGGTGGATTTTTAAAAAATTAGTTATAAATTTGTTAGCTGACAAAAATCTTCAACTTACAACGAGTCCTGCATCTGTAGAGTTGACCAGTTGGGTTCCATTGTCTTCTGTGCCTAACATCAATCTTTTTCTAAAGTTTCATATTCTCAAAATATATTAACTCCAGTGGTTTCCAAATTTGGGGTTGTGTAACACTCTTTTGAGAGTGATCAGAAGAAACAGGCTGGCATGGGAGTGGGGGGGACGTCCTTAACTCCAGTTCCCTTGGCATCACATCTTGTACCATTGCTCCATACATATTTCTTCCTTCTCCCACTTTCTCAGCATCTAAGTCTTTGTGACTGAATCCAACTGTCAGATGGTGTAGGTAAAAATAAATAGGATTTTCAGTCATTAATCTTTCTTTATCAGTTTGTCCCATGCTAGTTGTTTTTTTAGACTTGACCACTCAAAAAATTGTCATGGGTGAGAAAGAACATTATTCCCAATCTCAAACATTAATCTTTTCTCTATTTTTATAACTGACAACGATCCCACAACTTTTTTGACCATGGTCATTTCAGAACAGAGATTTTTGTCAGCTAACAAAGGGCGAGACACAGTCCCCCCACACTACTGGAATCCATATCCTTTAGCTAAGACCTCCTGACCAAGATCTTCTGAAGACCAGAACTTAAAAATTTAAGTTACTGCTAACACAAACTGCAAACTCCAAAGGGAATCCCAGCATCCCAGGGATAGGGAGATGTGGATGGACATGATTGCTTATGTCCTGAAGGGACATGGCTCACAGAAGAAGTTATAAATAACTAATAAGTACTGAGAAAAGTTGTATTCATAACTAATCAGAATTTGATAAACAAGAAATTATAATGTAGATATAAAGTAGGGGATCAATTCTGTAATATAATCAATATATAAACTGATCCCTCACTTTGTGACCATGCTAGTTTCTATACATTTATACTCTAGATTTATGGGCTTGAGCAAGTGGAAGGGGAAACAGTTTGGGAAGGGTAACAAGATAAAGGATGATAAGAACTACAAGGGATAGGGAGATGTGGGAGGCCATGAACACTTCTGTCCTGAAGGGACAAGACACATAGAAGAAGAACAAGGACACACACACACACACATATATATATATATATATATATATATATAATTCCAAGTGAAGAGGACTCAAGGTTTTTTTTTATTTTGAGTGCTCTGGCATTTATTTTATTATAAACAGTGCTCAATATAATGAGTATTATAGACAGCTACAACCTCCAGGAATTTAAATGCAATGTCAATACCCATCTCTTATCCACTTGACTCCAGTTTTTTCTATATCACCTTATAGATTTTGTTCTTTTTCTTTCTCTCTACCTTTACAACTGTCTTCCCACCTGTGTTTCTATCCTTCTCTTGCCCTTCCCCCCCCCCCCCCGTAACTGGTCCGTCTTTCTCTTCACTCTCCTCCTGTTTAAACTTTTACTCTTATGTAGCCCTCTGTACATCAGTCGTGGTACTGCCTTGTTTCTGAAATGATGAAACAAGGTAGGTGATCATCATTCCTAGCTCCTGAAAAAGGCCAAAATGTCTTAAAGATCAGGACAATAGTCGAAATAATGTAAATAGTGTAATATTTTTTTATTATTAATTTTTTTTTGTGTTCATTTCATTGGTCATTACGCATTCTTATTTTCTGTTTTTTCAGTAAGCAATTTTTTTTTTTACCTGAAATTTCATATTTTTAAAACAGTATTGTTCTATCAATTATGGGTTAAATGCAAAGGACATAAAAGGTTAAATTTTGAGTTCAAACTAAGCAAAGGTTTTTTTCTTTAATCTTGTACTTGTACTTAAAAAATTTATGCTGCTAACGTTAAAAATAAATATATTTCATTAAAGTATTAGAAACAGATACTATCCTCTAATTAAAATGAAAATTTATATTTTAATAAAATTATAATTTTATTCTTTAATGATTTTTTTTTCTTTTTTTCCATAGATTGTCCAATAAATTAATTTTTAGCAACAGAATTAATATTTTTTGCTTCAACTTTAAACCTTGCTAACTTTACAGAATATAATTTGTGCATTTATATATGAACTCACAAACATTGATTTGTATATAAGATAGTGACACAATTATATGATAGGCCCAAAGAACATTTCATTTAAGCATTTCTAATTAAAGAATTTCTTAGCTTTATTGCATTTTTTTATTTTATGATTAAAAAAAAATTTTTTGTAATTGGGTCTCCTGCTTGAACAAAACTACTTGATTTAAATTCTCATACAACTTGTCTCTATAACTAATTAAGTGCTTTAAAAAAGAATTACTTGAAATTTCTTGAAATTAAATAAATATAGGGTAACTAAAAGAAAAAGAAATTTTTACCAAAATTTTCTTAAAAAAAACAAAACAAAAGTTTCAATCATAATTTCATTCAGTTTTGAATATGTCCTAAGTTTCATTAACATCCAACAATTCTCTGATTTTTGCAAGAATTTTCTAAAGTTTTTCTCCACAGAATTTCAATACAAATTTATAGTCTATCATTGATGCCAGAGAATTAAGATTTTAGTGCACAATTTTGAAGATTTTAAGATTTCTACGTCAAAAAATTCTTTGATCATTCCTCTTAATGAAAAATTTTGATAATAAAACTTTGTTTTTATTATGTTTTGAGCATGTTTTCATCATGCATGCTCATTTTTAGCAAATCTTTGCAAGTCTGTATATATATATATATATATATATATATATATAGCTAGCCTTCAATTTTTTCCTGCACTTCTCGTCTGTTGAACACCCTTCTGTATACTTGCTTTCCTGATGGCTACAACCTCCAGGAATTTAAATGCAATGTCAATACCCATCTCTTATCCACTTGACTCCAGTTCTTTCTACATCACCCTGTATATCTTGTTTTTTTTCCTTTCTTTCTACCTTCACAACTGTCTTCACACCTGTGTTTCCATCCTTCTCTTGCCCTTTCTCTGACACCCTCTGTACCTGGTCCATCTTTCTCTTTACTCTCCTTTTGTCTAAACTTTTGGTTTTATGTAGCCCCCTGTGCATCAGTGGTGGTACTGCCTTGCTTGGGGTAAAACAATCAAAAAAAATATATAGTGCATTTGGGCATCAACCTCTCTTTTATCCAAGTTTTGTTAAAAATAACTGACAAGGTGCTGTAGTTAAAGTTTTATATATTTTTTCATTTTTAAAGAAAATGAATAATACATTTACTAATTCACTCTTTCGTTATATAAAAAACCCCAAGTAAAAAAAATTATTACCTCCTTAATTTTGCTAGTCAGTGTCCTATTCGATATAAAATAGGTGTTATTAAAAATTTTCTTATGACAGCACACAAGAATTTATCCTCTTGCCTGCTTTCCTTTAAAGAACTTAATTACATGAAACAGATGCTTGTTAATAACTGTTTTCAAACCATCTTATTTATTGCCATCTTAGACTTTTTCTTTCTAAGATAACCAATAGCAACACTGAACATATAGAAAAAACATTTTGATTTTCTACAAAAATCAAATGCATAGTCATTATAAGCAAAATGAATCTTTACTTAGAAACATTATAGGGAAATACACAACTCATTTTGACATAAACAAGAGAATTAAATTATCTACTATAAAACATTTAAAACTTCTAACCTCATTGTTGAAAATAATAATTTACCTGCAAGATGCAAGTTACTGAGAACCAATATTATTTACAAATTTACATGTCCCTTAAGGAACTGTGTTCCTGACCAATCAAAATTTGTAAATAATTACATTGGATATACTATGACATGTTTAACAAAAAGACTCGTGTTACATCTCTCTGACCTCATTAAATACACATGAAAACTTACCAAACTCTGTCCTTAAGATACTGATTGATAATACATATATAATAGCATCATCCACATGTGAAAAAAAATGGCTAAAAATAATGGAATCATTATTAATAACAAAGCAAAAGCTAACATTCAAAAATATCAACTGTGAACACTGCCACAATGTGCTCACCATGTTTGGAATATAAAACAGTCATATGACTCTACATACATATGCAAAACAATCCATATATTCAGTTAAAAGTAAAATAAAATTCATCCTTGATAATGGCTATAAGAATAGCCAAAAGCACTTGGATAAATACAATATTCAAAGAATTTTTATATAATTTGTTTAAAAAAGAAAACAATTGTAAAATCTCATGAAAAATTATGTAAAAGACTTAACCACAGGACCTTGTCAGTTGTTTTTAATGAAACTTGAGATACACATATATAGAGATGTCCACAAAAGACACAATAATTAAATTTTAAAAGGAATATTTTAAAATGAAAAATATTTGTATCAAGATTTATTTGAAAAATTTCTTTCAGTTGTAATTAAATCTGGAAAATTTAATTAAAATTTGACCATTATTTAATTTTTACAAGAATTTCTAACACAATGAATTTTTACCTTTAAAAAAGGGCTAAATTTCTCATACTAATCTTTGGCCCACTCACTGATGCATGAAAAACAAAATCTTAAATGTGCAAGAAAAGATGAAAAATTTAATAAAACAATAAAAATATTTTGGTCTGTCTTATTAGTAACAAAGCTTTTGATATTTCATTTGATAAAACTTGTTGAGGCCCTTTTTCATCATGACATACCCCTTTTTTAGAAAATTTGAGGTATATATAATTTCTAAAAAATTAATAGATTTATTTTAATCTGACATTTTAATTAATTCAAACATCATTATAGTGGATACTCCTATGTTTGAAATAGATGACCACAATGTTTAATAAATAATAAATGGGGCATCTATTTCAAATATTGAGCATCTGCAATAATAACATAATGTCTTCAGGTGATTTGCAATAACTTATACATGACTTAAATTGTCAACATGAAATATATTTGGGATCAACCAAAGACAACCTTTAAGACCAGATAGTTCAATCACAAGTCTTCATTCAAAATAGAAAACTTAAAAAACTGTACAAAATTGGCTAGCTATGTGTGGAAATTGAAATCAAAATATGGAAAAGACCCAGACATAACATGGAGTATAGTGAAAACAGCCAAGCTTTACAATGGTGACAAAATATGTAGACTGTGCCAGGAAAAAAGTTAAAAAAATTATGCTATTCCCAAACAAAAATGAACTATTGAGTGAACGAACAAATTATGACTAAGTGTAACCATACTAAAACCTACTAGGTTCATACAACCATGGATGAAAACGTTATAATTTCTTGTAATTTTAAAAATTGCACATTCAAAAATTCCCCATCACATGAGTGTTCAAAAGAAAATAAATCACCGTTACATGAGCATTCTTAAAAAAAAACTGTAAACGGTATAATCAGTTATTGCAAATCACCTGAAGACACCACATGGTAGAAACCTAGGTCGCATAATAACTCATTTACAAATGAAGAATATTCAAAGTTCTACAATATAATTGTATTGAACACTTTTTAATACAAATGTGCACTGGTTTAATTTTATTATGACCAAAAACTAAGTAATTAAACAATCAATATATATATATATATATATATATATATATATATATATACACACACACACACACTCACACACACACAAATATTTACCTATGTGTGTGTGTGTAGAGAAATTCACTAATACCTAAACACATATCTCTTTCTTATCCAGTTATTTTTCATCTTTTAAAATGCCAATGATATTATACTGTCTTCAGAAATGAATAATGACTAAAGTCTTTGTTTCTTTAAACCCATTCTAATTCTTCCAATTTTTTTTTCTTTGGCACCAGAAAAAGTTATGTTTCCCCTCCTACAAGAAAAAAAAAAGATGATAAAAGAAACAAAAAGTGTCAGTTAAGATAGTCTCCGTTGTTCTGATGGGTTATTTGGGAAGGGAACGAAAATCTATTCCTCGTATTCATGTTTCTTCCATTATAATCTTACTATGTAGAAGTAATATGCCCATTTCATTGCAAATATTATCTCAGGGATAAAAGGAGAGGCAGAAAGAGAAGCTATGATCAGCCTGAAATAAATTGACCATAGTTTTATTGAACTAGCAAGTGAAAGCAATTTGAGAATTGAGATTATTTCTGATTTGAAGAGATAAAATATAATAAAGGCGACGATTTGGGACTTAAAATAAAAAAACTTGTGTGGGATTTTGAAGGGGGAAAGAAGGAAAAATGAAATTTTTATACAATCTGTGTCTAGTTTATTCAATTTCTTTTTATTTAAATCTTTTTTCTTAGTGTTTGGGTGAAATAAATGGGACTAGCTGAAGCTATTCTGACATATTTGATATATGACACTGCTTACACAAGATATATAGAAAGATAGAGCTTTTTTGAAAAATGGCTGAGACTATATCAATCATTGTAACATGACGAATTAAGATGTATAAATGATGTGTTGTTGTATATGATTTCTCAAGATTTCTCTTTCTTCGTTCAGTACAAAGAAATGGTGAAAACAATTTTTTTTTCTTTGAAAAAAATCTTAGTAAAAAAAAAATCTTCATTTATCTTATTGCATAAGAAAGAATAACATTTCTTCACATCATTTTTCATTCTCTTATTTATCTTCATTCCCTTACTCATTTTCTCTCATTCATTCACTAATTTTATTCTTTTTTCTTTTCCCTTATAGTTCCTTTTCTTTTTCTTACATTTTTCTCTCAGTCTTGCTTCAACGGAATATTTGAACATGTGTCTAACTAGAGATATTTACTAAGTTTAGCTTAGTTCTGCACAAAGCTTAATGGATGTTGAATTGGGAATAGATTGCATCAGTTTTCCAAATGGGGAGGGCTATCTTGCCTCAAAAAGGAACATTCAAAATACTATTTCTTTATACAGTACACAAATCAGTCAGTTAAATGCCATATATGACACATGTTTGGGCAATCATGTCCTGAAAGAGACATGACTGACTTGTCAGAAGATTTTCCCGCAGTAGGTTTCCCTTACTTTCTGTGGTAGACTGGTTGTCAATTAAGGCTATAGACCCAGTCTGTCCTGCTATTTAACCCATAGGTGGAGGGAGAAGCAGTAGATTACTACCTTTCCCAAAAGTATTTGCACGTAAGGGAATGTCAATGAATCTCTAAAACTAGTGGAAAATGTGTGTCTACCTTAGTCATTATGATGATTAATCTTGAATTGATAAAAATAAGCTGAGATAAGTTAATTTATAATTTGGCAGTCCTGGGCATGATGGTAAACTGCATCTAGCAGCAAGGCCTCTGATTGGGAGGTTGTGAGGAGCATGGAACCACCTCTTAATTGCTGTTGTTTCCAGGTCCACCCTGATCCGGGGTGGTAGCACCTGTTAGGGTCCCAGCTATGGGCAAATAGTTAACCTCCAAACTGGAGTCAAAACACTATGAAAGTATAAAAATACACTTTTATAGAAATATATACATAAAAACACTTTTATAGAAAAATAAACATTTGTTGAAGAAAAAATTATTAACATAACACATTTTTGAAGGAAAAAATTATTCTAAGCAAAATATTTTTGAATATAAGACTAGAAGACATTTTGAGTTCTCTAAAATAAAAAAGAATAAAAACAAAAAATTTTCATTGAAATCTGACTACATCAATCTTCTCAATATAACTGAACATTAAAAAAATACCTTAAAGCCCCACCTTTTTCGCATTAAATAACCCACAGAGGTTGATATGCCATTAAACAAAACTCAAACAATTTGTCTTTTAATTTATAAGCCCTTATAAATCCCACCATTTTTAATAAGCTTATTGTAAGAGGTTGGAGATGTTTTATTTTCCTAATGTTGACAAGAAAATTTTTTAGACAAGAACTATCCATGACTAAATTGTAATGCTTATGAATTTAATTCAAACTGTGATCTTCATTTCTTAGTGCATAAAATTTTCAAAGCAAAATCTTGTTAAGTGCTGGTTAGAAAATTCACTATCCACACTAATTATTTATTATGAAAGAAAAAGTGGTCAAAATTTAAATATTAGAGTATTTGCTTTGCTTTTGAGACAAATATGGATCTGAGATGATGTATGGTCATCAAAAAGAAGACCCCAAAATGCCAGCTACAGGTCAGAGAAACTAAAATAAAACAAGTAAAGAAATTTAGATACTTGGGAAGTGTCTGACAGAGGAAGGAAAGTGTGATATTGAGATCCAAAGATGGACTGGTCTGGCCAAGGACGAATTTCAAAAGCTAACCTGAGTACTGAGAAACAGGAAAATCTCATTGGAAACAAAAAGTGCTGGACTGTTATGTGATATCTGTCCTTCTGTATGGCAATGAATGTTGGACAATCTCATCAAGGATGAAGGAGAGGCTTGAGGCAGCAGAAATGTGGTTTTACAGAAGGATGCTGAGGATACCATTGACTGAGCACATGAGCAATGATGAGGTGTTGGTGAGGATGCAAACGTGAAGAAAACTCATAACATCAGGAAGTGACAGATTAGTTTCCTGGGACACATAATGAGGAAGGAGGTGGGGCTGGTGAATTTGATACACATGGAACGGATAGAAGGAAGGAGAGACAGGGGAAAGCAGTATGAGATCTACTTGATATGCTAGATCAAATGCATAGCGGAGCGGGTTTTGGGAGAGATACCAATAGAAAAAATATTGAGAGTGACAAGAGACAGCCAAGTGGAAGTCCATGATCACCTATATCTTAAAGGGACACAGCACATGAAGAAGAAGGATGATAGATCTGAGACTTCAAAATAATATTAAATTGATAATTGTGTGTGTGTATGTTTGTGAGGAGGTACAGTTATTATAATAATAATAATATATATTTGGGATTAACATTACAGTATGATGGCTATTATTTCTGAATGAGTCAAGTTCAAATTCCAGTTGAATTCATCGCATTCACTTATACGCAAATACCTTTGAGAAAGGAATTAATCCATCTCTTTTCCCTCCAGCTATGGGTTATAATGGCAGAGCAGATTGGGTTTTGTAGCTTTGGTTGGCAACAAGTCTACCACAGAAAGAAATGGCAACCTACTGCGGAAAAATCTTTTTCCTAGTCAGTCATGGATCAAAAGAGACATGTTTGCCCAAGCGTGTCTCACTTATGGCACTTAATTGACTCTAATATTTGGGAGGGGTATATGTATGTTTTTTATCCTCAATTGAACTCTGAAATGTCAGGCAAGATAACTTATTAGCTTCTTTTTTATTGTTTTGTTTATTTTTTTCTCTACCACTTTGTGGTGCATAATATTTTTTTTTTGGCTTTCTTTCCACTTGTTTTGATATATTTGTACATAAGTAACAAATATACATATTCTTATGTAAACCGAGGTAATATTCGCATAAGAAATAATCCAAATCTAATTAATCTGTTTCATACATTTAAAAATATTAACAAAAAATACAATTTATAGAGATAAACTATATTTTTAAATGCAGAAAACAAAATAAGAAATAATAAGTGATAAATTAATAGAATAAGTAAACATTTTACTTTCATCAAAGACTTTTGTTTGGCATATGTAAAATGGTGGGGAAGGGGGCGGAAAGAGGGGGTTATTGTTTGGAAACGGAATTACCCCACCACCACCACCATAAAAGACTTCAGGTAAGTTTTTTCTGGGGTTATTTCTCTTCTCTGTCTATTTGTGTCACTAGACCCTACTTGAGACTGACTGGATCCCTCTCGTTCACATCCAAAACCTCTCCAGAGGCATTTGTTTTTCTTTCTCTACTTTAAAATGTGATGAAGGGATTGTCATTAAACATGTTGATGTCATCACTTGCAATGGCTTTCTGTTAGGCTGACATTTTTCAAGTAAACTTTGCATCTCACTCTATTTTGAACAAAAGTTCTTGATCACAAAAGAAATCATCTCTTTCTCTCCCTTTCCTGTGTCTTCTCTGAAGTATTTATTCAGTTGCCATTTGTTGCTGCTCTAGCTGAAGGTCTTAGAGTTCTTCAGTGGTCAGCTATTCCCTATGGTCTTCAAACAACTTCTCCACATCCTGCTCAGTGACTTCCCCAAAGGCACACTTAGAACTTTCTTTGGACTCATGGTGTCTTAGTCAATAGTAAGACTTAAAAAAAAAAAAAGAAAGAAATGCGAAAATACTATTTAAAATGAAAATTTTTGGACTAATACTATGGGAGATGTTTACTTAGCAAAAGACAAAGGCAGACATGGTCAGTGACACACACATGATGCTTTGTTTGAGAGATAGATTTGGGAAAGTTATACAGCAGCAAGTGAATAGGAATGTACAGGTTCATAACAGACAGATTTCCTTGCTCAATAGACAAGGAGATAAGACAATCTCTAAGATCTATTTCCTCAGAAAAACAATGGACAATAACCAAATCATCACTGTGTATGTGTATATGTATGCTTAGCCATGTAGGTAATACTAGACAGATTTTGGTTGATAACACAATAATACTCACACATACACACAGTAAAAAGAACCTTCAGATATTGAAGGCCATCTACATTAAATCAAAGCAACCCACATTCAATAAAATCACATTTCAATCCAGTCACAACAAATTACATTGCATTTAGACATATAATTCTGTTAATATTTCGGTCTCTCACATGGTGTGACATCATAGAACTGCATTACTAATTTACGACCTGCATTTTCTGTTTGGTGACTATTATTGTCACATAGCAATATTTTATGTCAACACAAGATAATATCATCTTTGATGGTGGATATCTTTATGTTAACGTCTCTACAACCACTCTGAAGATGGCTCATGTGAGCTGAAAGCTTAGAATCAGTGTAATAAAAAAAAAATATCCATATGTTGGACATTTTTTTTCTTTATTTTCACTAGAAATTAAAGCCAGAATATGATGTTTAGAATGGCTCATGATTAAACATAATGCACATTCATTGTCTGTTATATTTAACAATGTATGTATATTTGGGCAGCAAACTCTCTTATGCAAGTTTCATTTAAGATTACACAGAAAACTTAACTATTACACCTTCTCTGTCATTTTTAATGAAACATGCATGAATATATATATAAATAAAGTTTTTCAATTGTGCAAATTACTGGTTGGGTATGAAGATTGTGTCTTAGCAAGCATGTATGCTTTAATAGAGAAACAGAAAATAAATGTTAAATACGAAGTACAAGGTGAAGGCAAATGAACATGTAAAAAGATGATATATAGTCAGATAAATATATTCTATCATTTGTTTATTTCTCCTGAGTATCTCCAACTCGTTTTTAACTTGCTTGAAATTAAGGCTTTCGTTTGTTTTCTGTTCTTAATATCTTTTTTATTTGTTTGTACCAGAAAAATGTTTTTCATTTTCTTTACTTCCCCAAATTTTTCTTCTCATATTTCGTCCTTTATTATTTCTTCATGGATTTTTTTTTATCTTTCATTTTTGTCCATTTTTTTTTCCCTACTCCTCTTCGTATTCCACTGTTTCCTCATTTAAAAAATGCAACATAAAATTTTATTTTTTTTGTTTTTCACACTTTCCTATTTTCTTGCAGTCTTGACTCAAGATGTTTGATGTTGCCAAACTTAATGTTCAGTTTCATCTCATATTTCTCCTGATTATAGAAATACAAAAGCAAAAATCTTCCAAAAATCAAGATGCAAAGTTTTACCATCAAAGTTGTTATTCCTATGTTTATTTGCATTCTTACTAATGTTTTTTTATTGACATTTTTTCCTTTTTTCTTTTAATTTTTTCCTTTTTATTCTTTTTCTTCTCTTTCTAATATTTCCCTTTTTCTTCATTTCTTTTTTTCTTACTCCATTTATCTATCCTTTTTACATCCTTTTCTTTCTTTCTTCCCACCTTGCTTTTTTGTTTAATCTTTGTTTGCCCCTTTTTCGTTCTTTTTCCCCCCTCTTTACTTTTTGTTTACTCCTTTTGTGTCCCTTTTTCTTTATTTTCTTAATAATTCCTCCGAAAATCTTAAGCAGCTCATTATTTTCTCATCTTCAAATTCATTAGTTGACAAAATTACATTTTATTATATTAACAATTGTAAGATTATTAAAAAATGTTGTTAAGTTAGAAATTATTATCTCTTTTCATTTGCTGTTCTTACATTAGCAAGTTGTCTAATTTTGTACTTGGTTAGTGGAGCAAACTTGAAATCAAAAGATTCCAGGTTTGATATTAATTCCTATACACTTATAATTCCCCTCAATAGCAGCACTCGTCTGAGAACAAAGTTCACATCAAATTTTTCCCCCTAAAATATTTTTAAAATTAACTTGGTTTTCAAATGATGGGTTTATTTACATGTCGTTAATACTTCTGACTCAGATCAAATGTCAGTCTCTGGCTCTCCACCCTAAGTTTAGTATCTGTGTAGCCAAACTAACTTGATATTTGCAAGTTGATTTTTCAGTAATGCTTAATCAGAAGAACAATGGTATAGTCACTTGCCTGATTACCTCTATGGCAGGATTCATTTTTTATTATATCATAATTAGTTAAATGTTACACATGAGTTTTTGGGTTTGACAAAGCAGTATGTAATTTTTATAACAGCAAAAATAAATTCTGGATTTTTAATTAATTATATGCTAAGTTTTCTTCTCTCTCTCTCTCTCTCTCTCTATATATATATATATATATATATATATATATATATATAGTAATATATATTACTATATATATTTCTGTAATGTGATAGATACCGACTTGGCAGACCACCTGCAGTCTCTCTCCCACCGGCGAGACGTGGCTTCGCTGTGTCTCTTCTATAAATACTTTCACGGCTTCTGCTCCGATGAACTTAGATCACTGGTGCCCCCTAAATACGAATTTGCACGAGATACTAGATTAGCAACTAGATCCCACCCTTTTACAGTGAAATCGATAAAATGCAGCCGTAACTTCTACTCCAACAGTTTCTTTCCTCGCACTTCCCGACTGTGGAATTCTCTTCCAAACGATTGCTTCCCCGACGGCTACAATCTCCAGGAGTTTAAATGTAAGGTCAATAGACACCTCCTAACACACTAACTTGCTCCCATTTGATCAAACACTCTTCACATCTGCCCGACACTCATCCTCGCTATCCTTACTCATCTATCACCTTTCTCCTGACATTCCCTATGTCTATCCACTCCTTCTCTTTACCTTACCCTATGTAGCCCCATGCGCAATAGTGGCAGTGGAATGCCTTGCTTGGGGTGAGATGATTAAAAAAAAAAAAAAAAAAAAAAAATAAAATAAATGCCGGGGCACTCAAAATAGTAAAACCTTGAGTCCTCTTGACTTGGAATTATATATGTATGTGTGTGTGTGTTTTCTGCAAAAAGTTACATACAAAAAGCATACATGATATTTTACATAAGGAGGTGCTGAAAAATTTTCAACCTAATCAAAATGTACTACCAAAACTTCTAATATTTGATAATTTTAGTAACATTTTGTGAAGTGGATCAAACCAGAAAGTTTTCAGCGCCCTCTTTATATCAATAAATGCATGCATACTTATGTGTGTGTGTGTATATATATATATATATATATAACCAGGTGAATAGGACTCAAGGTTTTACTTTATTACATAATAAATATAGAAATTTCTATGTTTTGAGATAGATTCTCTTCATCAGGCTATGTTGGTTGTGCAAATGTTTAAAAGTAAATCATTTGCACCACCAACATCCAGCATTGCCTGATAAAGAGAATCCATTTTAAAACATAGAAATTTCTGTGTTGCAATGTACAATTAATTCATAATTATATGATATTATATATATATATATATATATATATATATATATATATATATATAAATTAGATAGTTTTTGGTCATAATTAAATTAGACAAATACTCAGTTGTATTAAAGTGTTCAATATATTTATGCTGTAGAACTTTTGAATATTTTTCATTTAGAAATGAGTTATTTCTGCAACCTAGGTTTCAACCTTTTAGTATCTTCAGGCAATTTATAACTGATTTTCCAACATTTTTCAACCATACAAGCTGGGATTTTTATGAACGCCCAACTGCAATTTTTAAGCAACCAAAAATTGTCAGAATTAGGGCGGAGTTATTTAAGGATCTTAAAACACTTTCATCCAGGTATGTATGATCCTAAGATGTATCCATAGGTGTGATTACATCTGGACATTATTTCTGATCTTTCATTCAGTAATTTTTTGTTCTGTAAACAACATAATGACTGACTTTTCCTCTTGGCTCAATCTGCAGACATCACCACTGTTGTATGGTTTGGCCATTTTTTTTTTTTTTTTTTTTTTTTTTTTTTTTTTACTATACTTCATATTATATCAGGGTCTTTTCCAGTATTCATTTTTAATTTTCACACATGGTTAGCCAGTTTGGTATAATTTTTAAGGTTTTTCAGTTTAAATGTAGATTTGTGATTATTCCATCTGTTTCTAAAAATTTCTTTTGTAGACCCCAAATATTTTTCTTTTGTCTATCTGTATCATGTACCTCTACTTTGTAAATAATTCCTTTTCTTTTACAAAAGTCTGTTAAGTGGGCATTTGTTTTTGTCCCTACAGTTACGTTCTTTATTAGTGATGTTATGTTGCATGTTATTATTTAAGTTTCTGACATTTTGTTTTCTTTGTCATTTTCAAATTACTAGTACAGCTACAACTTAATTTGATTTAATTCTGAGTTTTTTTTTAATTAGCTTAAAAGTATTTGCCCTATTTTGGATTTTACTTCTAAGTTAAACAGTGGGTTGAACCAAATAATGTTTCGATTTCTAGTTTTATTTTTCGTTTGTTTGTTTGAGGTTTGTATTCTAATTTGTTTTAATGGCCAGATTCATTTAAGGCCCTTTCATAATCATCTTTTTTCTTTTCATCAAAAATTGTTTTGTGGGAAGAATTCTTTGAGAGTCTGTTCTATTCTCTTGGGGTTGTGTTCGATTATGCTGGTCGGATGGTTAGATCTAGTGTTTATGTACTTTAAAGTTGTATTTATTTATATATATATATATATATATATAGAGAGAGAGAGAGTTATGAGAATTATTGCTTAATACAACAGACAGAGAACATTTAATTTTTTTATGTAGTTTTTCATGTTTTGTAGAAGAGAAAATAATTAGCTTAAATCTAGTTCAGTAATTGTCCATATGTTTTTCTTTGGCTTTAGCTCTTTCAGCCATTCTCTAGTTATCCACATGAACAAAACAAAAATGTTACTTGTCCGAAGATAGGATGATGAATTCAAACTCATGTCAAATTGGCATTTCTATTAGAGAACATTATGGATTAAGAATTTTACATCTGAAGATATTATTGGATCACATAAAGCCATTAGTTACACTTTTATTTTAACCCTGGAGATCTTGTGTATCTGGTTAATTAATTATTATAAAAAATATTAAAAACATAAAATTTAAATAACAATCGTAAAAAATGCTGTACAAAATCAACATAAAATACTTATGTCCAATGGATGTCATTTAAAGACCATGTGCTAAAATCACTTTTTCTGGTGTTAATCTCTAAAGTATAATCTTTTCTATGTGGGACATACGACTGACAAAAGATAATTGCCTGGTCCTTTGTGAAAAAAGCAATTTTCTCAAGAATGGGTGTGTGTCTAATCAGCATTTTAATATACAAGGTACTTTGCTATGTTTTGGGGAAATATCTTGTTACCTATTTTATGCTTTTTATTGAGGTAGTGGTACTCTCCTCTGAAGATTTTTTAAAATTTTATTTTATCTATTTGGGAATGGGGACAATTACTTTTGATCACTTTTTCAAAAGTTTTCATGTCCATTCTCAACTTTTTGTATATGAGCAACTGGGAGCTGCCAGTAATCATTACAAGCAGGACATCAGCTTGTTGGCACTGTGTGGTGACTGGTAATCTTTCCATAGCTTGTCAGGAGAAGAAAGCTCTTAAGACAACAGATGTTCCTACAAAATCCTCTTCCACAAACCTTGACCATTGAAAAGGGGCCTCTTTGGTTCCACTCAGTTTGAAAGGCAAAATGCTTTGCTAGAGAGTAGCCAATCATCTTGGACTTTCGCCATCTTCACTTTTCCATTACCAAATACGTATTTGGCCATTTCTCAGAAGGATGATGAAGAATGGCAGATTGTTGGTAAAGATGGAAGAAGGTCTAAATTAAAGCATTTCAGTCATGTCTCAGCCCCAAATTAAAAGATAGTGACAGTCTCTGAGGAGGTCCATCACAGACATATGCCAAATAAGCCAAAAGATGTAACAGCCGCAGTAGCCCAACCAAAAAGATAGTTACTCTGAGCAGCTTAGACTTTACCAAAAAAGAGCCAGAAAACAAAGAAGAGCCATTCACTGTCGACAGTCTTATATTACCAACGTTCCTTCTCCCATAAATCCACTAGCTCTACTACCAGTAATAAAGCTACCTACGGAAAGTGCAACACTGAGATTCAAATGCATATTGGCATGGCCAAGATACTAAGTAGAGTATTGACAGGCAGGAACATTTTATTGGAAAAAAAAAGAAAAAGATTCTGGATTGTTATTTGATGTCTGTTATTCAATATAGCAGTGAATGCTCGATAATCTCATCAAAGATGAAGGAAAGACTTGAAGCAACTGAAATGTGGTTTAACAGAAAGATGCTAGACCAAACATGAGCAAAGACAAGGTTAAGAAGTGGATGAAAACAAAGAAACTTACATCAGAAAAAAATAGTTGAAGTTTCTGTGACATGTAATGAGGAAGGAGGGCTTGAAGAATCTGATACTCACAGGTGAGAGTGACAGGACAAAGCAATGCATGCATGACTTAATAGGTTTGAGCAAATCAGTGGCAGAGAAAGGTTTTAGAAAGCCATGATTGTCTGCATTCTGAAGAGACACAGTACATAGAAGAAGACCTACCTTTTAGCTATTGATTTTAACAACTAAGATCTTTAAAGACCTAAACAATATTATTCAGGAAAGAGCCAAATTTTTATTTAACCTTCCCTTTATAAAGCAGTACAATTATTATACCCAAGAGAGATCGGTGACTTATCTTAAGATGGTTCCATTCAAAAATGGGACAAGAATTTATTTGAAGCAGGTGGTATACCACAGAGATGCACACATATGTTTGCTTGTTCAATTAGTCATTAAAAGGTTTAGATTTGGTTCTTTTGAAAGGTAGGATGGTCATTTCAAAGAATTGCTATGCATGTTAAACATTAAAGCATCAATAATACTTCAATGTAGTCAAATAAAAATTTCCACAAACACAAACAAGTCTCTAGATGACCATGTAGTACAAATGCTCAATAAAATCCAAGCATTTTAAGAGCAATGGCTGACCTTACAGCCCCCCCCCCCCCAATAAATCAGAGCAAGTACAAATCCATGAGTGTCAATGCAGACTCTGACATTAGATTAAGGGCTGACTTTCACTTACACCACAACACCGTTGTGTACATAGCCAATGGTTTAGCAAGTGGATCACCTAGAAGTTCAAAGTTTTCTCTATGATACTCCTTGATGAGTACAAGTGATAGTCATTTGCATGCATTATGTAGATCATTAAAATGATATATACTTGAGTATATTTGCCCATGAAACACAGGTATCTAACAAACACTACAAATGATTGTAGGGTTTGTTAGAGAAATGTTAAACAGTACTGTATGTGTCCAGAACATTGTTCCACAAGTCTGAAACCATTTTTGCAACAGAATGGTGATATACTGTTCCAACAAGATAATGCTTAGTCACATGATGCCTGTACTTGTTAACATGTTTACAAGAATTCCCTGACCAGCCCAATGGACAGACCTCATCTACATTGAACACATGCTAGACATAATGGAATGTTCAAACAGTATATTTTTGTGTGTGTGTGTGTATATATATATATATATACACACACACACACACACACACTAAACCCCAATGTTTTAAAAAAACAATGTATTTCATACTATTTTTTAGTATTTATTGCCAAATGAATAATTGTAAATGAAAATAGAATGGTTCTTTTGTTAATACTGCACAATAACATGTGCATCAAATGAATTTATAAATATTTAATATTTACCTATATTGCAATTTCATCAATGAAAGAATGAAAGGTGATTTGGACGAGTTCATCTTTGCTTCCTTGCCTGGTAAAACTTTTCAAAGGAATAATAACAAAAGAACCATTCTATTTTCATTTAGAATTATACACTTGGCAATAAATACTAAAAATAGTATGAAATACATTATTTCTTTGAAAAAAGCTGGGGTAGCCTAATAATTATGGCCGGTAGTGTATATATATATATATTGTGTATTCGGGTAACAATCTCTTTTATGTAGGTTTTATTAAAAATGACAGACAAGGTATTATCATTAAGTTTTTTTTACATAATTTTTCATGTGTTATGATTTTTTCTTTTCAGAACTCAAATTATACAATGGACAATTCTTATATAAGTTGAGTTCTGAAAAGAAAAAAATCATAAAAACATGAAAAATTATATAAAAATTCAATGATAATACCTTGTCTGTCATTTTTAATAAAACCTGCATATATATATATATATATATATATATATATATATATGCTGTGCCACTACTAGCATAACTCTTTGGGTACTGATCCCAAGATCTCTTGAGACTGACATACCACACATGCACACACATAGTGTGCGTG
>JBBBDQ010002188.1:507500-835000 GCA_037127315.1 Ascarosepion bandense
AAGGCATTATTGTAATGTCTTCACTTCTCGAGGCTTTTGCCTCTCTGCTGCTATTATTTTTTTCTTCCTCTGCTTCTGTTGACACTCTATCTCTATCTTGATATCAAGTACTTTACGACAAGAAAACCCTGCTTGCCAAAATGCCTTTCTACTAGTAAACCACTGAAAAAACAATAATCTTGACATTAAACATCATCACAACTCAACACTATATATATATATAAAATATCTGTTGCTTATATTACATGTGGCGCACACATATAAACTGGCATAAGTTTTTTGTTTTTGTATGTTTTTACATTTAAAAATGATCATCTATTGCTTTATTACACGTAACATATCTGACAAATGAAATCAAACCTCAATCAACATAACTATCTATTTGGGTTTTTTTTTTTAAATTTAAAAAAAATTTAAAATCATTCAGCTTCATAGGTTTTTTAAAGTGAAACCTGTTAGATTAAAGACACTTTTTCCTACCTGTTCTTTACTTATTCTATTCACATATATATATATATATATATATATATTCTGCACAAGTTTCTTCTCATGCTTTTTTCTTTTTTTGAGAATATTATTGTATTAATTTTTTGTTGAATCATCTATGATTCTGAGAATTTGATCACTTATTTAAATGTTTTTGTCTGGTACATGATTTTGTTGCCTTTGAAAGTAAACTTTCCTCACAAAATCTTGTAAGTAAATTCCTCTAAAGTGCAGGAATTTTTGCAAATGATACAAAAATCCTATTCCTGTTCATCTCATGCTATGAAACTTTCCCCATTTTTTTTTCTGTCTATTGAAGCACATGACTATACTCTCCAGTCAAACATTTGTGTCAAGTCTTTAAGTACATAAAAAAAAAATGTTTCAATCTTAACTTCAGCAATTTCTCAAAGACATCCACTCCCAGTGTTTTTCTCCAAAGCAAATGGTTGTGCCTCTTTCAAGCGTCTTTGAAAAAGTGACAACACCAAAAGTACTCTATTCTTGGTTAAATTAGAATTACACATGAAGCTATTAGCCTGATGCCTCTTTTAGTATTCTTCAGAAAGCTCTTTTAGGAACCTTTGGAGAACAAGCTTCTGTTCAGACAATAAAAGAACTCTGTAAGAACTAAAAGTTAAAAAAAAAAATCAAAGATAACCAACCTTTGCTGGAAAGTGGGACTTGAAGATGGTAAAAACTTAAAAGGTTTTCTAGGTGAATGCTACAATATTATAACATGGGTCACAAAAGGAGTTGATGGTAACACTGCTATTACTATGACTTTTTTATTTATTTTTGAATATTGACATAAAGCAGGGGTAAAACTAGCATCTGCTTAAAAACCAAGATGGTGGACTAAAAACTATTGGCTTTTCAATATATATTCTAGTCCTAATGATAAGTAAAGTGAGGACTTTACTAACATGAATTCCCAATAGAGACATTGAGGCATCATCTTTTATTACTTTAAGCAGATCAGTTTATGTTTTCAAAAAGAAAATCTCTAGGGTATATCTGGGAATTAGTTTTTGAAAAGAGAACAAGACAGTCACAAGTGAAATGGCTGTTTTCTCACATCAATAATATTGCCATAAATTTGTTGAATAAATATATGATAAAATGTTAAGTCAATTCATTTTTTCCATGTTGCTAGAGATAATTTTGATCTGTTGTCTATATGAACACTTTTAACTTATAATGATTTAGGAATATTCTTTTTCTAATTAAATTTCTTGATGAATAATTGTTGCATCATTATTTTAATATTTTTTACAAAGTCTTTTGAAGTTCTACCATTTAAAAAAACTGAGAGCAGTAATTCTAGAAATTTTTGATTACTGAAAATTTTATTTTTATTTTTTTTATGAAATGACAATTCAGATAAACTGAAAATTAAAATATTCATTTAACTTGTGGGCGTAGATTTTCATATGACATTAAAGGGTGGCCATTAAACTTTTATTAAGTCCTGGGTATGACAGTAAACTGCATCCAGCAGCAAGGCCTCAGATTGGGAGGTTGTGAGAAGCATGGAACCACCTCTTAGTTACCGCTGTTTCCTGTTCCACCCTTACCCTGAGTAGTAGCACCTGTTAAGGTCCCAGCTTTGGGTAAATAGTTAACCCCCAAACTGGGGTCAAATCACTATGAAAAACTTTTATAGAAGTATATTCATAAAAATAAACTTTTATAGAAAAATGTACAACAATACTTTTCTGAAGGAAAAAAATTATTGCCATAACACATTTTTGAAGTAAAAAAAAATATTAACAGCAATACATTTTTGAATACAAAGCTAGAAGACATTTTCAGTTTTCTAAAATAAAATAAAAATAAATTTTTCATCAAAATTTGACTAAATCAACCTTTTCACTATAACCAAAATTTAAAAAAAAAGACCTTTAAAACCCTACCTTTTTGGCATTAAATAACCCACAGAGGTTGATATGCTGTTAAACAAAACTGAAACTTTTATTAGTGTAAATACAAAAGATTTAGTGCTTCACACATGAATCTTTTCTAGGTGATAGTATAACAGAAAAACATATTTGTCTATATTTCTCAAGGACACATGGCCCAGTGGATAAAAGTGTTGGTTAGATCCAGTGACTTGACTTAGAGAGTTGTGAGTTCAATATCTGGCTACAGCAGTGGGGAAAAATTAGAGAATTAAGAAGAGATAACTAAGACATCCGGAAGCAGCATGACTCAGAGAACAAGAACAATATACCCTAGTGATCAAAATAAAGGGTTCAGTTTTAAATTCTAATCACCTGAAGAAAGAAAAGTGTACAATGGCCGAAACTTTGTGATTATGAATATGACAATAAAGATGAGAACAGCAGTCAGCAATATAAATAAGAAAATCATAACTCTTCATTTCCTGCTAACATTGTCTGCTGTATTAGTTTCAGAACTTTAACTCAATTTGTGCAGATATACTCTCTTAGGTTTTGTCATGATAGACTGATATAAAATGAGGTTGACTAAACTTTATTCTTTAATTCATAATCCTATTATAAATATAAAATTTATTTTTCTTGTTAATAAATGTAATGCAAATGATGTTGGGGAAGTTTTACATGCTATTTCCTTTGCTATGAAATGAGCCTAACCAGTAAATGTTCATGAAGTAGTTTAATTTTTATATTTGCATTATCAAGAGAGATTTTCAAATATTTCTTTTAGACAATCATATTAAAAATTCCTTTTCCAGTGGTTCCAGTTATTGGGAGATTGCAAATGTAGACATTTATTTCAGAGGAACAGAATTGATCTTATGCCATTTAATTTGAAACTGAAGATTGAGTCAATAGCAAGTTTTGTTTGCAATCAATGTCAGTCAGTTAATTGCCATACGAGATACACGCTTGGGTGATCATGTCTCGAAAGAGACATGACTGACTGGGCAGAAGGTTATCCTGCAGTAGGTTGCCATTGGTTTCTGCGGTAGACTGGTTGCCGACCAAGGCTACGGAACCCAATCTGTCCTATTATTTAACTTATAACTGGAAGGAAGAGACGGATTAATACCTTTCCCAAGGGTATTTGCGCGTAAGTGAATGCAATGAATTCAGCTAGAATCAATCAATGTAGGAAGTGAAAATCAACAACAGTGAAGTTTTGTATATGTCAAATTGATGAGAGAGATGGAGGAGGAAGCAGCTGGATAAGAGTCAGAAAATTTCTTGACCAGGTTAGTTAGCAGTTTGCTAATGGAAAAGTTATACTTTTGCCAAAATGTTGAAGGATCACCGCAGGTTCATTTTGAGTATACAGAACACTTCGAAAAGTATCAAAGAATAAAAGAAATAAAATCATAATTGTAAAGATTTAAAAATATTATTTTATTAAGTAAAATGCTAAGTTCTAAATTTCATTTCATTTTCTGATATCTTTCTTTTTCTTCCCAGTAAGTGATTGGATTTGATTATAGAATTTATATTTCAAAAGGAATTGGTAAACAATAGTTGAATAATAGATTAAAATTATACCTTTTGTTTTTACTTGCATTATTTTTCTTCCTTTTATGATACAAAATATATTTTAATCTTTTTTGTACAAAGATAGACTAAACTATTGCCCGGTTCACACTCCACCCACTTCTATTGTACAGGTGTAGCGGCTCATCGCTTGTTCCCTGTTTAGGATGTGGTTTCTGGCTTTCTCTTTTCCAATCTTTTCACTTTTCTTTTTTATTTATTTTTTATTTTTTTTTCAATTGGAGTAGATAGACTAAACTATCGCCCGGTTCACACTCCACCCACGTCTATTGTACAGGTGTAGAGGCTCATCCCTTGTTCCCTGTTTAGGATGTGGTTTCTGCCTTTCTCTTTTCCAAATCTTTTCACTCTTACGTAGCCTCCTGCACATCAGTGGCGTTACCACCATGCTCGAGGTGATATGATTTAAAAAAAAAAATGTACACACAGACATAATAAATTGGAAGAATTAATTCCTAAGTTAAGCTACTGTTAGAGATATCATTTGAGAATCAACTGTTCTAATTTTGACATTTATAATGTTTAGACATCTTCAACTTAGAATTTTACCTGGTTGGTTTAGTTTAAAAAAAGTTTTAGCATTTAAATCTTGAATATAATGTTGAATCCAGAATTTAGAAAGGGGAAAAAGAAATCTAGAATTTAGAAAGGGAAAAGATTCAAGAATTAGAAGAATATCCAAATTTAGAATCATAATAAATAAATTTTAAGTTTATAACATTAAATCTAAAATTAGGTTTACTGAATATAGAATAAGTGAAGCTAATTTTGGAATTGAAAAAAATTAATGTTAAAAATAGGATCTCCAAAAAAAGTTAAATTTAGCAGCTGTGAAGGAAGTTAAATTCAATATCAGAGCTTAACTTAAAATGTTATATTTAGATTTCATGATGGAGATGTAAAGAATTGATGAAATTGTTCAGAAATATTAACATGTGTTTGAAGATTTAGAATTTTTGGGAGGTTATGTAAATAAAATGTGTTCAAACAACAGGTTTATAATTATGTAATGCTCTGTTGTGCATTGTGGTGCAGTGGATATCAACTTGAAATGTCAAATCGGGGTGCCGAGTTCGAATTCCAGTTGAATTCCTTGCATTCACTTACACACAAATACCGTTAGGAAAGTTATTAATCCATCTCTTCCCTCCAGCTATGAGCTAAATAATAGGACAGATTGGGTTCTATAGCCTTGGCTGGCAACCAGTCTACTGCAGAAAGCAATGGCAACCTACTGTGGGATAATCTTCTGCCCAGTCAGTCATGCCTCGAGAGACATGATTGCCCAAAGCGTTTATCATGTATAGCACTTAACTGACTGAATACTCTGTTAAGTCATAGAAAGATTTATTCAAGGGGTTCTTAACCTATTTTGTCTGATGTGTCCTTCTAACCAAAGGTCAAGGTGTCACTCCCCCTCCCATTTTTCCAAGATTGTCTGACTCAAAATGTGCATCTCAAATAATATGCATATTGTCCCTTTTAGTATGTATACATTTACATGGATTATTTTTTGTAGTGGCAAAAAACTAAAAAAAAAAATACCTTGAGGAATACAAAAGGTAAAATTTTGAGTCTGCCAATCTGTGGCCATAACACCCTCACTCTAAAATCCCCTAAAATTTTCCTGTTAGGAGAGAATACTTCACTGATTTAACCTAAATTTCAACAGAACAACAATTAAACTTATTTTTTCAAGTGTTTCTTTTCATGTCATGTTTGTTCAGAGCATAAGCAATTATTGCTTTCTTATCATGTGGCATTAGATATTAACTATTTTTGTAGTGAAAACTGTTTAGGAAACAATACTATCATTTTGTTTTAAAAGGTTTATAAAACTTTTTTCATAGATGAAATTATTATTGTTCATATGTTTTTAATGTTTAGTTAGGAATAAAAGATCAGAAGGTCTATTAAATGGTCTGTTAATATCATCAGTAGTGTTTTTTATGATTTTGGTAGTTTGTCAAATTTTTTTTTGTACATTTCAGTTTTTCTACTAAAATAAAGCAGAAATTTTAGCATGCAATTTTTTGAAGTGATTCTGTTTTTTATCAGTTGTGAATGAAAACTTAGTTTTATAACAAAAAAGAATTCCAATCATTTTTTTATCTTTTTAACTGTAGTGATAACACATTTTATTGTTAATAGTTTTGTCAATTCCCTTTTGAATAAGTTGGTACAGAGTAATTCAGACAAGTTTCCATTTTCTCACCAACAGTTCTGAATATTTTATAAATTTGGTTAATTTGGAATTATCTGCCATTTAAATTGCTAAGTTGACTCTCAGATTGTTTTAGGAATTGACCACCATTTTACAGTTTTATTTCATTTGGTTTATTTCATCTTCTGCTTAATTTAATTCCACTTTTAAAAAATCTCTAAATATAAAAACAAAGTTGAGTGATATCTTTGTGTGAGATGCTGAATTTTCTAGATAAAAATCTACAAGGTTTTAAAGTATAAACCATTTTTATATTTTTAATTTTTTTTACATGTTTTTGTGTGCTTGCATGTATAACTAAACTAAGTATGCTTGCACACACAATCAATCTCTTTTTCCTCTCTCTCTGTCCACATACACGCACACACATAGATATCAATTAATATACATATGGGTATATACGCAGGTACCTGCTGATTGTATAGTGCATGAGTCATGCTACAGACATAGGATAATATTTATATATACGTGTGTGTCTGTATAGATATACATATATATATAACTATATTTTGTATAATGCAAAGTAATAATTTTTTTTATTTATGAATAAATCTAAGATATATAAGAAATAGAAGCATAGATTTCATTAATACAGTATCTTATATCATGAGATAAAATATAATTTTATTATTTTACTTGTTTATATAGACTTCTTGACATTCTATAGCCATCAACTTTGATCTTTCAAAATTTAAATGCAATGTCAATCATATTTTCTGGCTTTTTAATTCATATTCTTTTATTGTTCTCTCTCCTTAATAATATTTTCTTTTTCTAATATTCTCTCACACTCAATACCCCCTTATGTTTTAGTGGTGTTATTGCCTTGCTTAGGGTGAAATATTTTTTTTTAATGCTTTGTGGAACTATTTTTCAGCATCTTTGAAAATGTCTGTTACTATGCCATCTTTGCTTGATGCTTTTCTGCATTTCACATTTTGAAGCACAAACTTTATATCATCGGAAACAATATTGATATTTGCTGGAATAAACATTGGCGATATTTTTATTTCTAAAACATATAGATGTGCATAGTATTTTCCAATTATTCTTAAAATCTTGTTCCTACATTTGCTAACTTCCACATTTGCCTTTTAATGCAAGGAATTGCAAGTTATAGTAGGTGATATTTATTTCTGGTCACAAATTAAGGTTTTTAAAGTTCTTTACTTTTCAAATTTCATCTTTATTTTTTAGTCCCTCAATTGTTTTTCGATGAGTTAATTTAAAGTATTTACATTATTTGGACTATTGTCTTCATCTTTGTTGCCATTTGTACAACATTTCGGCCGTTGTACACTCCGGTCTTCTTCAGGTGCTAGGAATTTCAAACCAAACTCTGTATTACAATCACTGGGGTATATCATTCTCAATCCTTGCGTACTAGTAATGCCACAATTGGAAGTCATGAGTGATTATAATAAAGGGTTCAGTTCAAAATTTCCTAGCACCTGAAGAAGGCTGAAATGTCGTACAAATGGCAACAAAGATGAGGAATAATGTAAATATTGTAAATACTACCTCATCGCAGAAATATAAACAAGAGTTAATTTAATTCTTCATTTTCACCTTAGCATTTATCAACCAATTTTTTCTTTTTCATTAGTTCTATTTTTGATTTTGAGAATGTCCCTTTGCTTGTGTCCAGACTCTGCTTTTGAAAAAATGTAATTGTAATTGTCATTATATGAGAAGTTAATTAAAATTCATACCTATTCCAAATTTTTCTCTACTAGATTCTTTTTTATTTTAATGAAAGTTATCTATCCAAAGGGTGGAATGCAACTGGTATTGTTGTAACTCTCTTCAGTTTCCTAACCTGAACTTGACAGAAACTGATTTAATGTTGCCTATAATGTCACTATTGACTAAAAACCCTTCATCCCTAAACTGATTATTCTCAATTCCCTTTAAATAAAGTAGATGTTTACTTACTTTCAGCTGAAATATAGTTTCTCTCTTTCTGTGAGTTTCACTAATACTTACCACATGACAGGTGATGTTTTTCACTTCCATCATTAGTTGGTTCATTTTCTAGTCTTCAGTTATATATGTTAATCACTTGAACATTAGTGTGATGCATGAAGCATAAAACTCAGAGCCGTGAGTAAAACATAGGATAATATATATATATTTTTTGTACCTTTTATCTGTTTTTTTATATATATATATATATAATGCTCATGTAATGGTGAATTTTTGCACATGCAATTTTTAAAATTACAAAAAATTATAACGTTTTCATCCATGGTTGTATGAACCTCATTGGTATTTTTTGGTATGGTTACATTGTCATAACTTCTGTTCTGAACAGAAACTATTAGATTCATACAACCATGGATGTAGATGTTATAACTTGTTGTAATTTTAAAAATTGCACATGCAAAAATTCCCCATTACATGAGCATTCTTTAAGAAAAAAAACAGTAAAAGGTAAAATCAGTTATTGCAAATTGCCTGAAGACACCACATGGTAGAAACCTAGGTCACGTAATAACTCGTTTAAAAATGAATAATATTCAAAAGTTTTACAATATAATTGTATTAAACAATTTTTTCATATAAATGTGCACTGGTCTAATCTTATTATGACCAAAAACTGAGTAATTAAACAATCAATATATGTATAATGTGTAAAAATAAAGAAAAAAAACTTTGTGTATATTATTAAAGTATCTATTATATCATATCTTGCTATATTATAAACATATTATTATATTTACATGTACTTGAAGAAATGTGTGCATGCATAGAGTTTTAACATTCATTTATTGTTATCCCATTCATACAAATAACATGCCTACACACTCACACCTATCACTTTACATGCTTATTTTAATATATATAACAAAGATAGACTGTTGTAAATATTTACAAACTTTGCTACACAAGAGTCCCATTACAATGCACTATGAATACAATTCTGTTTATACTGACATATACAAAAGCTTAATTTGTTGCATGCTTACACACGTATACACACATTAAAAATCTTCATGCGTACAGATGAGGAGACAAAGTAAAAAAAAAAAAGGAAAAATAATAAACAAATAAGTAAATTAGAAAAAGTAGATAATAAAGAATTGTAATTGAAAATAGTTCAGTTGTGAAATGAATGAAATAAGTGGAAATTAGAAATTCCATTTTTGAATGAAGAAACTTATTTTTTATTTTTTTATTTTTTTTTTTCTGAATATTTGTATTCTTGGCTGGACATAAAAATTTGACCTCTTATTTTTGGCATTTGGCCAGTTTCTTCTGTTAAAAATCCCACAGGATTTCATTAAAGAACCTTCTGGTGAAAGTCTTGAAACATGTCCAGAATAAGAAAGTTTTTTCTTGTTTCTATAAAATTAAATAAAATACATTTTTTTATTTACGTATTTCTTTTTTTTTTTTTTTAACATATGAATTTATCCCATTCATAGAAGATAAAATTAGAGAATGCACAGAAGGTTTAAGTTATTCTTTATTATTAAGTTTTTTCTTTATTTGGTTGTTCCTACAAATATCTTGCATTTTTGAAGAACACTATACAAAAAAGAAAAAATATCAACCACAAAGAGACATTTATTAATGATAGATTTTTGTATATGCATTCTAAGTAGCTATCAGTTCAATGAAATCTCTTGTGTAAATTAATTTTTCACCAAATCTGTTTATTAATCTAATCTTACTTTCTTGGGAAAAACATTTTAAAAATTCCCACTGAAATTAAAATACTGTCATCTTTTTTCTTATAATTATTTTTATGTCTACTGTAATGTTTTCTTGTAAAAATGTGTTTATAAATAATAAACTGTACAGGATTTTATTACAATTAATAAATACTTTATTTGCTATTGATTTCATGTTTCATATATAAGTGTATATTTTGAAGTTAACTTTCTAAATTGCTTTGTAAATATTCTTCATCATACATTTCAACCAAAATTTTATTTCATATCTTCCTATGACAATATATTTTTCTCCTTCAACTTTCTTTCTTTCTGTTTCTTTTCATTATTTTACATTACCAAAAAATTTTCTCTGTAATCCTTTCTCTTATAATAAAGACTGTCGTGTGTGTGTGTGTGTGTGTGTGTGTGTGTGTGTGTGTGTGTATTTTTTTTTTTAGAAAATTTTTTAGATATTCTACAATTTCATGTGTGTAATATAATTTAGAAAAGATTTTTCTAAATTTTATATAAAATTTTTTCTAAATTATATTACTTTGTTAAATTAAATAAATAAATTTAACATTGAGTTCTTTTGAGTTCATCTCTATTTACCAGACTTATATACCAAGTATTCTACCTTTTTATATATAAAGTTGACATTACCACACCAAGCTATAATACACTTTTAAAAAGGAATCATATTTTATTAATAAAACAAGATACAAAAGTATCACAACATTTAAAATTTAAGGCGTATTATTTAATTAGTTATTAAGTTAAAAAAAAAAATCTAATTAATAATAAGGGGGAGATGAAAAAAAAAATTGTCCCAGGCCAGGTGTGTAGACATGAGCCAGTGATATCTAGGTATTCGTAGACTCATGCCTCTGTAATTGGTAAGCATTTATTAAATTCTGAAACTTGCAGGACAAGTTATTTTTCTGAATTTTTCTCTGTATTTCACAGGGCACAGAACAGACTTCCTTTTGAATATTTTGGAGTTCAGTATTATTAACATGCAATGACCTACCCTGTGCATACAGCAAGAATTAAAACACAAATTGGCCATTTTCAAAGAAGCAGTTACTTAACAGGGGATATTTTTTTTTTTTCCACTTCTCTTATCTTTTAAGTAGTTTACATTTTAACTTCAGTCCCTAATAAATTTGTTTCTTATTAGCTGCTTAGTTTTAAATTACCGATAATTTTTGTTCTGAAGAATTTTAAACATTGTGAATCCTGTTTTGTTAATAAAGTATGATCCCTTTTTTAAAATATATATTTTTTTTTTTTCTCCTGTCATGCTCATATCAAGAGAGATAATAGCAAGACAGCATTGGCTCAGTTCATTCTCCTTATTACCAGTTATTAAACCTCTTGCTGCATGTTTGCTTGTTAACAGGGCCTTATTATTTTATTTTTTTGCAATAATTATGTCACCGAGTAGTGAAGCATATATATGTCCTCTCTGTTATAATAAAGAGCACTGTGTGTGTGTGTGTGTGTATATATTGAGGAACTCGATAAGTAAAACCACAAATTTATTCGCCTGAAGAGAGTCAGTTTTAGACTTGAAACATGTGTAGCGTCACAAATACCATTATGGACACTTAATGTATCATAACGTGTATAACAACAACAACAATAAATATACGCTTTAAAGAAAACGTTCACAGCTTCTCACACTTTTTATTAGATATATATATATATATATATATATATATATATATATATATATGATGGGCTCTCCCATTGATTTCAACATATGAGGGTATATATATATGTGTGTGTGTGTGTATACTTATGGGAGGATAAACTGTGAGGAAATAGCTAAATATTTTGCTGTCATTTTTTATGGCAGGAGTACACTCGTTTATGTACAATATTTAATTTCTCCTTCTGTTTCATAAATAAATCCTCCTAATAGGACTAAATTATATAAGTATACTTTAGAAAGAAGTAATTATTGCTTATTTAATCTTGCAACAAATAACAGCAACCTAAGGTGCGTTAGTATGTTATATGTGGGTTGAGATTTTCACCAGATTTTTAATAAAATTATCTTTCCATTTTCCCAAATGAAAGACAATTCGATTGCTAAATATAACAAATTTTAGCAATAAAAGTAAAACAAAAGTAAAAAAAAAAGACAGTCATGCTAGGTGTTCATCATTTTCTTGTTTTGAAAACAAGACAAAAATCAAAATCAACACAAAGAAAACATTAAATTCATATTTAATCTGCTATTGATATATAACCCATGTTAGTAAAATAACCCTCTCTTACTTAACTGTCAGTCTTTGTTTGGGCCCTTTATATATATTCAGAAGGTAAATTTTAAAAATTTATTTTATAGAATTATTCAACAAGAAAATGTTTCAAATAAAACTAAAGTCATGCTCAGTCGACCAAAGGGAAATGTCTGCAATTTAAAGTAGAAAAGTTATCCAAATGTAAAAATGTATGTTGTCTACCTTAAATGAAAAATGTTAGTTGTTTGTGACCAATGAAGCATTGGAGATCAAGAAATACAGAAACTAAACAGCAAAATGTCATTTAAAGAAAGAAAAAAAATAGTAGTCTGATCATTTTTTCCTCTTCTTTCATAGTTTAGTAAAACAATTAGGTAATCAAATTACTTATATTATTTCTTAATTATTTTTTTGTTTCTAAAAGTTTGGAATTTGCTGTCTGTTATTGTTTTTATTTTTAATTAAAATCTCACCATTTCATTTGTATAGTCATTCCAGTTATTGTATATTTTTAATGTTAAATAACATTCTGAAAGTAAATGATTCACCATATTTGAATTCTTCATCTTGGTTTGTTTATTTGTTAGGATTAATTGAAAATGCAAATTTGAAATCTGATATAATGATTAAGGACTAGATTTTAATATTTATTAATTTCTTTATAAGTGTGAATAAAAAATCAGTGTTAAAACTTACTTAGACTTTTTTATCTACTTTTACAAGTGCCAACATTTTTTTTTAATTTAGAAATTCTGTTTATAAATCTAAATCTAAACTTATTTATAAATGGAACTTTGTGTGTGTGTGTATCCGTTACCTATAGACTCCGAAACGGCTGAACCGATTTTCTTGAAAATTTACACAATTGTACTATAAGCGTCTGCGAGTGTTCTTAGCTAGGTTTTGTGTCGAAGTATCCCTGATAGATATCGAAAATCAATAATTGAAAAAATCGGGTTATAGAAGGAGTGGTCCAATTTCAATCAAATTTGATACACTCATAGACAAAGACATAAAAAATGATATTCAGAAGTTTCAAGGTTGCAGTTCTTACAATAGTGCAGAAATGGATACCAGGAAATCAAAATTTGACTTACATTCATTCATTTTTCTTTCATTCTACGGTTTCGCTTTAACTGGAAACTTTTTAGTCTTTTGTGCTAATGTTCAAAGTGTCTGAGCTCCAGAACCATGGATTAGTTTTAAAGCTTTCATTACACCCAAGCAACACCGGGCTATACTGCTAGTATATTTAAAAATCTGTATGTTTGTATATCTCTAAATTAAGCAGAAAGAACTTGTATATCATACACATTTGTTTTTAAGATTACAGTAAATCTGCATTGCAATAGCAATGATAGTTCTATCATTTCAAAATTAATTTTTCTTTTTTAAATTTGCCTTGACAGCAGAAATACTGATTATGAAACTGTAAATTAGGCTTGAAGAACCTTAAGAGATTAAACCAATAAATGTTTACAAATTAAGATTAAACTTAAATTCTCTTAGTAAATGTTGTAGTAAAATATTTTATAACATTTCAGTATAATGTCTTTCTTTTCTCTCTTGTAGAAATACTAAAAACAAAACATTTTCATGTGCAACTGAATTATTTTTCTGAACCTGAACAGTTTAAGAGAGTCATTCAAGTTTCAATTGCAAATTGCTAAATCCTTCAAATCTGTTGTAAAATTCTCAGTAAATTTTGAAACATTGTGTTTATTATTACACCTATATCAACCAAGAAGAGAACAAAAGTTCAAAATAATTCCAAGATTATTGAAAATTACTCATCTCAGAAATAAATACAAAATTATGACAAGTGGCATGAACCCACTAACATAATCCAGTTGTCAAAATCCATCTGACACTGAATATAAAAGGCTCCAAAAATACACCACTAAAGTCCTTCAGAACGGTGTAGTGGATATAGTAGTTGGTTATACATGTGTTAGTATCATCTAGTGGTCATGAGTTCAATCCTTGGACTTGGTAGTGACGAACCAAATTCCAACAGGAAAGAACAATAATTGATTTTACAGGATATTTCACAATAATCAGCGAGATAATTCACATCAGCCAATCTACAGACCAATCTACTTGGTCAAAACGTTGTGTCTATTATAACATCTATATCAACCAAGATGAGAACAAAAGTTTGAAATAATTCCAAGATTATTGAAAATTACTCATCTCAGAAATAAACACAAAATTTTCAGTAAATTGTTAAAAAAAAAAAAGTAAAGTTACTTTTATCAATCAAGATTTGGTAAAATGACTTCTATTTAACAAATTGGCTAAGTGTCTTTACTTTTTGCATCCGTTTTTTAGTTCATTCATAATTTGGAATAATTAAGTTTGTTTTATTATTGATTACAACAATCAAAGGAATGAATGACAAATTGTACATTAATATAAATACATGTGATAGAGATGAAAATTATTTGTAGAAAATAATTTGCACACACAATTTTAATGCATATTTAGGAGGTACATTTAAACAAGTTTTGTTATATTTAACTTCAAAGATCTATCTTCTGTTTATTTTTTCTAATTTTATATATTGTTGTATATTCTGGGCAAAATTATGGATAAAATGTTGAAAGTTCTTGTTTCTATTCACATATAAAATGTGTATAAAATATCTGATATACATATGAAATATTTATAATATGTGAAATACATTAATATTCTGGTGGTGTTGAGCTCTGTGTAACAATTTGGCACATGATATGTGTATATTAAAATTTTAAATGTTGCAGTCCCTCCAAAAATGTTAATATAACTTTCTCCTATGATACTGCATTATTTCTTATAATGACTAAAACAATCAAAATAGAAATTTTATTCCAAATTTGAATCCAAATTTGTAACAACATATTCAGAAATAGGAAAAATGCAATAACATAAAAAGTTAACAGGTAGACCCTTTTGGTTGAATTTAATAAAACTTAAATATATGCAAATATATACACACACATAGGGTGGTTTAAAAATAAATGGGCAGTAAATTCTAACATTTATTTTAAAATTACATATATAATTATATTTACTAATACAATTATTATATTGATAATTAAATATATATACAGGGTGGTCCAAAACTAGGTGGATAGTAAAGGATAATGTTTATTTTGAGATTACATATACAATTATTACATTGACAATTAAATTTTATTTGCATACAATAATACAAAAACGCTTAAATTTTATCAGTGCAGGTGCTCAAATTGTTCATTGTAATTAACACAGCTTTGAAATCAATCCCCCATGCTTGAACAAATATTTTTCCACAAGTCTCTTCGTACAATTAATGTTTTTGAAATGCATCTCATATATATTTGTCTATATTTCTGAGATGAAGTAGTATTTACGCTATTTACATTATTCGGACTATTGTCCTCATCTTGGTTGCTATTTGTTCGATATTTCAGCCATTGTACACTTCAGCCTTCTTCAGGTGCTAGAAATTTTGAACTGAGCCCTTTATTATGATTGGTTACTAAACATTAGGTTTATAAGTCCCAGAAATTTGGTTGTTCTTGTCCTTAAGGACACGTGGCCCAGTAGATATAGACATTGGTTAGGTTCAGTGACTTGATCTAAAGAGTTGTGAGTTCAATACCAGACTACAGCAGTGGTGAACAAGTAACTTAAAGAGTCAGGTTAGAGGAAGATAACTCATGACTACCAAAAAGAGGCTTCGCACAAGGACTGAGAATAATATCCCTAAGTGATCGTAGTAAAGGGTTCAGTTTGAAATTCCTAGCACCCGAAGAAAGCCGGAGTATACAACGGCCAAAATGTTGAACAAATGACAACCAAGATAAGGACAATAGTCTGAATAATGTAAATAGTGATCTCTTATATAATTTTTCAAATCACCAACACTTCTTTGTTCTCAACAGCATTGTAATAATGTAACAGCTACACAAATCTATTTCACCTAATGTTTAATTACTTTTAGACCAGCCTGTATATATTTCATCCTTGAAATATTTGTTTGGTGGGGGTTATTAGCCCTGGAGATGATTTAACTCTATTACAAGTCAACTTCCACCATATATGCATGCACACATGCACACACACACACACACACACACACACACACACACACATAGGGTGTATCAAAAATACTTTTACCAACTTTGGCAGTGGGTCTTCTTACATTAAAACAAGAACATAAGTCCATATAAACATATGTCCAAATCCTTTGTTTTTGAGTTATTAAGTTTAAAGGAAGTTTACAGTAGATGGTGCTATGTTGCCATATAGACTAGGTTACGTTTGTCAGTCGTGTACATTTGTGGCTAGTCTGTTTTCAGTGTTTAATGTGTGTAGTAGTAAATTAACCGAGAAATGTTCCATTTAACAATAGCAGAATATATTGTGAGCAGGCAGGTATGATTTTTACATACGAATGTGGGAATGGTAATAGATAAGAGGCTGCACAGTGGTATCAGATTGCATTTCCAAACCCAAGGCAGCCAAGGATTTGCAGACATGTTTATGTAGACTTTTGTCCTTGTTTTAGTGTGAGAAATGCGTTCTCAAAGTTTGTAAAAGTATTTTTGATATAACCTGTATATGTATGTATGTATGTATATCTGTTTATGTACATATTTTTTGTTTTCACTATAGTGATCCTTTTTATAAATTTGTTTGTTTTTAATAACACTTCTTGAAAATAATTTTTAATGAAGTTAGTGTATAATGATTGAACAAGAGACACCAATATTTTTACAAAGCACTAATAAATGTTTACTTTTAAGAGTTTTTGAAGAGAATCACATGCAGACCCTCAGTGCCTGATTTTGATCGTCACATGATGCAGGCACATGAATAAGTTAGGAGCCTAATGACAAAGCATTTCTTATGCATAACTAATATTCATTTTTGAAAATAATCTCTTTTTGTTAATGCACTTAATTCAGTAGCCTATATTTATCACATCGATTAAACATATCTTATATTTCAGGTCAAAATTCAACTGACGTCATTGATCAATAGAGAAAAAGAGATATGCAGATATATTTCATTTCAGTTTTAAAAATATTTTAGGTATACATGTACATGCCTGTGGGTAGAATTGATGTATATGCACACACACACACACACACACATATATATAAATAAATAACATATACAAAAATTCAAATTTTTAAAAAACGTATGACCATCAATGAGTGAATTTAACTCCGTCTCATCAGCGATAAAAAACATTCTATAATATTTTAATGTTAATGTTTTTTTTATTGCTGATGAGACAGGTGTTAAATTTACTCATTGAAATGGCCCTGCATTTTTAGAAAATTTGAATTTTTTATATGTAATAAATATTGGCTCTAAATAAATTTAATTACATTGAGCTGTCTGGCTGGATCAGTTTTAATATTTAATTATTAATAATTAATAGGATCTGTTTGGGATTTAACTTTAAGCTGTTTCTTTTAGGATTTATAACCAATGTATGTATGTATGTATGTATATATATATATATATATATATATATATATATATATGCATGTTATATTTGAATATGTAATGTGCAATTGGATATGTGTATTAGTGTATACATATGTTTTTATCTACAAGCCTGTAAGTTTTCAAAGACAACATGAGTAGGAGTGGGACAACAGGTTATTCATGCTTAACCACCTTTTTAGAAAGATTAAATGAATCCTTGCAATGGATTTATTCTGACAAACAGAAATTGTTTCATTTAATTAAAGCTAACTCAAAAGTAACTTTAGACTTTTTTTTTTTTAAAAAGTGTGTTTGATTGAAGAGAAAATTGATATATTGATTGATTGATATATTGTTGTATTTAAATACTTTATAGATCACCTTTAATGGTGACAGTATCAGGAGTTAGTTATAAACTTGTGAGAAAAAAATTGTGCATAATCATTTTATTCTTTTAATTAGATTAATGATAGGTTTCATTTTTTAATTAAATGTTTTTTTTTAATTTAAAATATAAAATCACTTTGAGGTAACCCTGAAGATTTCTTTTATTAATCTTTTAGTCATATGAAAGTTTTATTAATAAAAAAATATGATGAAGTCTATTTTTTGGTAGTGTATGATTAATTATATAAAAAGCAATAATTACATTTGGAAAATCCAGTCATGACAATTTATGATTTATGAAGATGAATTAACTTTTTATAAATTATTTCCTTTGAAAAAAATGAAATATCTTTCTTTTGATAGATGTCTTCATCTTTTTGCTTTTATATACATTGGTATACATACATATATATATATATTTTTTTTTTTTCATAAATCCAAGTATATTTTGATTGTGCGTCCTTAGACTTATAACAATCTGTATGAAAATACATATACATATAAGTATGAAATTTTTCAGACAGAATATATCTGTAAAAGAACAACATGAATTAACACAAATGGAAAACTTCTCTTAGTTAAATGTCTCTCAGAGGACAAAATGCGTTGGCTAAAATAAATTTTTCTTTGGTTTTATTTACATAGATGTATACATTTTATTTCTTGATAGCTACTAAATTTGTATGATGCAAGTATTTCAAATAAGCCAGTCACATTCTGTTGTATCGCCAAGGTGGCAGGACGATACCCAGAAGATGTGTGCTGAGTATCTACAGCACAATATCTGTGTTAATGGATATAAATACAAATAAGACAAACACCAGAAGACAGAACAACAAATAGTAGAAGAGAGGAGAGTTTAAGTTGTTAGTCACAGAGAGCACAGTCCAATAGTAATCATCAATGACACTCCAAAATCCCAGACTGCTATTAATCTTTATTTTTATAGATACTCCAGACCATTCCATTCTTGAGAGGGCTAAAGGGGTGTTAGCTACTCTACAACACATTCATATAATTTCCAATAAATGTTCCATCTTTTTATAACGTGTTTTGTAGTTAGTTTCAACATTCATTGTTTTCTGAAACATTTTAGCATTATTTTCTTTTCAAAAGCAAATAAAACCTGCTCAGCATTTTGATATAATTGTGCTAAACAATTCAATATGAAAATGATTTAAGATTTCTTTTTTAACAAAAGTTTGTAAAGCTGAAAGATGTTTTCATTTTCTTTCATTTGAAAAAATTCAGTGTTTTTATTTAATTACTTAAAATATTTCATATAAATTTCATGCTCTCAATTTTTTAAGAAAAAAAAATCACACTTTAATCTAAACATTTCTGTATGGATTATTTTTATAAATTATTATTATACACTTGAACTGATGTCTTCATCTTGTCTGTCTGCCTGTCACAACATTTCAGTCATTGTTCTCTGGCCTTTTTCAGGTGCCATTTTTGTTTGGTAACATTTTATTTAATACTAGGTTGTAAATATAAATCTGTATAATTTTGATGAATATATTTTTTCCTTTATTTTCATTTGTCTATTTAAAACCTCTTGGCTACCTGATCCTTATTTCCTTTCTTTGATTCACTCATTCATAAATAATTTTCTGTTATTTCTTTCTATTCATGATTCATTGATCACTTGATGCTTTATTATTTCATCTGCTTTAACAAATTCTTTTTTTTTTTTGTGGCTTTCTTTATTTGTATTTTTTATTTCTTTTTAAACAATTTTATTCTTAGGGAAATGGTTAAAACATTTTCTTAGATAAAGTAACTCTGAAGCAAGCAATGGATATGTTCATTTTAATGTAAAAATGCAGAGGAATGCTAACTGAAATTTGTAAAAACCTGCTTGTAAAATTAAGCACTATAATGGTAAACAAGCAACTTTTGTGGGCTTGTTTGCTAGTATAATGATTTCACACTTCAATGGATATTCCACTACTGTAGCTTCATGCTAATCTTAGCAAATTTTATACACATACAGTATGAGGAAATAAGTGTTCCTACACATGAAAATATTTAATATTTTTAGTCATAGTGTATTACCTGAACAAAATGAATAAATTTACTGTATAAGATTGCATACTTCTAATATATACACATGAAACTAAATGATATTCAATGTCTAAGAAAATATTGCTAAATTTTAATTTTCAAGGGTGAAAAAAATAATCCTACAGTAGAAAAAAAAAAGTTATCTCCATTTAATACTTTATAGCAAAGCCTTTAACTTCAACAGCAACCAATCTTTTCCTGTAGTCTTTAATTTACAATTTGCATACTTTAGTAGGTATTTTGTTTTTTTCTTCTTGGCAAATTGTCTTCAGATTCATGATGTTTGTTGGACATCTTTCCCAGATTTTAATTTTCAAATTTTCTCTATTGGATTCAAATCTGGGGACTGACTTGGTCATTGTAAGATATCAAAGTTGGTTTCAGCAAGCGGAAGCCACTCCTTCATAGTCCTAGCAATATGTTTGGGTTCATAGTCTTACTGGAAAATCCAATCAGGAGGAAGCCCAAAGCTCTCTACAGAAAGCACTAAATGTTTCCTTTAGGATTTGTTGATATTTTTCTGCATTCATTTTACCATCTATACTTGACAGTTTACCAACACCTCTCAGAAAAGCAGCCTCAAACCATGATACTACCACCACCAAATTTGACAGTTGATATTGTGGTCTTTAGTGCATAAGCTTCACCATCTTTCCTCTGTACATGATTACAACCAAATGACTCAATCTTAGATTCATCTGTCCTTAAAACTCTTTCTCAATAAGAATTTGGCTTATCTTTATGCTCTTTTGTGAATTTTAACCTCACATATCTGTACCGTTTCAAAAGGAATGGTGTCTTCCTTGATGTGCACAACTTACGAATGTCTCTGTGAAATTTATTACTTATTGTTCGCTTAGTTACATGAATTCCTGATAAATGCGGTATCATTCTGAAGATCTTTTCAGGTGGCCATTGGATTTTTTTTTATCTGTCGTCCCAACTTTCTTCATAATCTTGGAGAGATCTTTCTAGGAGCACCTGTTCTGCATTGGTTCTCAACAGTATCACATCTTTTAAATCTTTTTATAAATGAACTAATTGTAGAAAATGGGATGTTCAGGTCACTGGAGTTCTTTCTGTAACTTTCCCATCTTTCCAGAGCTTAATAACTAGTTCTTTTTGTGCGTTAGTCAGTTCCTTACATCCAGCCATAACTGGAACCACTTTCTGTGAGTAGTGATTGCAGAATATCCCAGTTTTCATCTGATGATTGACTAGAGTTACTGAGAACATTCTAGAGCAATCTAGAATATTCTACTCTGAAGTTTAACCAAAATTTACCACTTTAGGGATATGATTGCCCAAACATATATCACATATGGCACTTAACTGACTGAATGTTGAGCCATACTTACAAGTATTTGTTTATATAACTGAACAACATGAATTATTACAAGCAAAACTCTAACTTTTAAATTTGTATCTTTCATATTGAACTTTAATAAATATACAAAGAAATTCATAAGTAACATTTTAAAGTTTTCAAGTATTTGACATTTCTCTCTACACTCAAAATCTCTGAGCAATTTAATAAACTGAATTAGTCATTGATTTTTGTTGATTACTCTTATGAGTGCATCTCATGGCAGTAGGTCAGGTTGAGAGTTGGAACCCTGCACATTAGATGTGAGGTCTGGGTTGTTATTCAAGGGGATGCATTACACAAGTTATGAACTCAAAATGAAGATCAACATTTGAATAAAAATGTCCCATTTCAATGCACTTTCAACTGATGACAGCATTTTAGTTAAAATTGGTTTTTAGCCTTCATTTTTAAAGTTTTTTTTTTACAAAAATAATTTCTTCAGTCGTTTATGCAATTTTGTAAACATTTCTTTTTCTCGTTATTTGCAAATTTGAACTTTGGTATTCATCTGCTTTTTAAAAAATTTGTTTTAGAAACCTCTAAATTAATGTTTTGAATGTGATACATTTTAATAGATTGGCAGGGTGAAGTTGGAAAGGAAGGATATCCCCTAAGTGATGGGGCGGAGATGACTAGATGGTGGGGAGAAGAGAAAAGGACTATAAATATTGATCATGCAGTAAATCATAAAAAGTATGGAAAAAATAAGCAAAGAAAACAAAGAATTCAATTTATTTAAATAAACAAACTAAAGTGTAACAAAAATCTTTTGACAAAACAGAATGCCATTTTTTTTAAATGTTTCCTAATGTGTCAAGAAGCTTATCCATTTTGTTGTTCAAACTTGCCTCCTCCTCTTCACTATTGTTTTTTTCTTTTGTTAGTTTTTAATTCAGTCATTTGGGCCGGACAAACATTGGTCTTTGGTACATACCTTCACTTATTCACTTGTACATATTGATTTGCAATGACAATGCAAAATAGGAAGAGGGAAATATGTGCTCTTGTGGTCAGAAAAGCTAGGGTTATTCTTTAGTGCCATTTCTCTCACTTTCTTGCCTTACTCTTACTATTTCTTTATTCCTGGTTTTCTTTATTTTTCCTCTATTTATCATTATTATTTTTTTTTAACTCTTATCTTTGTTTCTTTTATACCAGCCACAACTTATTTTCTTTCAAAATTTTCTCCTCCTGTTCTGTATTTTTCTTTTTTGATTCTTAAATTATCTTTTTTTCTCGTCTTTTTCCTTTTACATAATTCTTTTTTATTTATTTTCCTTTTTGCTCTTTTGCCTCCCATTTCTTCACCTACTCTCAATTCTAATTCTCTTTCTTTCTTGTATCATTTTTTACCTCTTTTCATTTTCAATTCTCTTTTTCTTTTCGATTCCAATATTTTCTTCCTTTCAACCAATGATCTGCTGTACATGATGCAGATCGTTTCTTTTGTTTTCTCTTTTGATCTATTATATGTTAGTTTAGAAGAAAAGAAATCTTTCACTTTGTCTTTAGTACTTTCTGCAAAAAATTTTTATCAATATTTTAATATTTTTTACTTTACATTTTTCATTACACAGCTATATATCTGCTATTGATGTAGACAACAATTTACAAAAGTACCATATCAACACTTCCATGCTTCTAGGAATCCTAGCACAAGAAGATAAATCTTGTGGCTTCTTTAGATATTTAAATTTTATTTCATTTAATATTTATTTTTTGAGGGCTTTTTTTTTTATTGACATAACCATCATTTTTTAGGGCTTTCTTTATTGACATAACTGTCAAATTTTTACAAATATCAAAAAGAAAAAATCAATAAAATGCAATATTTAGCAATATGTTTGCTTACTTGAGATTTAATTCATCTATTACTGGTGATTTTTTTTCTCTATGGTTTTTTTTCTCTATGGTTACTTGCTCAAAGACTATTTGATTTAGATTTTGATTCTAAATATCAGGATAAACTAATCTCAAAATGTGCAGGTAGCATAGTGGTAGCAAGAATTCAGCTCATCTCTCCCCAGCTATGGGTTAAATATCACTGTAAAATGGTTAGCAACCATTCAAAGAGTATTGAAACTTTGAATTCCAAACCATGGAGATAGCAACAGGAATCTACTCCATTATTTTTCTTGAGAACTCCTGGAAATTCACAAATAATAAAGAAAATGATTCATAGAAAGCCATGATAGTCCATCTACTGAAGAGACATAGTATTTTTTTTTTTTAATCTCAGAAAGATATGATTGCGTATAAAGGAACAAACCAAGAGGCTGGAGATTTTAAATATTAACATTGCTGTAAGAGTCTTAAAAACAAGACTTTTTTTTTTTAGAAAAAATTCTAATTTCACCAAAACCTTCTGTGACAGCTATAAAAAGAAATTAGGTGCCTTACACCCAATCTAACTCCGAAAATAATTTGCAAAATACATAATAAGAATAATAAATCTTTGGTTGATTCAAATTACATTAACCTGTTCATATCCTGGGCATGATAACTCCTCTTATGACAGTGTTAGAATTTTACAAGATGTTAAAATTTTTTTGTACAAACAAAAGAAATTTACATATTTACTGTGGTAATAGAAAAATATGAACATTTGTGCAACTTTGTACCTTACATGTAGTTTTATATTATCAGATATTTTATAGTCATTTAAATTATTAAAACTTTTTAACACATTCATATTACATTTTTGATATTCTGTTGTACATATTATGTATCAATCAGTTAAGTGTCATGCATGATTAGGTGATCATGTCTCAAAATAGACATGACTAACTAGGCAGAAGATTTTCCTACAGGAGGTTGACATTATTCTCTGCAGTAGACTGGTTGGCAAATAAGGCTATAGGACTCAATCTATCCTATTATTTAATCTATAGCTGAAGGAAGAAGTGACGAATACACACCTTTCTTAAAGGTATTTGCATGTATGTGAATCTAATGAATTCAGCTGGAGTTTGAACTTGGCTCTCCAATTTTTTGTTCTGTGCCAATATCAACTACACATCTGTACATATTATATATTTTTATGAAAATAAAACTTTCTATTTTTATAATTTTTTATGAAGAAAACTTAACACAAGTTACAAATTTATAAAGAAATACTTTGAAGTGAACAGGTTAAAACACCTGTCTTATAAAACAGTTGTTCTTGAGGTTAATTTACTCAAAGAGTTTTTCAGAACATACAGTCAAACATACTTGGCATATTATTTCTTAACCTTCCAAATTTTTAGCTGTTAAAAATACATCTTTACTACTGCTATCATTTATGAATCATTTGAAAATTTACACTTTTTATAACCTTTTCATGATTTTAAGAACAGGAAATAGTTACATGGAGCAAGAACTGATGAGTATTCAATGACGATTCTATGATTCTACGAGAGGGCCAAATGGGATCAAGCTCCACCAGAATTTTAGCTGGCCCCTCAGTTGACCTCCCCACTTTTATAAACTTTAAAAATTTATGAAACTGATCAGTCTCTGATTTTGATAAGATTTGATCTTCAGCACTTTTCCCTCAAGTTTTCTTTTTCATTTAGTTTTTTAAGAAAAACACTTTTCTGCTAGTATTAATGTTAGTATTAACCCTTTGGTTTTGAAATTAACCTTTCTTGTGTTCCAACAGTTTGAGAGTGGAAAAGAAGGCAAGAATAGATTAAAACTCCACTACTATGAATGAAAAGTTATTCCATTTAATTTAGTGAAGTAACATACTTATCCTTAAACTCATTCCTAAGTTGTATATACGATAGTGGTGTAGTATGATAATGAAGACGATGCTTGAGCTAGCCCCACCCCCTCCTCAGAAAAATCTCAGGCCCCTAAGTGCCCCCCCCCCCCCCACACTGAGTATAGTAACTAGATATATGGTCTATACAGTTAAAACCTAAATACTTCAAAACATTCATCACTCTGCCAACCCTGTGAGCAGGTACCCTGTCAAATAAAATTTTTTTCCACAGCTTTCCTCACTTTAATCAATACAGCTTCTTTTTTATATGCTATGCCCCTTTGAGATGTTGGCGATTATGGCTCTCCACACTTTCCAGTTCTTAGTAAATTTTGTATTGTTGCTATTTCCCCTAAACCCTATTTTACCATTTATTTACACAAGCTAATTAGGTAGGTTATGTGCTGTTTTTCATCTTGCTTTCAATATGTACTGTAACAGATTTTCCAAGTCCTCTTTCCTTATTAAGTTCCATAGAAATTTCAACTGTCTCAAGTTAGCATGATATTATGCATTAACTGTTTGACAAGTCAGTCTTCAAGACAACTTTTTTTTGTCCTCCACCAAAAAACAAGACTATGATTTTTCCTTTAGTATTTTTAGTTTCTTTAATTGAGAAGAACCCAAGAGTTGCTACTACTACTTTGTCTTTGGATCATATTAGTGCAACCAGGCTTCATTAACAGTGAAAAGTCATTCCAAAATTATCATTAGATTGCTGAAATGGCTGCAAAATAAACTTGGATATGTTCACTTGATATTGTTTCTAGTCAGTATTCAAACATTTAGCATCTACTTGCTGATAGCTTCTTTATACCCGACAACTCATGAATTATAAATTCAATTCTTTTGATTAAAATTGGTCATGAGGACAAAATTATGTCATGAACATAATCAACAATTGCAGACATTGACATTAAATGTATCCTTCACCCTGCTTCATCTGCAGTCTCAACTTCATGATGGAAGGTGGTAGATTACTTCTTCACAGTTAAATACAATAAGCAAATGTCACCCAATATTTGTTCTATACTCATGGATTTCCTTTCAAGATTTCTTCTGCAAGAACTGTAAATTCATGACAGCCCTGCTTGAACACCTGCAAATCATACATTTTCTGTTGATTTTATTCGAATATCAGAAAAAAATTCAGAAACAAGAATGAGGACATGAAAAATTGGCATTTTATGAAATTAAAGAACACTTTCCAGTTACAATGACAAAATAAAGCCCAGATTTTAGGAATTGGATTAGGCAAAGAAATTTTCAATAAAACACTTCATGAAATAAAAGTGAAACAATATTGTTCATATATAAAATATTGTCACATCTGAGTTCGTTTAATGGTTATAAGTTAAATGGCACTGATGTCTGTGTTTCCAGGATATTGTCTAACATATATAACATTAAGTATTTTTAGTTATTCAACATATTGTATGTACAATCTATAACTTCTAGAAACTCTAATCCTCAACGTTTCTAAAGCAGATTTACGTATTAAATGTCATATATGATACATGCTTGGGTGATCATGTCTCAAAACCCTGACTGAGAGAAAATTTTCCTGCAGTAGGTAGCCATTACTTACAGTGGTAGACTGGCTGCTAACCAAGGCTATAGAACCCAAACTGTTTTACTTTTTAACCATAGCTGGAGAGAACAAATTAATAACTTTTTCAAGAGTATTTGCATGTAAGTGAATGCAATAAATTGAACTGGAATTTGAACTCAGTTATCTGATTTCTCATTTCAAGCCAATACCCACTGCACCACCCACACACATTCTTGTTAGAATATAGATATATATTATCTGAGTAAACCTGCAAAGACAATTATTTTCTAGAGATCTTAAAAGTCCTCTGACCCTAGATTTTATGACCCTTTTCCCATCCAACACATGCCTGTAATAATGTTAGGTCTAACTTTTGCATATACAGCAATCAAAATCTCGTAATTTTGTCCAAAAGATTAGATTTTTGGCTTCTGTAGCCAAGTGTTTACTTGTTTATTCTTTTCATTTACTTAGGACTCATAAACATTTTGATGTTACATAATATGACATTTTGTTCTTTGCTAATGTTTCACAATTGAATCAAAGTTCTTTAACCTCTGATTGGATTCCACCATCCCAACGAGAATACTTTGGGGTAATCAAATTATAATAACTTGTGAATCAAATTAGATTTTACAGCTCACACATACGCATAAGCTGTTATATCTATACACAAAATATTATAAAAGCAATAAATATGAGATTGTAAAATACATTGAGGACTGAATTTGTGCATTAGTGTGTGTATGTGTGTGCATATCAACATAGAGAGAGTAACATAAAAACATACATATATCATTATATAGATATATATGCCTGCACACACAACTTACATAAATATATACATCTATACAAGCTTATGTGCAATATATATATGTATGTATCTGAGTGTGTAATGCAGTTTTACATGATCTGAGGTTTCTATTTGCATCATATAATACCTATGTCTATTTCTCTCACTCTTCTCTCTCTCTCTCTCTATATATATATATATATATATATATATATTGATGTATATAATCTGTAAGTTTTTATAGATAGATTTTTGTGCATGTAAGGCCTACTGTAGTAGCAAAGATATATATTTCTTACTAATGCTTTGTGTTCAATCTCAAGTCAAATATTTCAAATGCTGATTTTTCAAGGCAGACCGTACCCACTTGAGTGATTAGTATGATATAATTTTCTTTTGTTTTTATTTGAAAATGAACTTGGTAAATATACATTCAGATTAAAACATTTTTCCACAAGATATCTTTCCTCTCAGTAATAATATTAAGGGCATAGCACAGTTTCAGTCACTGATGTTCAAGCCAAACATGCAGGCCCTTTACCCTTTGGAACATAGTACATGATCTTTCTGTCATTTGACCTTGTATCAGACTAAGCAATGTTTAAGAAATATGTATAGGATTGTATGTATGTATGTATGTGCGTGTGTGTGAGAGAGAGAAAAGGATTACAAATATTACTTTTGAGCAATGACTTTTATCAGTTAGCTTAAAAGTATAAAACAAATAAAATGAACTTATCTCATTCTGAACCAATTAAAATAGGATATAGAAACTGCTTGTCCTTTAAGAAATGGAACTCACTAAAACCATTGAGAGAAAGAAGATAGAGATTTTAGACAGTTCATTTGCCCTTCCAACCCTTCCACCCATTGCTGTCTCTTGTATAATTCTCCTAGAATTATAAATTGGACAATAAAATCCAGCACTTGAAGCACTGGGGAACCAGTGTGGCACACGAGTCAACAAAAAGGAAAACATTCCATAAGAAAAGTAAAAAAAAAAAATGCACAAAAATAAAAGTAGAAAGAGAGAAGCCAAAAGAACACCTCAGCATCTTGTCAGGACAAATTATATCTCCCTTGGGGGGTCAGTCCACTGTAACTCAGGCTCAGCTACACTTTATTACCTATACTAACTTACCAAGTCATGCTACGATTGTACAGAGTTCCCATGATGCTGAAATAAATATCTTATGAGCCTTTGAGTCAATCATTCTTCATCATTGACACACGCCCTCATATGGAGATTACCATTCATAGAAGTACCAACCAATCTAACATTTGCCTGTAGTAGCCTGACTAGGGATAATTATCCATTACTATGGTGGGGCTCCTTGCCAGGAACCAATAGCTTGCAGGGTTCCAACAAGAACCAATCTTAAAATAATGCTTGCAGATTGAAGTACTTTTCATGTTTACTTATTTAATATATGAATCTCTCTTCACTTTTAAAATCACTGGCGAATATTGTTAGGATTGAAAGTGGATGAGAACTGTTTCCGCTCATTTCTAGGACCAATATCTGGCCCATAACATTTGCCTGTCCCTCAAACAATATTATATATTCTTATGTAGTTTTCACTGCATCTCAGGCTTCTGGCATTCCCCCTGCTGACACATTATTGGCCATTCAGATTTTCTTTGCTTGGTTTGGCTCAATATGATTATGGGTCAGGAGAAATTCATTTGGAAATAATGAACTTTTATGAGCTGAAAGTGAGGTCAAATGTTGGATGCTGGGTTTAGACTTGATTATTTAGGGTGCAGGAGAGAGAGAGAGAGAAAAGACACAGGCCATAAAACATGTTTATTAGCTTCATTGTGGCTCTTCCAGTAAGCAGGTGTGGTTTTAATCCACTCAAAAGGAATGAATAATTTCTCCAGCTTTCTGAACTTATTGATGGATTTTATTAATGCTTCAAAAACAAATTCTTCTGATTAATAAATTGGTCTATTGATGCTGTAATTCTTTATTGATATTTATTATGCTTAGCCTATGGTACCAGCTCAAAAAAGAATGAAAGGGCCAGCCTGTCCTTAAAATCAGTATTTTATGTTGTGACTTTTACTTGTGTTGAAACACCAATTTAGGGTACCATTGAAAAAGACATTACACAGTTATATTGTTTAGATTAATGTTTTTATTTTTTCATTACGTTTTTATTTTTTCATTACGTTTTTATTTTTTCATTACGTTTTTATGAATGATGTTTCAGATTATATAAATTAGGTACTTCCACTTTTTCATAATAATTTGCGATATCTAAGTGGCTGAAATTTTAAAATTAATTTTGATAAATGAAGAAGCTTTCTCGAAGCTTGCATTTTAGCTTTTAATTTGTATTGCATTTTTCAAATAGAAATTAAATTGGTCAGAATCAATTTTTTTTTGTTTAATAGCTGATTAGCCCCATTTTTAGATGTTTATCATTTTAATATAAATTTCTTTATTTAAAAATCTTCAAAAAAAAGTATACTTTTCTATTTGAAACTTGAGGATTTAATGTACAATTAATCTTATTTGAAACAAGTATTATTTCAGTCAGTTAAGTGCCATACGTGATACATGCTTCGGCGATCATGTCTCGAAAGAGACATGACTGACTGAGAAGAATATTGTCCCGCAGTAGGTTGCCATTGCTTTCTGCGGTAGACTTGTTGCTGACCAAGGCTATAGAACCCAATCTGTCCTGCTATTTAACCCATAACTGGAAGGAATAGTAGGATTAATACCTTTCCCAAGGGTATTTGGGCGTAAGTGAATGCAATGAATTCAGCTGGAATTCGAACTTGGCTCCCTGATTTCTTGTTCCGAGCCAATATCCAATACACCACGATGCACAAGTATTATTTACTTTAATTAAAAAAAAAAGCATAATGAAGATATTTTAAAATGAACAGTAACAGTGATTTATGTATCTTTCAACACCCAAAAAGCACTGGTCAAACTATTTACATGTTTACTACTGTTCTAGGAAGATTTTATCTGTTAAAACATAATTTAAGAAAATGATGGGTGAACACTTTTTTATATAATTTTTAAGTAATCTTCTAAATGTTGGAAATATTCTCCATGATCTAATTTTAGGATGTTGACTTTAAATTTACTACAGTCATTGATCTTATTTTCTGATGTTGTGTATAGTCATCCATACTTTTAAAATGGGCACGTTTTATATGTATGAAAAAGTTTTTTAATTATTTTAAAAATATTAGAATGTAGTGATTTCTATTAAACTTTTCAATTTTTGCTTAGTAAATATAGTCTTCACTTAAAAACTTAACAAGCTAATGCAGACAAAGGTTTGAAGAATTTTTAATAGATTTTTGAAACTATAAATTATTATAATTTAAAAAAGAAAATTCTTATCAAAATTTATTAGTCATCGCAATTTTTTTTCTTTAGACAATAATATCCTTATATATTATTTATAAAAGCAATTAAAAGCTTCTCTAATTAAATAATGTCATAGTTTTATCGTTTTTTTATTTTATTATTCAAAGCAGATTTTCAGAAAAGTGGCAACTGTTTGAAAAAGAAAAAAAAATTAATGATTTACATTCTCCTTTAACTAATAAAATTTGTGGAAAGAATTTAATTTCTAGAAATTTCATGAAATTTAGTTGGAAAGGGGGATAAGAGATGTAAAAAATATACCAAGATTTTATAAAACTAATAGTTTCATAAATAAATTTATTTATTTGCAAATAAGTTCTGAAAGCTTTATTAAAATCCAACAATTATTTGATTTGTATTGTACTTTTTACCAGAAACAAAGGTGCTAAAATTTTCATTGTAAACTCTGGTCCCATGCTGATGCAAAAAGAAAACAAAAAAATGAGATTTTTAACCAAAATTTTGAATATGTTAGAAATGATTAAAAATTTTTAGAATATATTTTGGTTTTTCTTCTTAATAATAACAATTATTTTGAGGATAAAACATCTTTTTATTAAGATTTTTTTTTCATCATGCAATGCTGTTTTTTTAGCAAAAAACAAAACAAAACAAAGGTACTTAAAAAATGTGAGTCTTCATCAGGTGTCTGTTTTACTTTTTAAAAATTGGACTTTGTTAATATTTTTTTAATGGGAATAAGCATACTTCTTCCTAAACCTGATCTGTGGTTTGTATATATTTATTAATATTTCTTTTGGGTATGCTGATCATATGATTTAAACATAGTGTGTATGCTGATTCTTTTAACTGTCTTATTTTCCAATGTTTCACTGTCAATTATTCTTACTGTATTGTCCATTCATATAAAAATACTTAACTATTTCTACCACAAGGCAAGCTATATTATATTATTTTTTATGTTCTAGTTTGCAAGTAACTTCAGTCTTGACTGACAAGCCTGACTAGTAGGGGGATAAAAACAACAGTGGCTGTTAAAAAGGAACATTTCAAGTTTTGTAGTTAGCATTCAGTTTACTGACATAACTTTGCATGTTTTTTCTCTTTAATACTTTTTTAATCCTGAGCTCCAAAGTAAATCACATTTCCATGTTTTACTGTTAAAGATAACATGAGATATATTTATTGCAGAAGAAGAAAAATAAAAGAAAATATGTTGCCTTATTGCTTTCTCTATATCTCATCATTAAGGACAGAAAAGTTACAAAGGAAGTTAGATAAATCCAAACACACCTTGTTTCAGTTCAATTGCTCAAAAATAGTATGAATGTCCTTGCATCGATCCCCCACCCACCATTTTCTAGAAATAGAATAATAGTGAAAATACTTAATGATTTTACATGAATTTGACAATAACTTTATAATGTTAGGTTGCAAAGCAATGAATAACATGTAAAATTCAAGAGTGAAAAATGACAAAATGACTACAGGTGCATTTTCTACTTAATCATTAAAGCTTTCATGACCAAATTGGTTAAGGTGATGTACATGAAAGATGGATTCTTTAAGTGTGCAGTGTATGTTTATTCTAATTATTTCTAGTTTCACACAGTTTGTTTGAGCAATTGAAGATTTAGACATAATTCATAGCCAGAATATTGTGTTAAAAAGTAGCCAGTCTGTTTCAATACATTGACTTATCAGTCACAGTCCGTTCCACTCTCTCTCTGTCCCAGCCTCTTCCCTCTCCCTCCCAGCCTCTTCCTCTTCCCCTCTCTCTCCCAGCCTCTTCCTCTTCCCCTCTCTCTCCCAGCCTCTTCCTCTCTCTCCCTGTCCCAGTCTCTTCCTCTTTTTTCTGCCTATTGTCTCTATCTCAGCTCCTTCCTATTCCTATATCTCTCTCAGTCTGTTCATATTGTACATAAAGTCCATATTTTTTTATCTGCAAAATCTATTCAGAAACAGTCCAATTATTTTACATATTGAAAACTCTACACGTTTAATATCAGTAATAATTTTAAAAAGACACTTTTTGTCAATTTTTTCTATTATTTTTATCACAAATCCTTTAACATATTGCATATTTACTGTTGAAACAAATGCATTTGTAATTAAATCTTATTTATGAAGTAAACATCACTTAACTGAAAACACATTCCCTTTCTTTATAGTTTTTTTTTAAAAATATTGTTAACACTTATCTAACGGACTTATCATTATTGCCTTTAATATGAATTTAATAATAATTTTTCTTACTAATATTATTATTGTTATCATTACTGAAATTATTATTTTTTTTTTTTGTTTTCACTGTTACAATTGTTAATAGCACAAAAGATACAAAACGGTTTGTTGATGGCATGGGAATGATGAATTACAAAGTGTTTTGGCTGAGTCTCTGTTAAAATTCACTTTTATAAAAATGGCCATCAGAAAGGCACAAATCTCTACATTTTGTCCCATTGTTAAATATCTAGACAATGATCCCATTACTGGCATGTCACAATGGTTAACTGAAAAGAATGAACATTTGACCAAACTACTCTACTATAATTATGTTTACTTTCAAGAAAGTCACAATAAAAAGCTGTTACTTGATAAGGACCAACCATTTTGTCACCATTTGATATTGTAATAATTAATATTAAATAACCAATATTATTTTCATTGTTGTTGCTTTTGATAATAAAAACTAATATTATTATTAAATAAATAAACTCACCCATATTTTTTTAAGTCAATAGTAAAATTCTCAGTTCTTCAAGATTTTTCTTTATTAAAATTTCCTAAATTTTAGAATCAGCAATCACTTTAAGTTCCATGTTTCAACAGGAATACATCTCTCCAAAAAATAGTTGTTTTTTTAATGTTTTTTTTTCTTCAAAATGTTTTTTTTTTTTTTTTCAAATTACTATTGATTAAGCACTCCAGATCATGAATATAAAAATTTTTTTTTCTTAAATTTTAAGAGGAAGGTATGTGGGTGTGGGTTGGGTCTTACTCTTTCTCTTTTTCTTTATTTTAACATGTCTGCCTGTAGACTATTTTCATTACTTGGCATATCTTCTTTATTATTAATACCAAAATTCTACCTGTGAAAAATGATTAGATTCTGCCAAAAATCAGTGTAATATCTGGGCATTCCATGAAAAGTGTTACTCACACATACACACACATTTTATTTAATCCCTTACTCATTTTTTTTTTTTTTTTTTTTTTTCAATAAGCGTATATAGGTTCACCTATTGCCTGGTTCACACTTCTCCGGTCTTTGTACAGGAGTAGGAGTTTATCCCTTGTTTCCTGTTTAGGATTGGGTTTCTGGTTCCTTCTAAAGTTTTTTCATTCTCGTTTGCTCCCAGTAACCTGAGGAAAATGATTTTATATATATAGATTCTGAAGGTGGCTAGAATTTAAACCAATCTAATTTTGTAGTTGCTCTCGTAAGGAAATAAATATAAATAAATATTGCAAACAATATTCTTGTTCTTAGTTTTATTGTTTTCAGTAGCAGTAGTAACTCTCTTTTAAATAATAGTTACTAAATTTAGAAAGGTATTTTCTTGGTGCAAGATGATCTTCCTCCCTTTTATTTATATTGTGTTGCATCAAGAAAATACCTTTCTAAATTTTAATTTCTGCTTTGACATTGGTATAAAATACATGTTAGATTCTTTTCTAATATTGTTATTATGATTATCATTACTGTTATTTCATTTTAGTGCAACTCTCTTTTTATGATCAGTCCTGTTGTATTTTATGTGAGAAAGTAATATATCCTTATTAGTTTTAGTATTTTCAGCCATTGGTACTTATAAGCTTTACAATTTTCGGCTAACAAATATGCAATGAATCATTTTAAATTATCTTTATCTCAATTTGCCACATTTTATTTTTTAAATTGAGAGATTTCCAATAAATTCTTTTGTTCTTTTTCTTAATCAATTCACAGCTAAAAGAAAAAATAATCTTCTTCTCCATTTCACAATGTCAAATAATTATTTCTTGAAAGCAGTCAAACTTTCCTGTGTCTCTAAATGTGTAGAGGTGGATGTAAGAATGGGTGTGTTTTATGTCTTTAAGGATATTGATATGAAAGTAGATATCTGGAAATATTACTCAGTATGTGTGCATATATACATGTATATGTCACTTGTCCCAAGTATCTGACTGTAGAGATGCATGAGGTAGGGACATGCATAAGTAAATGAACCTTTGTAAATATTAATATACAATAACTGAAGACTTGTTTACAACTGTATGTTATCTATAAGGGCTTGTGTATATGTATTACCATGAACAAGAGACAATAAATATATATATATATATATATATATATTTCTTCCTCACTTATATGCATGAATGTATGTGTGAATTAGTAAATAAATGTGTAAACATGTTAAATTCTCTCATGCTTTGAATGGATAATCTCTACATGTGTTTCTACATGTTTGTAGATAAATAGATGATGGCTGCAATTTGATTTTGAGTAATCTCATTGCTGAATATATCCTCAAATATAGAAAACACAGATGTGGCTTTTAGTTATGGCCTTACAGTATCTTTTGCAGATGTGGGACCTTTAGGCCTTATTTTTTTTGTGGAGGTTTACAGTAATATTTTAGTGAACTTTCATATATTTTCTCACCCAGTCTTTTTTATACACTTTGCAAGTAGAAATGTTGCATGATGTGTGGTGAAGGACTTTCTCTTCATGTGGTGTTTTTGATGATTTTTTTAAAAGTCTGTTTTACTTAAAGAGGCACAACTACATTCATTACATGTTAAACCAAATTCTGTGCCAATATTTTTAGGGAAGTTAACATCAAGACACATATGAATGTATTTCTCGAGTTTTTTCATGCCCAACTCTATTCTGTTCAGTCTTTTAGTCATTATGCACCGCTTATCACTAAAGTGAATGATCTCAAGCTAGGTTTTCCCTATAATCTTGGAAGATGTTAACCTTCACCAGTGTTTTTGATGCAAAATTTATACCTGAATTTCAGTTTGTGTACTAGTTTTTTTTCTCTCAACCAACTCGCCATAGAAAAAATGCTTAGGAATCCTGTTGTTCCTCTTGACCCCATGAACATTGACCCCACATCATCATAACTTCTGATAGGGTACAAGAGTCTCTATACATGTCCACTGACTGCTTTCAAGGACATTGTCATATTTCCTGTACATTTGCAACTAGATACCCAGCATATGGTGGAGACACTCTTGGTGAAATTGTACCAAGTTTTTCAGGAGTCTCACATGTATACAACAATGAAAATGAAAGATAGACATATTAATAAATATATAGGTAGACATTCATGTGGATGAAGTGGATCGAGAGATAGAAGATAAATACAAAAAAAAAGGGGAAAGTAGAGGACACGGAGTGTTTGTCTTTATCTTAATCAAACAATATATTTATTATAGACTTCATTCCATTCATGCTATCAGGTTTCATATTTTCATTGATAAATTATTGGGATTAATAGTAGAGTGGTTTCCTGTTGGTTTCTCCACAGTGATTTATTGAGACTCCCCCTTTAGTTAGCTGGCTGTTGACCCATCAAGAATTCTTCCACCCTTTGTTAAGTCTTATTTTTCATCCTACTGGTGGGTTGCTAACAATCCACCTCACTTGCCAGAACATGAAGTGGGGTAGCTGGTTTAGTTGCTGACACTTTATTGGAATATATATATATATATATATATATATATATATATATATATATATATACACACACACACACACCCACACACACCCACACAAACTTGTGTACATACATGTGTTGTATAAAAGAAAAAATACCCACCTCTCTTATCTGTTACGAGGAAAGGGTTTATGGATCAGAGTGAGTAGAGGGAAGAAGCAAATGAAATAATTAAGTTTATTTGTTTTTATCTTTTTCTTTTCTTCTTTCCCTCTTAGTATAAGTCTGAATACCAACTTTTGGTAACTGTTTTTTTGTTTTTTTTTAGTTAGTCTCCACCAAAAAAAATAAAATGCATTATTAAATACTGCAACCCCAATCAATTAACATTACTTTAATAAACACATTACCAGTATGGATGTAAATACATACATATTCAAGCAAAGATAGGATGACATTGGAAATAAAAATATTAAAGCATTAGCAAATTAAAACAAAACATTCAAAAGTGAATAGATTCACACATTTGAAGGCTGGCATGTTGGTGTTTCAGGAGATTGACCAAAAGTAAAGGAATTCTGGGAAATATGAAGATAGACACAGTACAGTAGAAAACCAGAAAAAAGAAAAATCTTTTCTACAACAAGCTATTAACCTTTTTCTTTGAGGAAGAAAGTGACTTACAAGCTGTTTCTTTAAGAAACTTGTAATGGTATTAGTGTTTAAGTTTGTAGCTAGAGTTCAGTTTTGTCTCATTTATTAAACTAGGGTATTATCTTTTGATCACATTAGGTTTTTTCTGAACAGGCGATAGTGTTGCATGCATGGAAACCAATGAGCCCCTCTCTGGAGGGGAAACTAGACATATACTCTCACTATGGTATCCTGGTTAAAGTGAGAAAGAAAAGAGTTCATATCTTTTACTTTTATACTGCTTTATATATTGCCACCTAATGGGCATTAAGAGAAATCTCCTAACAAATAAAGTGGAGTAATCACATAATATTAACCCATAGGTGACTATTGCTGTCATCAGTTTTTAGAACTTATTATTTATACAACCTGAAAGTAGCAATCAGTTATCTAAAGAAATCTGCCTTAATAAACTTAGATCACTGGTGCCTTTTGGTATGAATTTGCTCGAGATACTAGATTAGCTACTAGGTCCCACCCTTTTACTGTGAAACAGATAAGATGTAACTGCAATTTCTACTCCAACAGCTTCTTTCCTCGCCCTTCACGCCTGTGGAACTCCCTTCCATACACTTGCTTCCCTGACAGCTACAATCTCCAGGAGTTTAAATGTAAGGTCAATAGACACCTCCTAACACACTAACTCACATCCATTCTCTCAAACACCCTTCCCATCTACCCAACTCCCATCCTCACTATCCATACCCGTCTATCACCCTCCTTCTGACATTTCCTATATCTAACCACTCTTTCCAATCACTTTCCCCTATGTAACCCCCTGCGCAATAGTGGCAATGGAATGCCTTGCTTGGGGTGAAATGATTAAAAAAAAAAAAATTAGCCTTTAAAGGAAATGATTATCAAATTTAATGACTTTTCTGATATTATATATTTTTTTAATTTCATGACTAATTTTTCTTGGGTTAAATTAATCCACTGGAATTTATTTTCTCACTATTTTTAAACCTTTAAAATCTTAAAACCAATAACAGTCTTAATTTTTTTAAATTGAGTGATATACCAATGTGTTTTTAACAAATTTACGTTACTTTGCTGCTGTTGATTTTCCTATGAGATTTTCTTTTAAAATATAAATCTTAATCAAGTATTTTTCTGATGTGAATATATCAGCTTTTTCATTTGTGGATATGCTTATATGTATGGATATTTTCTTTGTTTTGTCAATAGCTTTTTCCTTTATTTCTCTCTTCTTTTTTGCCCATCCGTTGAATACAGATCAAAAGATATATATGTTATGAATTGTCTGTGCGTGAGAAAAACATTTATGGATAGGCAAAATCATTGCCTTCAAAATTAAAGATTCTTTAGAGTTAATTACTTCTGTTAAAATGAAAGTTTTTTGTTTTTTTCTGTAACTGAAATACCGTTTTAAAAATGAGATAAAAAAACAAATAGTTCAAAGAAAATAGGTTCTAATTACATTATTCAGACTGTGGTCCTCATCTTTGTTGCCATATTCACGATGTTTCAGCCATTGTATGCTCTGATGTTCTTCAGGATCTGTCTCTATTTCTAAAGTGTTATTGTAATTATTTACATTGTCCAGACTGTTGTCCTCATCTTTATTACCAAATTCACAATGTTTCAGCTATTGTATGCTCTGACCTTCACCAGGTGATTGGAATTTTGAACCAAACTCTTTATTTCGTTCACTGGGGTACATTGTTCTAGTTTTACAAGTTACGCCACTTCCTAATGTCTCGGTTATCTCTCTTTAACTCAACTCTGTAAGTTTTTTTGCTAACCTCACAACTCATCGGATCAAATCACTGTATCTAACCAATGATTTTATCTACTGGGCCTTGTTGAATCTTATAAACATGAAGTCGACCAAAAAATACTTGAGGACACACAGCCCAATAGGTTCTTCTTGGACAAAGTTTCTTTATTTCTAAGGAAGGCAAAATTAGTTTAAATGAACATTGTCTGAAATTACAAAATAAGTCATTTCTTCCATAATGTGTTTGTGCTAAATTCCCATCTTTCTTGGATTTTGTCATTATTATTTTTTTTTTTTTTTTTACTAATACATTCATCAAATTTTAAAAGTATAATTCATCCAATATATGGGGATCAGTATAGGGATAAATTTATGTATCATCCTCTGCCTGTTACTCTGTCATATAATTTATTTTTAGTCATATGTACATACATGTGTATGTAATAATTATAAATATTAATGAAAAACAAAACATGCTCTGTGTATGTGTTGAATGCAGGCACATTGCCATAAAGTGAACATATCACCATATTTTTCTGTCTTTAACTGTATATGTGAATGTATTTATGGGTTTGTCTCTGTAAAAGTCTATATAAATAAAATGAATATGGTAATATATACTCCACTGATTTATTCAACAAATACACAAATTATGGTGACTTATTTTGATTCCTTGTTGAATCTTATAAACACGGTGTCTACCAAAAAAGACTTGAGGAGCCTTACAACCAATAGTAGCTTGCTACGCATGACAAATACGCACTAGTGTTATAATGTTCATGTATGTGTGTCAATGTTTTATTTAAAAATTGATGTGTGTGTGTGTGTGTGTGTATATATATATATATATATATATATATGCACACCCGTGTATATGACTTTTAAATAAAACATTAGCACACACATCTCTGAAAATCACAATGTGCATGTGTGTGTGTGTGTGTGTGTGTATATATATATGTATATATATATATATATATATATATATATATAGACACAAACACGAGGTGAGGAAAAGTTCTTAGCACAAACTATTTTCGAAAATCAATATTACTGTGAACAAACATCATAAGACTGATTTTGGGAAGTTGATCAGGCTGGGCACTTTTCATCGCTTCCCCCTGGATAGTGATAAAAGTATGCAAATTTACTTGTTCCATCTTCTGTTCTCAAAATACACGTCTTGTTTTAAAGATGTATATACTTGATTATTATATTATATAATATACAGTATACTGGACGCTAGTGTCATTTTCAACATATGTGGATATAGCACTTATTTCATAGAACTGAACAATCAGACTAGGTGCACATATGATTTGCTTCTAGTGGTGGAGGCTTGTGCAGAACCAAGCACTTTTTGGAAGAATAAAATACAGTGTCTATTTTATATTTATATATATATATATATATATATATATATATATATAATCATTTCACTCTAAGCAAGGCAGGACTGCCACTAGTGCATAGGGGGTTACAGTGAGTGAAAAAAACAAGGTAAATGGTATGTCAAAGAAAGGATAAGAGATGGATGGGAATTATGGAGAGAGAAGATATCAATTGACACTGCTTTTAAACTTTGGGAAATAATAGCTATCAGAGTAGCAAACACACACACACACACACATATATAAGCACACACATACACACTGGAACCTACTATAGATTGACAATAATCAAGTAAATGTATCATGATCATTATTAATATTGTGAGTTTGATCCTCATGGAATGCGTCATTACTATATCCTTCTGCAAGACAATGTTTGGATCGAACAGGGGTGGTTTTATAATACATGATATAATATGCATATAAATATAATATCACAAATTGATTACTGGGAATAATAAAATAATGTTCAATGTAAAATAATAGTATTAAAATTTATACTAATAATAAATATACATTGTTTCTCACCATTTAGTACAATTTGAATAGTGAGGAACAAATATCTATTTATTATTTATTTTAGTCTGTGTGTATATAATCAACCTTTGAAATTTGAAAAAGAAATCACTCAACTGGCGGTCAAGAGTGAGGGAAAATTTACTTGCCTTAAAATCATTTTACTCGACCGACTCCATTTTTTTTACACAAAAAATGAAATTTTAATTTAAATTTCGAATGTGTTAGAAGGGATTTAAAAAATTTTTTTAAAATAATTACAACAAAATTTGATCTTTCCTCTTAATAATAGCATAAACATTTTGATGGTAAAACTTTGTTTTTATTAAGTTTAACATTATGATATGCTTTTTTTTTTTTTTTGCCAATTGAGTGGAGATACCTAAATTTGTAGTTTCTTTCTTCTGTTTGACTACAACCTCCATCTCATAGATGATAAAAAATAACAAATCTGATTTTCTCAATGATTTTCTACAAAAAAAATTACCTGTATAATTTGTTTTTTGATGCATGGTTGAAAGAAGTATGCATATTATTTTTCTTTCTTTTAAATGTTTGTTTTTACTTTTTGTAAGTGGAGAGGAAATATAGATGTTGAATCAAGGATAATATTTTTCCAAATGAGTTTCTAAAAATCTGTGAGTGTCATTAATCTGGGCGACAAAGACATTTTGGCTCCACTCTGGAAGCGTTAATTAAACAAATGTTTACACTGACCGAGATGATAAAAGCAAGACAGGAGCTTGTCAATCTAAATTCCATTTGTCAGATCTTGCTTTGATGATTGCGGGATGATTGTCTTTTGTTTAACCACACATTTCAGCTTCAATCAGGTGCCATGTATAAGATCAAAGAGTTCAATAATGTCATTGTAAGTCATTCTAAGTAACTTGTCAATCTTCAATGGCATACTTTTGGATTGTAAAAGGAATCAGATTTCCTTTTTTGGTATTTGAAAGAATACGTTTCATTGTGAGATTTTTAATCAACTGCGAGTCAGTAAAGCAATAAACTTTAATCACCCAATTAAGTTTTTAATTCACTGAGTCGATTGAGCGAGTGAAATCTCAAAGGCTGTATATAATCCAGCAAGACCTTAATAATATCGTTAAAATATTAAAACTGATCCAAGAGAGAGCTCAATGTAAATTAATTTAATTTACAGAGCAGGTATTGTTTAAATCGGTTGACAATTCATGTCTTAAAGTGACATGTTGAAAATGGCTATTTCCCCTCTAAATTTTATCTGAATTTACAGATAAATAAATATATATATAATTATTTTCTGACTAATTTCAAACCAAACCCTTTATTTTGATCACTGGGGTATATCGTTCTCATTCCATGTGCCATGCCACTTCCAGATATCATGTAGTTATCTTCCTGCATTAGTTACATCCAGTGACTTGACCCAAGTGTTGTGAAGTCAATACCTGTCTTCAACAGTAGTGAACAAATAAAGAGTTAAAGGGAGATAACTACTACATGTCATCCAGAAGTAGCATGGCACATGGAACAAGAATGATATACCCCAGTGATTGAAAGATGGTTTGGTCTGATATTTCAAGCACCTGAAGAAGGCCGAAGCATGCAACTGCTGAAACGTTGTGAATATGGCAATAAAGATGAGGACAACACTCCAAACAATGTAAATAACATATCAAGACCTTCTAAGAATATGAATTTTGGTTGATTTTTCTGCTTTCCTTATCCAGCTATTTCAAAAATTTTCTTTAATTATTATAAATCAGACAAAATTAATAGAGAAGACCTATTTTTTATTTGTGATATTATGCAAAAAGAAGACAATTTTCTGTGATAAATGCAGGATTAATTACGTTTGAGTATTTTGGTTTTTATTCAGTTTAAATGTAACCTATATATCAACTCTTTTTTTCTGGCCAGCTTCTCTTAAATCGTTTTAAATCATTCCGGTTGACGCATTGAGGTTTGTCATAACTTAAGAGGTTTTAGGAAGATTTTCCAACACAATTTGAACATATAAGATTTTATTTATAGTCATATAATTACAGTATTTACATTATTCAGACTATTGTCCTCATCTTTGTTGTCATTTGTACGAGGTTTTGGCCGTTGTATGCTCTGCTCTTCTTCAGGTGCTAGGAATTTTGAACTGGACCCTTTTTTACAATCACTGGAGTATATCATTCTCATCCCTTGTGTAATAGCGCCTCGATTGAAAGTCATGAGTTATCTCCCTCTAACCCTGCAAGTTACTTGTTCACCACTGTTGTAGTCTGGTACTGAACTCACAACTCTTTGGGTCAAGTCACAGGTACTATATCCACTTCCAATCGAGGCATTACTATGCAAGGGATGAGAATGATATACCCCAGTGATTGTAATAAAGGGTTTGGTTCAGTTCAAAATTTCTAGCAACTGAAGAAGGCTGGAACCTACAACAGTCGAAACATCGTACAAATGGCAACAAAGATGAGGACAATAGTCCGATTAATGTAAATACTGTAAATACTACCTCATCTCAGAAATATAGACAGTTATATAATTTTTTGATAAATACATTCATATCTATTATTATAAGCATTTCTATTCTGACTTGTTTGCACATCTTGCTTAACAAGCATCATAAGGCCAGTGTGTGGAATAGTCAATAGGTTATGAGTATAATAACTAAAATGGACATACAAGTTTGAATGGAATAGCATATAGTAATGATAATTCCTTGCCTCAAAGATCCCAACATTAATTACATTCATATCTAAGTTACCTTTTTGCAGACACACAGATAATATATGCTCTTTTTTCTCTCAGAGTTATTTAATTTGCTTAAGGTGAAACAAAGCAAAGTGAAAAGGTATCATGAATATGAAGATTATATTGTGCCAACTTCAGAAGATATTGCCTGCCATAAAAATCATTACTAAAAGCCCTAACTTTTATCTAAGCACAAATACTAAGCACAATTATCCTACTTGTCATTTAGTTTCTTTCTCTCACCTTATCCTGTCAGCACAGATCTCTACTCTTTTTTCTTGCAGTTACATATGAAATGTAACATCTCTTTTATTATATACTCATAAGCATGTACATTTGACCATTACACACACATACACACATATGTATGTTTGCAAAAAAAAAAAAAAACTGACAAGGAAGATTTTATTCATTTTTATTGAATTTTTCCAGCATTCTTACATATTTCTTTTTTGCTGAAGAAGTGTAAAAGTGTTCCATAATTTTTTATTTTCCAAGCGCTTTCAGCCACTTCATAGGCCATTTTCAAGGAATGTTATTTTTCCAGAGTTGTTATTTTATCCTCATCTTTTGACTGTCACGTAATTTTTGTGTTTTTGAAAAGGAGTGATCTTTAAAAAAAAATTACATTCCTTGAAAATGGCCAGTGAAGTTGCTGAAAGTGCTTGAAAAGTCAAAAATTAGAGAACATTTTTACATTCTTTATCTCCAGCAAAAAGGAAATATATAAGAATATTGAAAAAATTAAAACAAAAATTAATAAAATTTTCCTTGTCAGTCATTTTTAATGAAGCCTATTTAAAGAAAGATTGCTACACAAATATACCTTAATAAATAAAATACCTTTATAAGTCAATACAATAAAGGTATTAGCAAGTGAATCAGATATTCTTTTTTCTCCATGCTCATAAATGTATAGCTTTTTTTTCTCTCTCTCTCTCTCTCTCTTCCTCTCTACACATATATATAGTTTATGGTTTATATTTAATTGAATAAATATTTAATGGCATAATTTTGTTTTGTGTTTTTAATTTGCCTTAAAAAATCGACATGCACTTTCTGGGAAACCGTGTGTGTGTATATATATATATATATATATATATATGGTTGCCCAGAAAGTGCATGTGTGTGAATATTTTTAGGCAAATTAAAACAAAACAAAATTATGCCATTAAATATTTATTCAATTAAATATAAACCATTTTGTTGTACAGCCTTTCTCCATTTCCTCTTCAACTGAAAGATTCCATCTTCCTAGAATTTTGGTGGTTTTTTGGCAAAGAATGCATTAAGGTGTTTTTTTATGTCATCCAAAGAATTATAATTTTTGCCTTTGAGATTCTTTTGCAAAGACCTAAATAAATAAAAACCAGAACAAGCAATGCCTGGTGAATATGGCTGGTGGGGTAACACATCTCAGCCAAGTTGCAATAACTTGTGCCAGATCACCAAAGAAACATCAAGTCTGGCATTATTCTGATGGAAAAGATTCTTTTCCTTCAGATCTCATAGCAATTTAAGTATCCAAGCTTCAGGGCTGGTGGATTTTGATAAATTTGATATTTCTGCCAATTCTTCCTTTGTGTATTGCAAGTTATTCTCAATCAATGTCTTCATTTGGTCATCGTCTGTAGTTGGGGAGCATATGCCTCAGCATTTTTTCATAAGTAAGGTTACAATCACCAACTCTAAACTTAGCACACCACTTCTGTACAGTTCTGGCAGCTAAAGCACCTTCACTGTACACAGCACATACATTTTTTGTTGTTGTTTCCGAGGCATTTTTGCTCTTACAGTAATAAAAAAAAAAATCAAGTGTCTAAAATGCACATTAAATCTTCATAGGGATGTCAATGTGAAATTGACACAAATTAAGTAATTTGAAACTTTTTCTCAAGAGATAATTTGAAGTGTGGTCTAATCAGAAATGTAAGCATTATATATTTATTGATAAATTTGATGTATTGGAACATGAATGACTAAAAATCTGCATGAACTTTTTGGACAATCCTATATATATATATATATATATATATATATATATATATATATAGTGTTTTGGGCAGCAATTTCTCTTTTATGCAGGTTTCATTGAAAATGACAAGATTTTTCATGTTATGATTTCTTTTTTCCTTTTCAGAACTCAAATTGTATAAGAATTGTCTAAATTGTCTATACTTTTAGCCATTATCAAGTAAAACAAAATTCATCTTTGATAATGGCTAAAAGTATAACCAAAAATGCTAAAAAAAAAAACGAAAACTTAAAACAATTATGTAATTTAAGTTCTGAAGAGAAAAAATCATAAGAACATATTAAATTATATAAAAAAAAAACTTAATACCTAGTTTTCAATGAAACCTGTGTATATATATATATATATATATATATATATATACTAGCAGTATAGCCCGGCATTGCTCGGGTGTAATGAAAGCTTTAAAACTAATCCATGGTCCTGGAGCTCAGACTCTTTGGACATTGGCATGAAAGACTAAAAAGCAATAGTTGTTTCCAGTTAAAGCGAAACTGTAGACTGAAAGAAAAATGAATGGATGTAAGTCAAATTTTGATTTCCTGGTATCGATATCAAATAAGTTTTTTTCATCGTAAACTAAATTTTGAAGGCTAAATAAGTCCTCTGAGAAAATGGTATCATGGCTGAGACTAAGAACTACAATTATATCTACTTAGAGCCAAACCCGAAGCAAAAACTAAAATAAAAGGGCTGAAAAAATACAGACATACAGGCAGATAAACAGACACACACACACACACACACAAACATCTTGCCTTTTATATATATATATATATATATATATATATATATATATTCTTGATTTTCTGCACTATTGTAAGAACTGCAACCTTGAAACTTCTGAATATCGTTTTTTATGTCTTTGTCTATGAGTGTATCGAATTTGATTAAAATTGGACCACTACTTCTATAACCTGATTTTTTCAATTATTGATTTTCGATATCTATCGAGGATACCTCGACACAAAACCTAGTTAAGAACACTCGCAGACGCTTATAGTACAATTGTGTAAATTTTCAAGAAAATCGGTTCGGCCGTTTCGGAGTCTATAGGTAACGGATACACACACACAAAGTTATATTTATAAATAAGTTTAGATGTACACACACACACATACACACACACTTCTAGCAATAAAGAGTGGTCATTTCAATGCCAACAACTGGTCTAACAAAAGATATTATCTTTTTCTTCTTCATAAGCATTCTAAATAGAAAGACAGCATAAAACCCAATTCATTTAATTTTTGCTAAAAGAATTGTATATCTGTAGAAAAAGTCAGTATTTAATTGTTCCTTTTTTTAGTTTATCTCTTGTTTATGGAACTACAATCCATCTCCTCTATCAAAAAGTACCTCAAATTCGAAGACTAAAATCAAACTGGTTCATAAAATAATTTTTTAAAATTTGACAGAAGAAAAAAAAAATGAATGCCAAATAAGTGATTCAAAAGATTTCAAAATTAAGATAATTGGAAGCTTCTTCCTTAAAGAAAATTCTGAAAAATATTACGCCAAAGTCCCACCTAAGAATTGCCTGTCATATTCTGTTGCAGTTCCTGACCCAAGAGATTATTCAGAAATTATGCGAGGAGACCAAGACATCAAAGGTATGCCTTTTCTTTGTTCCATAATGAGACTTAGTATTGGAGTGCCCCCTTGCTACATGAATCCATCTTAGTATAGCAGATTTGGTTATTATTATTATCACCACCACCATCATCATCATCCTCCTGTAGTTTAGCAATGACCTTGTTTCATGAGGAGTTGATATTAGCATGTAGACACATATATACACATCCCATCATGTATTATATGACACTGCACATATATAGTCTTTAATTTTTATACACTTATCAAAATTAACAAAAAATACACATGTAGTAAGTTAAAGATAATATTTCCCTTATGAAAATGATATTGAATATTTTAAATTCATAGATTCTTTAAAAATTAAACTAAACTAATAGTGTAGTCAGAATGTTTCTTCCTAATTTGAATTTTGTAATTAATTTGAAAAATTTGAAAGAGGATAATATTGTCAAAATAGTAACAGTTGTAATAATTAAATAAGCAAAATATTGATGTCGTTGTTTCTTTTTCATTTATTATTCATTTTAAATGTGGAATGATAAATTTTAGGATATCATTCAAGAAAAGATTATTCTTTTTTTTTTTAAAGAAACTAATTATAAAATTATAAAAGATTTTTCTGGTCTGACAAGACAGTCTAATTTTACACAGTTGCCTAAATAAATACTGGATGTATCACCTTTTAATTATATATTGAGTTTTTTATATATATATATATATATCATATTGCTCAGGATAATATCCATTGAGCTCTCTATTTTTATCTATTTTATATATTTTTTAATATTTTATACTAATTAGAACAATTTTTTTTATTATGCTCCCCATTTTTAGGGATTTGTTCCTATATATATATATATATATATATATATATATATATATATGGGTTTAATGCAAAGAATTTGTCACTTTAACTGAGCAGGTTCAGAATGTCTACACTTGTCGGAGCTGATGAGTGACAGTACCACAACAGTGTCCTCACAAAACTTTAAGGTCAGCATCAACCTGCTCAGTTAAAGTGACAAATTCTATCAATGGTCTGTTTCAACCCTTATATCAAGCACTAAATACCTGTCTGCCAAAATACCTTTTATCAGTAAAACTACTGAAAAAATAATAATCTTGGCACTAAATATTATCACAACTCAACACACACACACACACACACACACACATATATATATATATATATATATATATATGATATTTTAAATTTATATATTCTTTAAAATGAGTTCAAATAAAGTATATTCAGGCATCAACAATAATAAATTAACAAGTTTTGTAAAAGTTAACCAAAAGCTCTGTCTGTTTAATTTTTATTTTGTTTGTCTAATTTTCAAATGGATTATACACTACATCTAAGGCAGAATTTTAGACAAATTGTCCAAAGTTCATTATTTTTGTTTTGTTAAAGTACTTCTGACCATTTTAGTTGTTATTAAGAACTGAATGCTGTCATTTTGGTAGATGAGATTTTGTTGGTTTCATTTTGGCTTTATTTTGGTGGTGGTGGTGGTGGGGGGAATGTTACATTTGCTAATGACTGAAACAGTTAATCTTGCACCACTTCACCCCCAGTTTTGCTTTAGATGAACAACAACCTATCTGAAAATTTTTAAAAAATACAATAAAAAAAAAATATACAAATATTCACATTATTTGGACTGTTGTTTTTATTTTTATTGCCATGTTTATGATGTTTCAGCCTTCTTCAGGTGCTAAGAATTTCAAGCTCTGAACCCTTTATCAGTTAGATAAAGTGTTCGGTTCAAAATTCCTAGCACCTGAAGAAGGCCAGAGTGTATGATGGCCAAAATGTCATAAACATGGCAATAAAGATGAGGACAACTGTCAGAACAATGTAAATAATACCTCATCTCAGAAGTATAGACATACAAATATTGTCAGTGTAATTTTAACAAGCAAATAATTGATTGAATAAATATGTTATACCATATTTGTCATTAGTTTTCTTTTCTACATCAATTTCTAATAAATATATCAATATACACAACTTTTGATTGTAAAATGTTGTATATACCTGACTATAATTAAATAAAATTCTATTTTTCCAAATAAATTTCTTACTGATACATAATCAATTCTGTTTTAACTTACAAAATAATAAGGATAAAATGATAACAGTGATCTCATCATACAGTTGAGAACTGATCTTTTTGAAAATAATTTCTAAACATTTTTAGTTCATTTTTTTTTTTTGATCTTCCCTATAATTTTCCTTTCCATTTTTCTTTTTTTTTTCTACATATTTCCTTTGTCTGTATGCCCCTAATTTTTATCCTTCTTAAGGTTGTTTATTTTCTGCCTGATGGAAATACTTTGATCCACTTAATTACACAACATGCAACGAAGCACTCCATGATCAAGATCTCTAGTTCTAGTCCATTATGCCTGTTTCTCTCTCTCTCTCTCTCTCTTTCACCCTGTCTTCTCTCCCTCTCTCTCTCCCACTGTCTTCCTCCTCTCTCTCTCTCTCTTTCGCTGTCTTCCCTCTCTCTCTCATGCTGTTTTCCCTCTCTCTCTCTTCCCTTGTCTTCCCCCTCTCTCTCTCCCTGTCTTCCCTCTCACTGTTCTTTCTCCTTTCTTCTCATTCTCTCAAACTGTATTCCTTCTTTCTTTCTTTCTTTCTCTCTCATATGCTGTATTCTTCTCTCTCTCTCTCTCTCTCTCCCCCATGCTGTATTCCTTCTCTCTCTCTCCCCCATGCTGTATTCCTTCTCTCTCTCTCCCCCATGCTGTATTCCTTCTCTCTCTCTCCCCCATGCTGTATTCCTTCTCTCTCTCTCCCCCATGCTGTATTCCTTCTCTCTCTCTCTCTCCCCCATGCTGTATTCCTTCTCTCTCTCTCTCTCCCTCATGCTGTATTCCTTCTCTCTCTCCCCCATGCTGTATTCCTTCTCTCTCTCTCCCCCATGCTGTATTCCTTCTCTCTTCTTTCAATTCTGTTCTCACACTCATTAACATCATTTTTTCCCTTGCCTTCTTTTTTTCTCACTTAGCAATCTATTGCCATTTACTTAATCTAAGTCCTCTTTTCTTCCTTGATTCTCTTTTCATCTTTTTCTTTCTTTTCTCCTCTTTCTCTTTCCTTCTTTCCTTTGTCTTTTTTCTTCAAATTCTTAAATATAATTAAAAAAACAATTTGTTGCAGTTAATTTCTCTACTGCTGCTACCTCCATTTAAAAAAAAAAACTTTTTTGTTGATATTCACCTTAGATTAGAATTGCTTTATAGTAATTGGCAAAACATGCTTTTCCAACACCCAATTTAGATTTCTTCTTTCAATTGATATTATTAATTATAGATGATTCCCTATATCCTTGTCTCCATGTAGTGCATGAAAGAACTGACCCTTAAAATACCCTGCCCTACCCACACATTACGCCCAGCTACATAATGTTTGCTTGCTTCATAGTCAGTTTTAGTTGTGTTTCTTTATATTATTCCTGTTTGAAAGTTTTTGTATATTCTTCTGCAATTCCCTAGACGACCCAAATGTGTTTTTGATTTTGTTTTTCAGTCAGCTTTTTTCCTTTTTTTTTTTTTTTTTTTTTTTTTTGCTTTCTTAACTTTTTCAAGGTTTTTTCTTTCTTTGGTTGATTATTTTGCCTTGATTTTTTTTAAGATAAAAAGTTGTCTTTCTTTAAAAAAAAAAAAACAGCAAAAGAAACCAAAAAAAATATTGTCATGAATGAATTTGAATTTTTTTAACCTTATCTTCTAGTTTGTGCCATTACATATGTATTTCTACACCTGACTGACTTGTAGGTCTTATCTGGGAACAGAGATGTACCCAACCAAGTCAAAACTCATAATAGCATTCTTTATTCTTGGTTGTATCGAGTGAACTATATGACAGAAGCAAGAAAGAAAAATCAAACTCAATTATTGCAATTATTTACATTATTTGGACTGTTACCCTCATCTATATTGCCATATTCACAACGTTTTGGCCATTGCACACTTCAATTTTTTTCAGGTGATTCAAATTTTGAACCTAACTCACATGGCCCAGTGGAAAAAAGAAAGCATAGGTTAGATCCAGTAACTTGACCCAAAGAGTTGTGAGTTCAGCAGTACCTGGTGGTGTATAATGGTGAACAAAAACTTGAGTTAAAATTGACTTAAAGAGAGATGACTAAGACATCCAGAAAAGGCATGTCACATGGAACGAGAACAATATACTCTCATGATCGAAATAAAGGGTTTAGTTTGCAGTCATCACTCCCTTGAAGAAGGTCAGAGCTTACAATAGCCAAAATGTCCTAAATATGGCAATACAGATGAGGCCAACTGTCTGAACATTGTAAATTATTATAATACCTTATCTCAAAAGTGTAGATAAATAAATTATTACAATACTGAAATAGCTTTAAAATTCTTGTTGTAACTAAAAGTAACTCTCTGAAACTTGAAAGATTATTTAATATAAATTTAAATTATTATCAACAGTTATCAGATGATGATTTTACAAACCTTTTGGTAAGTTATTGAAACATTCATGAATCAATCTGTACAAAATTGCCTCTGTTTACCAACTTAATTTTAACTTATGAAAGTTTAGGGAAGAGTTGTGGGTCTGTGTTTGCTCAAATATATTATGCATTTTTTTTTTTTTTTTTCAAATGGATTTGGTGAATTATTGAATGGAGTTTTGATTTAAATTCTCATAGTTAATGTCTACTTCTAGAATTCTATAACCCTGTTCTAATTTTTGGTGTTGTAAGAAGTACTTCTATATTATAGCCTATAAATTGATTTGTAAATTTAGATTACTTTATCTTTGCATGGTATTTTCTCATTATTTTATTAAGCCACTTGGAACATTGTAAAATGCTACAATAAAGATATAGTTAGGAACAAAAATATCAAGGGAAGATTTGTAATGTGTATTATGAGAAATATAATTGTCAAGAAATTATGGTACAGCCTGTGGTGATTCTGCAGAGGTGGAAGTAGAAGATGCCAAGACCCCCAGCATTTTGACTGACCCCTTGGTTGGCCGACTTTTATAAACTTCAAAACTTTATGAAACTGATCAGTATGTGATTTTGATAAAATTTGATCTTCAGTACTTTTCTCTCTGCATTTTCTTTTTCATTTAGCATTTAAAGACACATACAAAGTTTTGTAGACAAAAAAATCAGAGCAAATGAATCATACTGTTCCGCGAGTATTGATGTTAGTATTAACCCTTTGATTTTGTTTTAAAATTAACTTCTCTTGTGTTCTAACTGCTTGAGAGTGGAAAAGAGGGCAAGAATAGATTAGAACTCCACTACTATAAATGAAAATTGATACTGTTTAATTTAGTGAAGTAACATACTCAAACTCATTCCTAAGTTGTGTATACAATAGTGGTGTAATATGAAAAGGAAGATGCTGATTTAGTTTTCCAAACCCCTCCTCTTCAGAAATATCTTGGCTCCTAAATGGCTCCCCAACTTTCAGAATTCCACAATTGCCACTGGGTACAGTACATCATTAGAATACAGTTAAAGTTTAGTTAAGCTTTTACAACTTTACAATCAGAACTTAATTATGGAATAAGCAATTCTGTGTAAACATTTTTTTTTAAAAATCTTCTTGCCAACTTAGAAATAATTATTTAAGAATCTGTTCTATTTATCCATCAGTTAATAACTTGATCTGTCCAAATTTCTTCTTGCTGTGTAAAAAAAATATAAACAGTTATTGATTTATTTGTTTTTATGGTTTATCAACCCTTTGTGAGTTATTTAAAGCCAAAACATACTTTGGATTGCAAGAATAATTCTTATTTTTCTTTTTTTGTGAGTGAATATTGAATTAACAATAATTTTTTGAGAATAATGATTTTTTTTTTCCAGATATGAGCCCTACTATTTAATTTATAGCTGGGGGTGATGGATTCAAGAGTATTTTCATGTGATTATAACAAACCTAACTGGAATTCAAACTTGGCTGTCCAATATGTAAATAGTTAAATTACAAAATGCTAGAGAATTCTGTATTCCAAGAAGCATATAGTCATTATACAAGGCATGAATAAATTGATTACTAATGCATTACATATACAAATTAAGCATATCAATTTTGAAGAGTATTAAACATTTAAATGGATTTGGATTCTGAGTTTTGGTATGACAAAATGATTATAACTTTGAGAAGTCATTAAAATCTCCAATTTTAGTCTGACAAAAGAAGACATTTTGATGGCAATATCTACAAAACAAAGGTAGTGTTCAATTTTATGAACAAAAGTTGGAGTAATTAATTGCTATAACTACTGAGAGCATGTCACATGTGAAAATTTTTTTTTTCATACTAATCTTGTTTATTATTTAAATAAGAATCTATTTGAAAATATAATCTCTCCACAACTTCTAAAATATTTCTTGAAAAGAGCTTGGCTCATGTCTAGAAACAATAAGTTTTGGAGGAAAGAGCCATTCCTTGCCAGAAGTAAAGAAATAAAGTGTTGGTGCCTGAAGAAATTTTCCAATTTTGCTTTCTTTTTACGCTCTGTTTGGAGGTTGGAATCACACATTCAGTTTACTTAATTATTCACTAGTATTTTGAATTATGTATGAACAAGCGATGTAGAGACAGATTAATGGTAAGATGAAATGATTGTTGGGTGAAAGGGTGAAAAAATCTAGGAGTGAAAAAAACATGGAAGACAATTGTTGAGATGAAAGAGAAGTGAGAAGAAAGTGTAGATATAAGCAAAATGGTTACCAAAGGATTGAAAGAGAGAGTAGTAGTAATAATAATAAAGAAATAAGAATCAATAAGAGAAGGAAAGAAAGTGGTAAATAAAGAAAGGGAAGAAGAGTTAGTAAAAAGAAGAAATATATAAAAAAAATGTTTAAATTAATGAACATGAGAGAAGAAGAAAATGAAGAAAATTAGGAAGAAATTTTGAAAAATGAAAGAAAGTAATTAAAAAAACAAAAGCTGAATAGTTGTGGAAAAGATGGAAAAAAATTGCTTTGTGGTTGAGTTAGTTGTTTACTCTACCAGTGAGAGGTTCAGATAAAATTTCTGATTTTGAATGGTAAATCTGAAGGGAGATAGTATTGATGCCACTTTAGAAATATAAGATATTCACCTTGTGACCATTTCCTGACTCTTACCAGATTAGGTTTAATAGATATAAAGAGATGGAAAAAGTAAATGAACAGTTTGGAAAAAGGGGAAATATTTTTTAAATGCTGAAGATTTTAAATCAATAGTTAAGTTTAATTCTTCTTTAGGAGTTCTTCAAAATGTTTTACACTATTTTGATCTTGAAAGTAAAGATCTTTCACTGAGATATGAAAGCAGGTTTTTTCTTTTCCTTCTAAGTAAATAAGACGACTTTTCAAATTTTAACCTTTAGTATCTTAGTTGCTTGTACGATGCACTGTTGACAGTAAACTTCATCTGGCAACAAGACCTCTGATTGGAAGGTTGTGAGGAGCATGGAACCCCCTCTTAATTGCTGTTGCTCCCAGGTCCACTCCTGACCTAGTGTGGTAGCACCTGTTAGGGTCCCAACTATGGGCAAATAGTTAACCCCCAAACTGGGATCAAAACACTATGAAAGCAAGCATAAAAATACACTTTTGTAGAAGTATATACATAAAAATAGACTTTTATAGAAAAATATACATTTTTGAAGAAAAGATTATTACTATAACACATTTTTGAAGGAAAAAAATTATCAGCAAAATATTTTTGAATACAAAACTAGAATACATTTTCAGTTTTCTAAAATAAAAAAGAATAAAAACAAAAAAAATTTCATTAAAATCTGACTAAATCAACCTTCTCACTATAACCAAATATAAAAAAAAACAAAAAAACTTAAAACCTCACCTTATTGGCATTAAATAACCCACAGAAGTTGATATGCCATTAAACAAAACTCAAACGATGCACTGCAGTTCAAGCTCTTCTTTCTTTGAATTTTCTGCTTTGGTTTTGAATTAGGGCAAGAAAAAAGGCTGAAAATCCTCTGCTGGCATTGCATATTCACTGACTGAAATAGGTTGAATAAGATTTGGGGATCAAAAATAAACATACTATTGAAAAGACAAAACAAATTTCACTTATCAAAATTTGATTAGGGTAAACACAAAAGAAGCCGAAAGTTGTTTTTCTTTTTGGTTATTCTCTGTACGACATAACCTTGAAATATTAACTGGTTAATCAGTGATTGGGGGTATGTTTCATTTTAAGTCTTCATTTTAAAAAAATGGTGGCAGAGAAACAGTAGGAGTAAGAAATGATAAAAATGGCTTCTTTGCTTTATAAATAGCTTTTTGAAAGAGGTGAATTATATGGGGGATTTATTATAACTTTTTTTGTTTCCTTCATTTTATGGAAAAATCAATGAACTATTCACTTGGTGGGAAGGATTGCTAACAAGCAGTGAAATACTCAAATAATGCTCATACACATTTCAGTATTTACACACACACACACACACACATATGTAAGGAAAACACCATGACCATTGGTGATATAGTACTGTTTTTTTTTGTTTTTTATTGAAATAAGATTTTTCTGAGACAGAAACCCCAATTTAGAGCAATTTGCATCCTTCAGTAATTACTTGATGGTCCAAGTTCTATAAGATGACCAACTACTATCCACTTTATCTGACAATACATTTTCAAGTTTGCTAAAAATAAACTTATTTCTCAATATTTGTGTTACTTTTTATCTAGATGTTCTGTTAAAAATCATTTGACAACACAGCAAAAATTTATTAAAAAAAAAATTAAATACATGTTAAGAGTTAAACCAAAACAAATAGTAAATAACTAAAATAATCCATTATTCCTTTTTATTTTTCTGGATAAATTTTTTAATGGCTGGTCTTTGGTACTCAAAAACATCTTGAAATCTTTTAAGGATAAAAGAGAAAAGTAAGGTATTTTATTCATTTATGCTGTTTGGACTGTTGTCCCCAGCTTTATTGCCATGTTTACGACATTTCAGCTATTGTACACTCTGACCTTCTTCAAGTGCTAAAAATTTTGAACTGAACCCTTTATTTCAATCACTGGGGTATATTATTCTCATTCTAGGTGCACCACTACTTGTGGATGCCATGTAGTTATCTCCCTTTAACTCAACTCTCTTAAGTTATTTGTTGACCACTAGTGTAGCCAGGTATTGAACTCACAACTCTTTGGGTCAAGTCACTGGAACTAACCAACATCTATATCCACTAGGCCATATGTTTTTAAGGACATATGACCCAATGGATATAGGCATCATAGACAAATACTGGAAGGTATTTTATATAATAAATTGCTTCTTCCAGAGACAACATTTAGTAAAATATAAGAGTTAGATTAATACAGTCTAATAGAGCTTTCAGAAGAGGAAATTTTTACAATGAATATTATCTTTGGTGAAGCACCAGATGAGGATGATAATAATACTTGTGGTGGCATTCACCCTGGCAGGTTGAGCCGGCCTCTTCCTTAGAAATTTCATGAAAGGTTTTGGCTCCACAGGCAGTTACAAACTGCATGTGGTGTGAAGAGTTTCCTACATTAGGTTGCCAATTTTTACTATGGTAGACTAGCTGCTAACCAAGGCTATAAAATCCAGTCTCTCCTGATATTTACTCATAGCTGGTCGGGGGAGATAGATTAATACCTTTCCAAAGAGTATTAGCATGTAAGTGAATGTAATGGATTCAACTGGAAATTGAACTCAGTTCTCTAATTCATTTTGAAACACTATCCATTACTCCACTGTGCCACCAACCCAATCATCATCATCATCATCATCATCTCACTATTAATATTATTATAATAGTTACAATGCATATCATTGAATCTAATCAATGTAGAAAAATTAATAGACCAGATAGATATAGTGATGAAAGATGAGAAAAATTTCTTTTCATAGATGTGGTAGTGTCACCAGATAAAAATATAACTAAAAAATGATGTCAGAAATAAATAAATATACGAGTTTTGATGCTGATCCATTTTAGTACCTTAAAACTATTGTTATACCTTTAATAACTGGAAAGTGCAGTCAAGCATATTCATAATCCTTTGACCAACCAATAGTTGTTTGAAAATCCATCGAAAGTCCCACCCAACACAACATTGCTGTACTCAGATCCTGATGCCGTGAGTGGATGTCAGGGACCTCTTTCAATGTGTGATACAGACATGGATCTCCAGCCCTACATCCAGATGTTTTTATATACGAAACACCATTTCAAGGAAGATTGCCAATCAAGGCTCAAAACTTCTTCCTAGCTATAAGTCCCACCCGACACATGGTCAAGGATTGTTGCACTCAGATCCTGGAGCAGTGAGTGGTTATCATGGACCTCTTTCAATGACTGATACAGACATGGATCTCCAGCCCTACATCCAGATATTTTTTATATACGAGACCATCTCAAGAAAGATTGCCAACCAAGGCTCAAGACTTCTTTCAACCACCAACGACTTCCAAAGAGTCCCATCTACCCAATTTTTACTTACAAAAATTGGGTCAGTCCATGGTATGTTCTTCAAGCACTTTCCAAAGGTGCCACACACTGGGATCACATCCTCCAGACTGATAGCATCAAGAAGTAATTTTGACCATAGTGCGATTCGAGCCAAAGCCTCATGGTCAGGAAGTGAACATTCTAATCTCTTGGCCATGCGTCCATTAAAAAGCATATTATAAAGATCCCTGGTAGGTCCTGTTTACAGGAGATTCCTTCAAATTACTGTTTGGAAGTGCTTCTTCTACTCAGTTAATTGTTATCAATGTAAAAAAAATATATAAGCACTATGCTTGTTAAGTATCACTTAACATCAGAATTTGTACAAATAGAAGGCACATATTTACTACCCTGCTTTACTCTAGTTTTTGCTTAATGACATGTGAAAATGAAAGATAATAATAATAATAATAATGCTTTCATCAAGATTATCAGTTTGTAAATATATAAGTATCTATTCATAATTGTAAATAATGATTTGGTTATTCCTCTAGTACAATAATGTATGAATTGGTTGCTGTTTATAAATTTGAAAAGGTGTATCAGAGCATTTCATATCAGTCATCATAACAAGAAAGTGTCGAACAAATAATAGTTTTTTCTTTTTTTATATTAACATTGGTTGCAATAGTGATTACTTATCAAACCACTGAGATGGTAACTAGAATAGTAATTATGTAGATTATATGAAGGAATTGGTAAAGAGGCTTAAGAAGACCATCAGTTACAGTAGTAAATGTGATTTATCTTGAAAAATCCTAAATTTGTTATTTTACAATTGGACAAAGGGATTTTTATTTTTGTAGAAATATTCATTTTCACATGCATATGTATGCATTTTTTTTATTTATTTATCAATCAAAATAGATTTTAATAGTGACATGCCTATCTCCCCTTCACACTTCTTCACACTATTCATCACCACCACCACCACTCTCAAGAAAAGGCCTGGGAACCTGCTTTCAGAAGATTGATGGATAAAAATAAAGATTAAAAAATATTTCATATCCATAAAAAAAAAACAATTAAAATGTTCTGCATTTAATTTTATTTAATTTCTTTTCCCCAAATAATTTTATTTTTTATTATGGTTTTTAGAAAGTGGATTTCTTTTTTCATGGTTACTGTTTGTTATTTCTTTTTTATGGTTATCGTTTATTATTGTAGAATATTTTTATTTGTTTGTTTGAGCCTAGAATTTAGTGGCCATGAATCCTAGTTATGTATATTAATTTTATAAGCAGATTTTATACACGGAGCTTGATGTTGGGTGGGAAATAAGAATTTGTCCCTGATGTTTGGTTACCAATCAAAGACGGAATGCCAGAAGCAAGTTTGGGGATTTCTTTTATTCTCTTTTTCATGGCATTTTTTATTCAATTCTTTATAGAAACAATTTTTTTTCTTTTGTCTTTTACATTAAGTTTTCTGTAAATTTAATTAAAATAAGATTTAAATTGTTTCTATTTAAATGTTGCTTTTACTACTTAAGTTTTGAAGGTTTTACAAGCATCATGCTGCATAAAGAAATTAATTTTTTTGCTTTTTTCTTTTGCACAGATTTCAGAATTACTTTTTCTTTAAGACCTTTAAAACTTTTCAAATCATTCTTGTTTACTAAACATCAGAAAATGTAGATATATCAATCTGATTAGAAATATTCTACCTTGTTAATATTGCAGATTTTAGTGTATACAAAAATGTAAAAAGTAAAATTCTTCAAACTGTTCAGTGTCTATAAAATCTTTCATATTTAAGTAGCAAATACCAAATGAATAATTATTAGGTATATTTAAGTGTTAGTACCAGAGTTGTAAAATAATTATCACTTTAAATCAAGTGATAAGTTTTCTAAAAAATTTATTACTTTTTTAAGTACTTTTTCTAGAATTCAATAGAACTTTAGTCTAGAGTCTCAAGGCTTTCACTAGTAGTTATTTTCTTAAATCTCATATATAGGATATTTTGGACCATTCACTGTGTACCAATTATTATGAGCTCTATTCATGTTCCCCAGTTTTTATAATGTTCAAGCAAGGTCCTGGGGTTTGTACATTTTCACATATTCTTTTTACAAATACAACTTGAAATATATTTTTTGTTATCTCATTTTATTTAATTGTGAACAAAGATATTTTGACTCATTCTTTCTTTCTTCACAAAATTAAAAGATCACTTGAATGAGAGATTAATTTGTATAAAATTCAAGGTATCACTTTCCTAAACCCATTCATCCTCACTGAAAACAAAGTATGGCATTTGGACACTCATTGTAAATCCTTGTTCCCTTATTAAATTTAGATATGGATGTTTTTCGACATCTTGAAGTCTTATTTATAAGGAACATTGCTTAAAAGTAATGTTTATGCACAAATTATAAGATTGATTTATGAAAGAAAGGGTTTTACAAGCATTCTGATTTCAAATATGAAGAGACTCAAATTCAGTCACTGACACTCCTATACTGCAATATATCCCAAATTACTTCAACTAATCTAATGGTTGTAAGGATTCAAAATACCAATTCAAATTGCTTAGTCATTTATATATATGTACATTAATAGTGTATGAGCAGGACATGTGGAAATTCCAAAAATGAAGTAAATTTATTTTTTATGCTTCTCTTCTTCAATCATCCTCTTTTACCAAAATCTTATGCAAAAGAAAAGAACAAGGGGAGGTTCAAATTTTTTATTGCATTTTTTTTATCTTTCTTGATACAACAAAAATCGTCTTTACAGATTTAATTTTATTGCTGAATTTTTAAACACTCACATATTTTTCCTTTCACTGGTTTTCTTTTCATTTTGATCCAGCAATGCTATTTCTTACCTTTCTTCCTTCACACCTTCATTTACCCCTTATTCTCCTCTTTCTTGCTACCCACTCCTTCCTTTGTTTTCTTCTCCTTTTCTCTCATTTCCTGCTCCTTTGCCTCTTCTGCCGGTCTCCCCTCTTTTTGCTTCTTCTTCTGGTTCTCCCCTCTTTTTGCCTCTTCTTCTGGTCTCCCCTCTTTTTACCTGTTCTTCTGGTCTCTCCTCTTTTTGCCTCTTCTTCTGGTTTCCCCTCTTTTTGCCTCTTCTTCTGGTCTCCCCACTTTTTGCCTCTTCTTCCAGCCTCCCCACTTTTTGCCTCTTCTTTTGGTCTCCCCTCTTTTTGCCTCTACTTTCAGGTCCCTCTTTTTTTGCTTCTTCTTTCAGGTCTTTCTCTTTTCACCTGTTCTTTCAGTTCCATCTCCTCCTTTGCTTCTCCCTCGTTCTCTACCTTGCTTAACCCTTCTTCTATCTTTGCTTTGATCCCTTCTTCTCTTCCATTCCCTCAACTTTCTTTCATCTATTCCTTACTTTTCTGTCATTCTCACATTCATTTCTGTGTCCCTTCTTTTCCTTACTTTTTTATCTTCTTTCTTCTCCAGACTTTCCAATTCCTTCTTATTTAATATGATGCAAGTTTCTTTGGCCAGAAAGCATAACTAATTCAAGCTCTGAAAATCTGAAAATTAAGCACAGCTACTACACTTTGATTATACGTTGCAAAGTAAAGCTTTGTTGTACTTAGAAAAAAAAAGCTGAATGGTAGCAAAGAACTTTTCTGTATTTATAAATTTACATTCAATTTGGTGTACTTTAGTATGAAATATATTCATCCTTGAAGTATACTAGTGCATTTATATACTAGTAAAATCTAAGTACAGTATATATTTAGCCTTGTATTGAAACAACCTAAATACCTGATCATAGGCTGTAATTATTTTTTACAACTAATAAAATAACTGCATCCATCATTACAAAATCCTCAACATGTTTAAATGTGTGGATGTGTGTGTGTGTGTATACATCCATTTGTAAATGAGTTATTACGTGACCTATTTATGGAAAATATGCAGAAGTTCTTCAATATAATTGTATTGAACACTTTTTAATACAAATGTGCACTGGTCTAACCCTATTATGACCAAAAACTAAGTATTAAACAATCAATATATATATAGTGTATCGAAGCAGCAGATAATTTTCTAAACATATACTGTTAAATATAAGAGACAATGAATGTCTATTATGTTTGATCATGAGCCATTATAGACATCTTATTTTGGCTTTAATTTTCACCTGAAATTAAAGCCAAAATACGATGTTTAGAACGGCTCATGATCAAACATAATAGACATTCATTGTCTCTTATATTTTAAACATATACTGTTATATATATATATATATATATATATATATATATGTGTGTGTGTGTGTGTGATTGAGTTCTTTTCTCAGTGACCTACTGGAATATAGATATATTGGTTCATTCTCCATATGTGAGTCTCACTATATATATATATATAGTGCATATGACTCCAATGGATGAATAGATATGATTGCATATATATATATATATGTCTGTGTGTGTGTACTCATGGGACTATGGGTGTATTTATAATTTACAAGGAATATGTTTCTTTACAAATACTTTTTTCTTCCTTATGTGTATTTTATTGACTTTGCTCCTGCCAGTCCACTAACCCCCCCCCCCCCAACTTTGCACTGTCATAGCCAGGGAAGATTATGAGTCAGCAGTGATAGAATTGTGTCGGTTTCTTGGAGGCAAGCAGTCTGACGGACAGGGCCTGATACCAATGATTTTCATTGGTGTTTAGCCAGACTGATTCCGTAGAATAACTCCTGCTAGAATTCTTTAACTCACTCCCCAAAATTTTCATAAAGGCATTCAAGATATTCTATTGCTGTAGTTGGTTTGGTATGCATGAAAATTCTTCAATTAACAACTTGTAAAGTGAAAAAACTTGACAAGAGCAGCTGTAGAATTTTGTATATTACCAACAGTGGATCAATAAATTAGCAGACTTAGATTTATAAGCTGAACTTTGATCTGAAATTTTAAGTGTATAATATTTCTATTCAATTTCTTATACTAATGTTTACTTGATAGAAGACCCAAGAGTCACTAAAGGTAGTTACCGAATTAGGTGTGTGTCATGAATATAAAAGGAGGAAGTAATAAGTGAAGATTATGAGGATAAAGAGGATAGATAATGATTGACTCCAGACTTGAAAAGGTTAAGATTGTAGTGTTTGTAGAAAAAGCCACACAAGATCATGTTCCATAGAATAACTGCTCCTGAGAAGGACTTGTCTGACTGAAACAACTTTCTTCCTAATGGAATATATAGGATCATTTATCCATAAAGATCCTGCATGCATGTCTTGGCTGTAAACATCTGAACTGGTAGCTCTAAAAATTGGAGCTCATCTGAATATTTATTGTAAAAATAGCAGTAGAGTAGTGACAATGAGCTTCAGGGGAAAGGAGCTGCAAGAGAGAGAAATATGTAAATTAGACTCTAACACATCATTCAATAAGTCCCAGGCCTAACTCATAAAACAATAGCTTTTAGGCAAAATTTAACTTTATTCATCAATATAGTCTCCTTTTAGGCTGATACACTGATTCCAACACTTCTCTAACAATTCAATGCCTTTTTTTTGTAGAACTATTTGTGTTTGGCCTCAAAATATGCCTCAGTTTCTGATATCACTTCTTCATTGGAGCCAAATCTCTTTCTCTGGAGCATTTTTTTTTAGGTCTGCAAACAGCCAGTAGTCACTGGGGCCAAATCTGGAGAATAGGGTGGATGTGGAAGCAATTCAAAGTGCAATTCATATAGTTTTGCCATCATTGCGATCAACTTGAAACACGGTGCATTGTCTTGGTGAAAGATCACTTTTTATACTTCATTTATGGATGTTTTTTTTTTGCCATTTCTTTCTTCAAATGCACCAATAATGCTATATAATATTCCCTATTGATGGTTCTTTCTTTCTCAAGGTAATAAAATACGGAGGCCAAAATCTTGCTTGCTGATGTCTGCATCTTTGGTCACTTTGGACAACTTTCACCTGCTGCTGTCCAATCAGCTGACTGCTGATTTGACTCCAGAGTGAAGTGTTGCATCCCTGTTTCATCCATTGTTACATATTTATGCCAAAACTACTCCTTGTTGTGTTGAAACAGTTGCAAACAATGATCTGAATCATCAACGAATTGTTGTTTTTGATCAACTGTGAGGAAACATGGCACCCATTTTAAACACAGCTTTCTCATTGACAAATGCTCATACAAAATGGTGAATACACTGTCTTCTCATATGTTCAAATTCTCTGCTATTTCACACAACTTCAATTTACGATCAGCCAAAACGAGTTTGTGGATGTTTTTGGTGTTTTCCAGTACAACTGCTTATTTTGGGCAACCTGGGTTTTCAACATCATTTGTGTCTGTACGACCATGTTTAAAGTCAGAATACCACCTCTTAACCGTTGTTTCTAATGGAGAACACTTATCAATCCTTTGCTTTGCTTGAACAGTATTTTTCCCATCAGAAAGCAATGCTTTATCAACACATGAAATTCAGATTTTTCCATTGTTTTGAAAAATTTGCAACAGTAGCTTCACTTAAATAAGTGTTATTTGTAAACTAATAATCTGAGTGGTCCCAAATTTTGTCACATGCCATTTGAAGTTTAGTACTTCATAAAAATCATATAGATTTTTTTATTAATGGCGCCATCTATTTGTCAGGCATGGAACTTATTGAATGATGTATTATTTTTATACCTATATAGGGATCATTTCCTAAGCTTAGTTTAGGACCAGGTCACAAGTAGTGGGCATTCAGTGAGGATGAAATTCACCATAAAGTAGTCCTAGCCAAACAGATGAGCTCACTGAGCATTTCTCCCATTCTAACATGCCCTGATATACTTATATTTGTATTTATATATAGAATGTGCAGGTGATTTAATGGTTAATGTCATAGGAAATGAATTTGCTCCTCTCCCAGCTAACCTGTATGTCTCTTCTTTTGTTTCCCACCTCACCAGGCAAAACCCATGTCAAAGAAGACTTTGATACATTTAATTTATATACAAAGGACATTAGGTATTTGAGAACTCATAAGCCATACATGGAAGATGACTTAACGTAATGTTACGTGGCATTTGTCAAATTTGAACATTTTCAAATCTCTTTGTTATGTCAAGAGCTTTAACATCATAATAGTTTTCATTCTGATAAAGCAAATGAACAGCATGAGCATGAGATACTAGCCATAGTGACCAAAAATAATCAGGTTTCTGAAGGTTGTCAGCTGAACAGAAAAAGTAACAAGTAACTCTTCATTTACCCCACAGATGGATCTACAGTAAGGCACATGAAATTCATGTCATCTGTAATCGTCATAACAATTATAAGCAACAATGACAATTTTATGTCACCTCATTTTTATCACTAGGCTTCAAGATCAATACCATCACCTACATCAAAGTGCTAGGCATGGTGATTAAACACTGGATCAAGGGAACGATTGTACATACTCTACCTGGGTCTTACACACACACTGTCACTCATGAGAACAAAGAATAGCTAGTTAATAATTTTCAGCATTGAGCTACCCCCAACATACAACTTTTCTAGCTCTCCTAGCCTTCTGCAGAAAGGGTTTATTCACTAAAACTACCCTTTGCTTCTAGGATGACCTTAATGTGTTCTTGGAAATGAAATGCATTTTTATATCAGTTGGCCGATAGCCATCCATTATAGCAGCCTTCAATGAGTCCTTGGTCCTGTGGGGCTACTGATTGGTTTCTTTCAATAATTGGGAATAAAGTTAAAGCAATAGAAAGATAAGGCAGCTGAATAAATCAGTAAACATTGTAAATTCTGGCAACCTCTTCAATAGGCCAAGTGTAAAAATGAACATCTAGAAGCCTCTTATTAAGAAAGAACCCTCAAAAAGTCTACCACCTGAGTACAGACATGAGGTTATTGGAAAAATATTACATCACTGGGTTATCCAAGATATGTATGAATTAGCTGATTAAAGCATATCTAGTTTTATTTTACCATTGAAATAGCTAAATATAACCACTACTTCTACTCTAACAGGTTCTATTTTGCACTTCCCACCTGTGGAGCTTCCTTCCATATACTTCCTTCCCTGGATAGCTACATTCTCCAAAAGTTAAAATACTATGTCAATTGTCAAATTTTATCTCCTTGATTCCTATCTTTCTTATATCCTTTGTTTGGATTCCCTTACCATGTTTTTTCTCTAACTGTAACCCCCTGTTCACCAATAGCAGTCCTACCAAGCTTGGGGGTGAAATGATTTTAAAAAAAAATGTTCCATAAGCATAGAAAGTGAGGTGAGGATAATGTACTCTCATAGTTTGTATAAAGGGTTGGTTAAAAATTCTATAAATGTTACCAAATACAGTAGATGCTAGAAGAAAACCAGAGGGTACAATAGCTAAATAAATATTTATAACAGCTAAAATGAGCAGAGGAGTTCAAATAGAAAAGGGTATAAAGAAATTCAAACATAAATTGTGAAAAGAATCATTCAATCCATTTGGACATACAAAGAAAAATAAAGGACTTTGTTCTAAAATAAAAATGGCAAAGTGTCTCAACATTAGATCCTTTTCAACTTAGTTTATTCTTTGCTTTCTGATTAAACTTAAAATAAAAGATGAGAGAGAACATTTTAAAATATCTAAATTTTTCTTAAATAAAATATAAATTTGTATTCATGAAAAAAAAATTAGTTTATTTTAAATTTAATATGTGCACTCATTCTTGAAAATTGTATGATTTAACTTAAATTTTGAAAGTGATTTCAAAGTATATTAAATAGTTGATATAATTTTACACGTAGACAATAAAACCTTTACTCTGATATAAAATTATTGCCTTCCTTTTTAAAAAATGATTTTTACTTACTAAAATTGACTAATCAAAATAATTTTTCAGTTTAATACTTAAAATTAACTACTACAAAATTTGACTTTTGATTTGAACGATAGATACCCTTTCAAGACCAAATTTTAATTCAAGAGAATAAGAGCCTGTTTTGATTGGATAAACTTAATGAATATTGGAATATGTCATTGAATTATTTTTAATTTATAAACATTGAAGTCTTTTGTTGTATCACCGAGGTGTCAGGACAATACCCAGAAGATGTGTGCTGAGTATCTACAGCACAATATTCGTGTTAATGAATATAAATACAAATAAGACAAACATCAGAAACAACAAATAGTAGAAGAGAGGAGAGGTTAAGTCATTAGATTTTCAGAGAGCACAGTTTGATAATAATCGTCAACAACACTTCGAATTCCCAGACTGCTATTCATCTTTATTTTTATAGCTACCTCAGTCCACAGACCATTCCATTCTTGAGAGTGCTAGAGAAGTGTTAGCTGGTCTACAACATCATTTTTAGAAAATTATAGTAGTAGGATGGTAATTATGAATAAACATGTCAAATATGATGATTATCATGAAAATTATGTTGTTGATGATGGCATAGATGAAAATAATGTGAATGATATTATTAGCAAAGGCAATGCAATTTGTCTCTGAGAATTTCTGATAGGTCTTCCAACAAAATTACTATTCAAGTATGTTTTTATTTTATATATTGCCATCTATCTTTTGTTTTTTTTGTTTCTTTCCAAAGTTTTATTATTCTCTACAAACATCTATTTACAAATTTTGTATGTCATAAATAGTAAAACAAACCTTCTGAAAATTATTCCATGAGAAAGAAGTAAACAGTTGTTCTTTTTCAGATTCTTCACTGTTATCCCTGCCTAAATTCTCAGTGGGGTTCTCCCTGGGCACTATACACTTTGGTGACCTCATCATAACATTGATTTGTGTGCTACACCAGCAGGTGAGGAGAGAAGTGCTGTACAATATAGCAAAATCCTCTATTTGCACATACAAGCCTATAATCAGTCTCTGTACTTTTGAATGATGTGCAAAAACAGTGTATTTTGAAGACTTGGAGCTTTTATAAGATATTCACATACAAGCAAACAAGCAATGAGGCATAGTTTCATTTCCCTCGAGTGCTTATTGCGATCAGCTTTTTTCCATAGTTGGAAAATCTCTGAGATCATAATGTCCTTCTATATAAAAGACTGTTTTTCTTATGAATATGTTTTAATAGTTGTCAACATATAGACATATATAATTCAGATTTGCCTGTGTTAATATATAAATATTTTGGTTAGGAATGATATACATACTCTGTGTGTGTGTGTGTATATATATATATATATATATATATATAACTGGTTTAAACTGATATAAATTCCACAGTTAGATATTTACTTTTAAAAAATACTCAATATAGAAGAAAATAGATATATAGTTATGATTATATTCAAAGAAGTTTGTCACTTAACTGAGCTGTTTCAATCTGATTGAAAACTTCGCCCTGACAGATGACAACATCATGTGTCTTTACAAAATTTTGAAGTTGGTATGAATCTACTCAGTTAAGTGACAAACCTCTTCGCATTAATCCTATTAACACTTTATCACTACCTTGATATCAGACACTTTACGATAAAAAAACCTGCTTTCCAAAATTACCTTTTATCAGTAAAACTACTGAAAAGAAAAACGGTATTGGTGCTAAACATTATCACAACTCAACACTATATATATATATATATATGTATATATATATATATATATATATATAAAATATTTCATGCCTTAACATTCTAAAATTAATGACTTCTATTTTTTTGAATTGCCATTATTATGTTCCCTCACAGTATCAGGGATTAGTATTTCTGGTGTGGTAGTAAAATTTGAATCTGTCTGTTGATAATCTATAATTTAATTTGCCTTTTTGCACACAGCATACAAGCTAGCCTCTATTTGACAAAATGTAAATGTATGTGAAGGAGACGTATATAAGATTGTGCCCATTGATATTTATTGATGCTTTCTGACCATTTGTGGAGATGAAACAGTTGATGTGAGCACTGTTAGGTAGAGGGTAGTGCATTTAAGCATTAGTAAGTAATGAGTAAGAAAAGAGGTAATATTCACAGGTATAGATATTTATCAATGCAGTCTGCAAAGGTCTTACAGATCACTGCCACAAATGCACAACCAATTGTGATAACTATATGTGTTCACGCATATATAATGTCATTTGTAAACAAATTATTATGCAACCACAGTTTCTACCTTCTGGTGTCTTCAGGTGAATTTTATTTATTTATATTTATATATATATATAGAGAGAGAGAGAGAGAGATAGAGAGAGTTTATAACATAAATAGATTATATCACTACAAAAGTAGCTATTTTATTTTGACACTACTTGTATCTAATCAAGTGATGGTGCTGAGCTAACATATAACACATTATTTTTTAAAGCATAACTTTTTTTATAAATTCTAAATAAATATTTACTCTGTATTGAACACTCTTTATGAGTCATTTCTTGTTGCTTAGCAATGTTTTATGTCAACCCAAGATAAAATCATCTTTGATGGTGGATGTATTTATGTTAACATCCCTGTAACCTCTCTGGAGATGGCTCATGTGAGCCAAAAGCTTAGAACCAACATAATAAAAAAATATCCAAATGTTGGACAATTTTTGTCTTTATTTTCACCTGAAATTAAAATGAAAATACAATGTTTAGAACGGCTCATGATTAAATGTAATAGACATTCATTGTCTGTTATATTTAACAGTATATGTTTAGAAACAAAAAAAAAAAATATATATATATATATATATATATATATATATATATATATGATAGCTTTGTGTGTAATTAAAATATACAAACATAATTACATCACTTGAAGAGCAATTCTGATTGGCTCATGCCAAACATTAAAGCAAAACTAATGAAGAAAATTTCAGTAAGCATCCATTGCTACATTAAGAAATTTTACTGCACTCAGAAGCACCAACAGAGAAATTAGCCGAAGGTTTAAATGTCTAATTCAGTTCTTATTCATCATTTTATTTCAGGCAAATACAAACTGCATGCCTTATGGAATTGTTAATATTAAATATTTATTTGGACAAAAATATATATTATTTCTGCATTTTGTTGTTAAATTTCAATATTTTCTTCTCCCTGCCTTTTGAAGCCTTTTATATGTCCTGTATACATCTCTTGTTTACAGAGAAGTTTTAGAGAAGAATATATTTTGCCATCCTAAATAATTCTCTAGATGTTTTTCCCATTGTTTTATTTTTTCTTTTTGCAAGTATTTTCTTGAAATCTTTAATAGGCTTTTTGAAGCCATAGAAATTTTTTAGGATGATTCCTGTTGCAAATATCTTTCGAGAATGTTTATTTTAAACATTAAGAATAGACTTGAAGAAAAGGAATTTTTGAAAGAAAGTAAATACTTGTTTTATCAATATTTTCTGAGCTTGAAAGGTGAGAGGTTTTGTTGTTCCAATTTTTCAAGTGGATAAGGTCCTTCTGCTTACCTTTATATAGCAATATTCAAAATCTCTATTATTTGATTACAAATGCCTGGCCCAAGGTACTCAAAAGAATATGCTGCTGCCTCAACAACTAAACAAGCCTGAAGTTTACTTTATATAAAGGGAAAAACTGATCTTGAATCATATGAATAATAATAACACTAGATGACATTTTTAGTTTTGAGATTTAGAAATTAAAGCTCAGAGCATCATTTTTTTTCTTGATTATATTTGTCTATTGATAAAAGATGTGTTGTGGTGTAATAGATATCAGCTTTGAATGAGAAATCAGGGAGCCAAGTTCAAATTCCATTCAAATTTGTTTCATTTACTTACATGCAAATACACTTGGGAAAGGCATTAATTGATCTCTTCTCTCTCCAGCTATGGACTGAATAGCAGTACAGATTAGATTCTATAACCTTGGTTGGCAACCAGTCTACCGCAGAAAGAAATGAAAATTTTACTGTAGAAAAATTTTCAGCTTAGTCACGTCTCAAAAGAGACATGATCACCCAAGCGGGTATCATGTATGGTATTTGACTGTCTATCTCTTCTTCCTCCAACAATGGGTTGAATAGCAGGACAGATTGGGTTCTATAGCCTTAGTTAGCAACCAATCTACCACAGAAAGAAATGGCAATCTACTGCAGGAAAATCTTCTGCCTAATCAGTCATGGATTGAAAGAGACATGATCACCCAAGTGTGTATCACGTATGGCAATTTTCTAATTTATTAAATGCATAATTCATATTACGAAATATACTTACTAGTTCTATTATGTTACAGTGACCTCCTTATAATCTATGATAAATAATTTGGCCCTCAAAATATGCATGTGTGTGTGTGTGTGTGTATATATATATATATATATATATATATATATATTTTGAATGTTTATTTTATATTTACATACACTCTATCTGTGATATTGAACACTTCATCTTATAAATATATAGCACACCTTAAAACTATATTTCTTTTTATTTATATATATATATATATATATAATGAGAGAGAGTAGTCAGGCACATGGCCATTAGCATTCTAACTATGATAAACATGTTCAAATCACACTATGGTTGATTTGTTAATCTAAACTTATTTATGAATGGAACTTTGTCTGTGTGTATCTGTCACCTATAGACTCCAAAATGGCTGAATCAATTTTCTTGAAAATTTGCACAGTTGTACTATAAACATCCGCGAGTGTTCTTCACTAGGTTTTGTGTCGAGGTACCCCCGATAAATATCGAAAATCGATAATTGAAAAAATCGGGTTATAGAAGGAGTGGTCCGATTTTAATCAAATTTGATACACTCATAGACAAAGACATAAGAAATGATATTCAGAAGTTTCAAGGTTGCAGTTCTTACAATAGTGCAGAAAATCGATTATTTATATATACATATATATATATATATATATATATATATATATATATATAAAAGGCAAGATGTTTGTGTGTGTGCGTGTGTGTGTGTCTGTTTATCTGCCTGTATGTATGTATTTTTTCAGCCCTTTTATTTTAGTTTTTGCTTCGGGTTTGGCTCTAAGTAGATATAATTGTAGTTCTTAGTCTCAGCCATGATACCATTTTCTCAGAGGACTTATTTAGCCTTCAAAATTTAGTTTACGATGAAAAAAACTTATTTGATATCGATACCAGGAAATCAAAATTTGACTTACATCCATTCATTTTTCTTTCAGTCTACAGTTTCGCTTTAACTGGAAACAACTATTGCTTTTTAGTCTTTCATGCCAATGTCCAAAGTGTCTGAGCTCCAGGACCATGGATTAGTTTTAAAGCTTTCATTACACCCGAGCAACACTGGGCTATACTGCTAGTATTTTCATAATGTCATTCTGGGGAGTTGATCTCCTTATGTAACACCATTGGGAAGTGATTAAAAACAATACCACAGATTGACCCAAGCCTTGGGGATAAAATTTTAGAGACAAATCTGTTTTGAAGCCACCAATGGTTCTACTAGCATAAAGTCACAAGTCATAGTGACTGAAGGTTTCAGAAAACTCAGCTTTTGCAATTGTTGATCGTGCCAGATTAAGACCTTTTTCCGAAAATCTCTAACTAGAGGTCCGCTCAGCAATTTCAAATAAGGTAAGTTATTTATTAGGCTGCATAGCTTAGATCAGTCATTATAACATCAAATAAATAAGTACAATCTGAAAAAGACATTAGATATTGTTAGAAAATTGAAAGAAAAGAAAAAAAAAGCAATTGCATAATGTGAATTCAGGTGAAAAAAAAATGTAATTTTAAATTCAACTGGAATATTTCCAGGCTTTAGGCACAAGTCTTTTAATTAGAACTGAATGGCATTTATTAGTAGCTTCAGAAAAAAAAACGAAGAAAAAATGCTTTTCTTTAAGTAACACTCACCCCTACCAAACTTCCACGTCTCCCATTCACCTCCTCTCACTGACACTTGGCTACAAAATTTGGCAAGACATAAGCAAAGTTGTGTCTTACATACCTGAATCCTTGCTCATAGAAATAAAAGAAAGAAATGAAATTTAAAAAATATGAATATTTTCAAACAACATTATTATAAAATTGTTTATCATTAAATTAAATGTTTACTTTAAAATCATCATCCGCTAAGACAAAATGTGTTTCATTTGGCTCTGTTTTGGAACTGTTATTAACAGAGATATTTCCCTTATGCATTCAAGTCATTTGTCTCATTCTTACTGTTTAACAATATGTCTGTATATCCTGATACTTTATGACACAGTGAAATTCTGAACTCTTAAGCCTAAGCTGTTATGCTATTGAAGCTAATTAACTATGATTCACCAAGATAAACAAAAACTTTTGAAAATGCTTCTAGAGATCAGCCATCATTCATTGTTTTGACTGCTACAACTAGCCAGAGTTGAATTTTGATACAACTGAGATCCAAGTCTTAAATCTTGATTCTTATTCAAGAATGACAACTTTGATTTTACTATACTAAAGTCCTCGCTTTTTCTTGTTTTGAAGTTCTTTGTAGTTTTCTTACTGCAAGGAATATTTTCTAACAGCAAAAATAAAATCTTCCCAGTAGGCTGAGTAATTAGTGGAACAATTTGTCCATTAGAATTGTTTGCACTGCTCTGAGAAGTTTTACTTCTAAAATTGTATTTATAAGTTTTAGCTTCCAACTCAGGAGAGATAATCTCACATCAACAACAAATCCATTTTTAACTCAAAACTCCTCTTACAAGTGATAATCTCTATTACTTGATGTTATCTTTGATGTTTCTATAAGGTTGTGCTTAAAAGTTGGTATTACTTCCCTCTATTAAAGATCATTATTGATTTTTTTTTTTAAGATCCTTATTGTTTTTCTAATGTTTTTGAAGTTGGTAGGTGATTATTTTTTTTATCTTTTGCTTATGATACATTCAGTTCTAATTAAGACTTGTGCCTAAAGCCTGGATCTAGATTCCAGGTTCATCACTTTTCAAAGGCACAGATCTATCTCTTCTCCCCTACCTCAGTTGTGGGTTAAATAGCAAAGTAAACTGACCTTTCTAGCCTTAGTTAGCAAGTATCCTAGGAAAAAGTTAACTCTGAATTCAAAACCTTGGAAAAAAGTAACAGATGAGAAATCATTCCACTATCTTTCCCAAAAAGACATGGCAATTCAAAGATAAGAAAAAAAAAGGATCTGTGGTGAGACATGATCACTTATTTGTTGGTATATTTTAAAAAATGTTGATATGAAATAATCTCTTCATGTATTTTAGTCTTTTGTTTATCATTTTTCTTTCCTCTCTTTAGTCAGTCAATTAATTGCCATACATGATTCATGCTTGGGTGATAATGTTTCTTTCGAGACATGACTGACTAGGCAGAAGGTTTTCCTGCAGTAGGTTATTACTTTCTGTGGTAGACTAGTTTCCAACCAAGGCTATAGGACTCAATCTGTCTTGCTATTCAACTCATAGCTGGAGGGAGAAGAGATGGATTAATACCTTTCCCAAGGGTATTATATGCATAAGTGAATGAAACAAAATCAACTGGAATTCAAACTTAACTCTGTTAAACTGCTGTTCACCAGTCTGTAAAATAATGAATTTTTCTCAACTCCTCACTTGTTAGTTGCATATAAAATTTCTAATAGCTTTTCATCTTTCTTTACCTTTCATAAATGAAAAATATTTTGCTGATTGGATAAGCATTTGATCTATACTGCCAGATATGTAGATAAGATTAGTAGCCTAATACAGAACTGAGAAATTCATTGAAATTTACTCCATTGGACATCTTTATATTTCTTCATCTGAGGTTTAAAAAAAAAAAGAAAGAAAAGGCAAGGTGAGAGAAAGTAAAATAAAAACAAAATTAGAAAAAAAAAGAGATGACTAACTCTTGACTGCTTATTATTCTTCAAGTTGTGCCAATGTGATGTATGTCTGACCTCAAGGGCCATGTACCATGATATTAATATTCTTGTGGTATTCATGTTATATGTTTTATGTTTCTAGGTCAGCCATTTGCCTTCTGACTTCTTGGCGTCCATCGTTCAGACATTTATGTCAAGCAGATAGTGTGCAAGGAAGGGAGTAAAGCTTTCACTTTGATTGGTCAATGCTTTACATGAAATATCTTCATGAATACTGCATCTCTTGATGGCAATCGTTGACTCTTATGAGTGTTGGATTGCTTTAGACACTGGCTCAGCTGAAACATTCCTTCTTTATATTATAGCATTATTTTCTAAATCTCATATTGAATCGAAAGAGGCTTTGTGAATCAGTTGATGAACTAGAATGAGAGGATTTAATATTGTGAGATATGTGTGTGTGCTTCTGTATGGAAAGGAAAACATTTATATTTGTGCTTAGGTATGGAGAGGAATGCTATATATATATATATATATATATATATATATAGTGTATTTGGGTAGCAATCACTCTTATTTAAAACAACAGACAAGGAACTGAGTTTTTTTATTTAATTTTTCATCAGTTCTTATCATTTTCTTTATTTCTGGATCTGTAAAGGTTTAAGTGTAACGTCAATTGGCATCTTTTATCTCTTTGACTCTCATCTCCCTCTTACCCTTTCTTTGATATCCCTTGTACTTTTTTCTTTTCTTTTTTCCCTCTCCTCGTATTGTAACTTCCCTGTCCACCAGTGTCTGTATTGCCTTGCTTAGGGTGAAATGATTATTAAAAAATAAATTGTCAAGCGTTCACTGCCATATGGGAAGATCAATATTATTTCATAGCAACTGAATATTAAATATATTATATGATAAATTACACATTCATAATATGTTTATTATATATATATATATATATATATATATATATATATATATATGTGTGTGTGTTTAGTCCTGCCAGTAAAAATGTTGGCAAAAATTCAAAAGGATTATCAGTTATTTCCTCACAGGTTTTCCCCTCTGAGAGGAGAGTCACAAGAGAGAATATATATATAGTGTATTTGGGCAGCAAACACTCATTAAAGCAAATTTCATTAAAAACAACCAACAAGGGACAGTTTTTTTATTTAATTTTTCATGAGTTCTAATTATTTTCTTCCTTTCTGGATCTCCAAAGGTTTAAGTGTAACATCAATTGCCATCTTCTTTCTCTCATCTCTCAATTACCCTTTCTTTGACATCTCTCGTACTGTTTTGTTTTCTTTTCTCTCTTCCCTCTTCTTTCATTGTAACTCCCCTGTGCACCAGTGTCAGTACTGCCTTGCTTTGGGTTGAAACAATTATTTAAAAAAATTATAAGGCAACAAAACAAGGGAAGTAACACAACATCATTCAGATGCATTCAAAACTTTGTTTTAAGACAAATAGCAACAGCTAAAAATGAAATCCAAAATTTATGTTCATAAAGAAATTTCTGGCCAAGTGAATTGTGTCATGGTGTTCTATCACAGCCATTGCCTAACTAATCCTATCATACTGTGCAGTTGACAAAATCAAAAACTAACAACATGCATGCACAAAATTAAAAATAATAAATGGCAACAATTTACCCATTGCACCCTGTTTATGTGCGTGTGTGTGTGTGTGTAATTATATATATATATATATACACACACACACACACACACACACACACACACACACACGAATTGTTATTTGGCACAAGGCCAAATAAAGGGTAAATGGTGAAATTATATTGCGCCGTCTTTCTAGTTAAGAGTGCCAGTCTTCCACGAAAATCAACATCCATTATATGTTGACTTTTATTTCAGTTTAAATGCTAACCATTAGCACTAGTGGGAAATATGCCATTTTCATGGGAACTACAATGACCCCAGTAATGTGTAAATATGATTATAAATTCTCATTTACTTAAAAATAAGTAAAACTGGGGACTAAGGTCAGATAATCAAACTTCTTTTGCTTACACTCACTGTAGTGTTAAACTTTCATCATTGGAAATCTCAGAAATTTAATGATTTCATTTACTTTTGCATGAAGTGCTTGATTAAGGACTGAAATTGTTCTCTATTTCTTTACAAGGGTCACTGTTTAAACTTCATTAAAAGCTAGGCTTTTGAATAATCCTTTCCAAGACAGTTATGTCACCCTTCCATTTGGAAAAATGACACAACACAATCTTTTATTTTTCTCAGGTGTAGTCTTATATCAAACTAAGCTAAGCTTTCGAAATATCATTTTAGTTTAAGATGAATGCAACTATTTTTTCATTTCAAACATACACACCGTAATGGGGGCGCTAGAGGGTGTCGTCAGTGATGTCATCGCGAGGATCACTAGGGGGTTTCGGGTCTTTCAACATCATACCCCCCTCACCGCGCCGACCCAACCAGAGATGATCAGTCTCCGGCCCACCCTCAATAAGCGCTGTCAAACACTGGAAAATTACATTTAGGCCCAGTACAAAACCTTGCAAATGCTTCTGATTGGCGACAGTCAGAGCCACTTTTCATTTAGAGGCGACCCGTACATGAGCTCATCCGAAACATTTACTTAGACGCAGAATTTCGGGGAATTTTAGCTAACAATTTGGAATCCAGGCACTCTCTCTTTTGATCCATAACCATTTAGCTGTTCTTTCTGCTGTTTCAGTTCTGGACTTGAGTGCTTTCCTTTTTTTTACTCCTACTATCCCAATATCTGTTAAGGCTTTGCATAAGAACCTTGCTGCAAATCCTCTAGTTCCCACTTCTATAGGAGTGCAGCTAGCCCTCCAGCCTTTAACCCTGCAACTCTCCAGCAGAACTATAAAAAATAAAGGCTGATTTAAAATCTTGGTATATTTAATTATGTATTCATTTGTACGCATTGATAAAAATTTATACAAACAAACGCAAATAATTATGTAATTTTTAGTTTATGTTTACTAAGTTTATTCTGATACAAAGTCACCATAAGGAAACAATTAGTAAAGATGAAACTAAAGATAAGCTTTTCTACCTTTTACTTTAACTATTATTGAATTTGGTTAGTTTTATATTAAAGATTCTTTAAGTATCAAATCCCATTTGTACTGGCTGAAATCTGATAATGATAGATTAAATATTTTCCTGTGTTTAAATAATAACAATAAATTTTCACTCAGTAATTTAATACATTGTCAAAGTATAACTCCATTAAGTTATAAATTAACCCTCAAAAGGATTGACTTGGTATATAGTCAGTCAGTTAAGTTCTATACATGATACATGCTTGGGTCATCATGTCTCAAAAGAGACATGACACACTAGGCAAAAGATTTTCCCACAGTAGGTTTCCATTACTTTCTGTAATAGACTGGTTGCCAACCAAGGCTATAGAACCCAATCCTGTTCTGCTTTTTTAACCTATAGCTAGAAGGAGAAGAAATGGATCATATTAATAAGTAGTAATTAGTGGGGGATCAGTTTACTACTACATAACAATGGCAAGCTGATCGCCCACTTTATGCCTAGTAGAAGCTTTACTTACATTTCAATTATTATATTCACTCAGTTAAGTGTCATACTTGAGCAACCCTGTCCCTTTTGAGACATGACTGACTGGGTAGAAATTTTCCCGCAGTAGGTTGCCATTATTTTCTGCAGTAGACTGATTGCCAACTGAGGCTATAAAATCTGTCCTCTTATTTAACCCATAGCTGTAGGAAGAAGCAACAAATTAATACTTTCTCCAAGGGTATTTGTATGTAAGCGAATGTAACAAATTCAACTGGAATTTGAACTCGGCTTTCCAATTTCTTGTTCCAAGCCGATATTCCCTGCACCACCCATGCACATCTTTTATACACGAGAATGTGTGTTGTGGTGCAGTGGATATCGGCGTAAGACATATAATGACCAATGAGTTTAGAAAAATGATTGCTGTTGAAGACATACACTGCAATCAGGTGTTTCGTGTTGAGTTAAATTGCTTGAAAATCAACATAGAAATTTTGACATTTAGCTGGATTTGAACATTGATCATTTGTTTTGCTAACAGATACACAACTCCTTCAGCTACCAAACATTATATAGCATTGTTCTCTTTATTCAAACTAAAATAAACCTAAGTACAGAGAATATTTTCAGTTCAGACAGAATAAATCACATTAATAAATGAAATATTCAACTAACATTTGACCTTTTAAAAATGATTTTTCATTTTCTCACCTTTAACAATACTTATTGCAGTAAATTTTCCATATACTATCTCTGCTTCAAAATATTTTGGGCTGTTTTTCAATCTTTGAGTCATCTTTTTATATCTCTTTAACTTTAGTTACAAAAGTATTTTTATTTTAAGAACCATGAAATATGTTTTTTAATTCACATTGTTTACATTGTTCAGATCGTTGTCCTCATCTCTATTTCTATGTTTACGACGTTTCAGCCATTATATGCTCCAGCCTTTTTTAGGTGCTAGGAATTTTGAACTGAAACTTTTATTTCAATCACTGGAGTATATAATTCTCATTCCATGTGTGATGCCACTTCCAGATGTCATGTAGTTATCTCTCTTTAACTCAACTCTCGAAGTTATTTGTTCACCACTGCTATAGCCAGGTTCTGAAATCACAACTCTTTGGGTCAAGTCACTGAAATTAATCAACACCTATATCCACTAGGCCATGTGTCCTTGAAGAATACTGTAAGTACTACCCCATCTCAGATGTATAAACAAATATTATTTAATCTATTATAAGTAAAACAATTTTCAGCATTCTGTAATCAGAACAGATACAATTCGAATACTAATAATTTGGCCTCATTAAGTACAATTGATTGCTTTTTCAAGGTTTTAAACAAGTCTTTCAGATTTTTATTATTTCAGTGGTAAGGTTGCACTAATAAATATCTACGAAACTTGATCTAGTTTGGCACAAGGTGACAATAGTTTGGCACTCAGTGAGGCTTAAATTAAAAATTAAGTTTAATAACTATCATTCTACAGCAGTCACCCTCATAGGCTGAACAGATTAATTAGAAATGAGCTAGGAGATTATTTTGTCAAATATTTGCACTTCAAAAAGCTTAGCTGATGATATCGAATTCATCTCAAGAATAAAAAATGATTAGCCACGGTAAATCTTTAAAACCAGATTTTACTTATTAGTGATTAGCCTTGTATAGAAGGCATCTTATATTTCTTCTAAGGTCAATAAGAAAACTAGGTTTTTAGTTGATTTGACCATCAGTCTGGGATCTCCTATTTTAGTAATTGCATAAAAGTAATTACTTTAAATCATCTTTTAACAGCCATTTTCATGCTAGCATGGGTTGGATGGAGTATTCTTGATGTCTCCGTAATTGAACCATCATGAAATATTAAAGTGAGTTTTACAGTTGTATTCCTTTACTAACACCAACCAGTTTAGGAGAGTGAAAACTCAGTGTTTTTGTTGAGGAACCATCTTTAGGAAGATTACTTACCAAGGTTAGAGAGCTCATCTATTTTATACGGAGTAAGTGTAAATGTCTTTTATTTCAGAGATTTCCATCTTTTATGTGAGTTACTATCCAAAGCTAAAGATTCTTACTCAGCCTAAACTTCTAGAAATTTCTTTCATTTATTTATCTCTTATAGATTAACTTATTAATGAATTAAAAATATTTATCGGTTGTTTACTTGAGTTTAGTTTGATGAGAAGCAAGTAGATTCTTATAAAAAAATATTTTTTAAAATATCTTTTCTTTTATTTTCATCCCTAAAATCTTTTTTCTGTTGTTCTTATCCTTATCCATAAAATATCTTTTTCTGTTATTATTATCCCTAAAATATTTTTTCTCTTATTTTTATTCCCAAAATATCTTTTTCTGTTTTTTCATCCCTAAAATCTTTCTTCTGTTTCTTTTTCATCCCTAAAATCTTTTTTCTGTTATTTTCATCCCTAAAATCTTTTTTCTGTTATTTTCATCCCTAAAATCTTTTTTCTGTTATTTTCATCCCTAAAATCTTTTTTCTGTTGTTTTCATCCCTAAAATCTTTTTTCTGTTGTTTTCATCCCTAAAATCTTTTTTCTGTTGTTTTCATCCCTAAAATCTTTTTTCTGTTGTTTTCATCCCTAAAATCTTTTTTCTGTTGTTTTCATCCCTAAAATCTTTTTTCTGTTGTTTTCATCCCTAAAATCTTTTTTCTGTTGTTTTCATCCCTAAAATCTTTTTTCTGTTGTTTTCATCCCTAAAATCTTTTTTCTGTTGTTTTCATCCCTAAAATCTTTTTTCTGTTGTTTTCAGCCATAAAATCTCTTTTCTGTTGTTTTCAGCTATAAAATTTCTTTTCTGTTATTTTCATTCTTTAAGAAGTGTTCTAATAATTATAATCATTTATCACAATCTGCTTTTTACATAGAAACGAATATCCAAATTTTTAAAAAATTTTAACTGATCTTGGCAATTAATCCTTACTTGTTTTTAATCGAATAAAGCAAGAAGATAAGTTTAAAGGCAAGCAGTTGTAATAAAAAAATATCTGTGTTAGTGCTTTGTTCATATCTGGATATTGACGACTGAATAACAAAAATATCTTCGAGAGAATTACAAAAAGAGGAGACATTAGTTGAATGAGTGTATTTATGTATGAAATACCAACATTAGAAATATCTAAAGAGTATTGTCTATAATTTTGAAAAGATTTATTATCATTCAGAGAGATTTTTAGACTGACTTGGATATATGGATGACACATTTATAATATGGCTTCATAAGGTTGAGATACAAATCATGTTGGAACATGTGAACTCAGACAATCTATCCATTTCATAAGGGAAAAAGAGAACAATAACAGTTTTTTTTTTAATTTTTCATGTCCGAATGACCGACACAGAAGATGAGTATAGAATTACTGTATATAAAAAAAGACAATATATGGTCGTGTCTGGATGTGTCATCAAACCGTCAAACATGTATTAAGAGTTAGATCATTGCCTTTCTAATGGGCAAGGGTCATGATGGATATCAACTGAAATGAAATGAAGAACTAAAGAATATAAAGGGCTTTATTTTGCATTTGTTTTTCAATATGGCAATAAATGCTGAACAATCTCCTGTAAGGTATTTTCCAAGCCCTCCTTCCTCATTACATGTCCCAGAAACTTCAGCTGTCTTTTCCTGATGTTAAATATCAGTTTCTTTTTGTGTCCATCCTCTCCAAAAACTTGCTCACATGTTCTGTCCATGGTATTCTCAGCATCCTTCTGTAGCTGCTTCAAGTATTTGTTTCATCTTAGCTTTGTTTCATTTGTTTCATCTTCATTTTGTTTTTGTTTTTTTATTTGTTTCATCTTCATTTTAGCTGCTTCAAGTATTTGTTTCATCTTTGATGAGATTGTCCAGCATTCACTGCCATATTGAAGGACATACATTAATTATTTAGCTCGAAAATCATATATGGGGTGCAAATGAATAAATTCCAAAGATTTATGAATTAAATAACATCACGGTGGTTGTAAATTGTACAACAACTTTTTATAGCATTCTTACTAGAGTTGGCCTCTTATGAAAACGTTTAACAAAAACTAAATTTACATGAATCTATGTGGCTGTAGAAAAAGAATATAAGAGAGGCTGACCATCTCCTTAAGGACAGACACAAAAAACGTAGAGCCATATTTCAATGAGAAAAAGGGGTTTCAAAAATCATTTATGGAAGAGATCCAAATAATAAACATAGAAAGTCAATAGAAAAAGAAGAAAATTGGAAGTATCAGCATTTATCAACTTATCAGGTGAACATGAGATAAAACATTGTTAAAAATGAAATCAATTATTTTACAAGCATTTGCTGTTAACATTTATATTTTCTGTTTGCTATTATTTCCTATTTTACCCGACAAAAAAAAAAATGAAAAAAAGGACTCTCTTAACAAGAACGGATCAGCTGAAATGTTATCAAAACAACAAAGATCTCAGAAAAGTTTTCAATTATCCAAAAATATGTGTAAATCACCAGCGTAGGACAAAAAGAAGACAACTTCTTAGTTAACTGAATTTTTTTTAAAATCATTTTACCCCAAGCAAAGTGGGACTGCCACTAGTGTGCAGGGGGTACAGTGAGAGAGAGAGTTTAAGTGTGTGTTGAAGAAAGGATGGACTTCAAGGAGGTAGAAGATGGCAACTGACATTGCGTTTAAACTTTTAGAAATTAGCTATCAGAGAAACAAGTAAACAGAAGGGAGTTCCACAGGTGGAAAGTGTGAGACAAGAAACTCTTAGAGTAGAAGAGATAGTTACATTTAACTATTTCAACAGTAAAAGGGTGGGACTTAGATGCCAAACTACTAGCATGCATAAATACATGTGGTCTGGGAATCAAAGGAAAAACAGCTTGTCAGAACAATTGCCAAGAAAATATTTGTAGAAAAGACGGAGGGAAGCCACATCACATTAGTGAGAAAGTCTAGACGTCATGTCAGGATTGATTACATTGCAGATCTTTTTTTGGATTTTGTCAAGAATCTCAAAGTGAATAGCAGAAGCAACCGACCAGATATGGCAACAGTATTCAACACACGGACAACTAGTAGATTTATAAAAATGCTAGATGGATTTTGCTGAGAAAAACCTTCTAGCCTGATACACTGACCCAACTTTCCTAGCAGTAGATGTTTTCATGCATAAAATCCTTACATTAAAAATGGATGAGTCTAAACAAGCTACTAAAATATTAAACGTTAACAATACCTGTAAACATTTCATGTTTTCTTATTTGAATTTTAAGATGAATCTTAATTCTTAAACTAATGATGGAATTGCAGATTCCATGACAATAGAATACCCATAAAAATTCTTTTACTGCCTTGTTAAATATTTGAACTTAACAACTTTAACAAAATATTGCAATAACAATCATAAATAGGAATGCAGGTCATTCTTTAATAAGGAAGGGGGTACAAATGAAGATTCAAAATTGACAAGGTTTTTCTTTTCACTGAAGCAGATGTTAAGCACATGAAAACGCTATCACCTCCTCTACCTTTCTCTCTTTCAATTTCTGCTAAACCACACAGCACAATTGATATATTTTTTTTTTTCCATTTATCCTTATAATAAGACAGGAATGGTTCATTATTTAACTGAGGTAATGGAAGGGCATAATGCATGTGCTAATTAACTAACAATCAGATTTATTTAATGATTATTTTCTCGCTGACACCGCTTAAACCATTATAAAAGTTGTATGAAATATAAAAAAAGTATATTTTTTATGAGGTGCTTTGACATATTAAGAAACAAAAAATGAAAGTAAAAAAAATTGAAACCCAAGTCTTTTGTACATTTTTGATCAGTTCTAATAACAGACATTCTTGGACAATATGTTCTTTACAAAGAAACCCATCAATAAATAAGCCTATCAATTCAGACCGAACCAGCCCACTATCCAGCCTGACCTTTTGTTCAGGCTCTGTCCAAGTCTATCAGTTGGACAATTGAGTACTGATTTCTCTTATCTTCTACACCATCTGACATATACATAGCACGTAATAAATTCATTGAGCAGAAGCATGCTATCAATGCACTATGGTAGTATAATCTTGATAAGGCCAGGCCGAGGGGGAGAGGATACTGACCCAGTATTTCTTTTTCTCTAAGGCTTTTCTGTTTGTGACAGGACACAGGGATATGCCATGATTATTTATGGTGATTGTTTCATCTCAACTCATCCTTAAAACTGTCTGTCTACATAATAATAAACGAGACTGATATTTGGAAATACCTGAAGAATTTGGCTAACTCCTTACCAATTCCTTAGTTCCTATTGCCAGTAATGAAAAGATTAAAGATTGAAACATGCAAATAATTCTTGCAACACTTGCCAAAAATGTAACTATATGACTGTACAAACTTCATGCTGATAAGTTTTCATCCTTATTACTGTATATAAGAAAGGGCTTTCTGAATATATTTCTGGGTCATTGTTGGGCAACCTATAACACTTATCAACCTCACACTGTCAGTGCAAGTCTTTGCATAAAGATATGTATTTGATATTGAAAATACCCACTTTATGAAAAGGTACACACACAAACATTTCATTATTTTCTTTTATTATTCTGTGCATACATAGATTCTTTCAATTTCTTTAACATATACACCTACCTACTTTATCAACTGCAAGTAGGATCATATATGCCACAAGCCCATGCAGCAATTAATTGTGAACTCCATAATATTTTCTATGACTTTATAGCATGTGCGCTAAGATGATGTACTGTTTTAAATTGTCTTTATAAACTGGTTTTTAACCACAGCTAGACAGCCAAGTCTGCCCTACTATTTAACCCATGGCTGTGAGGAGGAGAGACAGATTCATACTTTCCCATGTGTGCAAAGGTGTGTGTAATGAACTCGACCAGAATTAAAACTTGGCAAGTCAGTTTCTCGTTTCAGACTGGTAACCATTACACTATCTGCATGTCCCATATATGCACAACAACAACAAAACTACCTGTGATCAAAAAACAAGGTTTTATAATTAAGCATTTTCATAAAAGGGTCTGAGTAATTAGTATTCTTTAAAAACGATAGACTTTGTGATTTATTAAAGCTTGAAATATATGAAAAGTCAGAAGTTACAAAAAACAAAAGAAACAATCATCAGGCAGTTATGTTTTATCAAGGAGATAAGCTTGTTTTGATTGTATCATTAAAACCTGGAAGTCTTGGTGAAAATAACCAGATTTATTTCTTATTTCAAATCTTTAAATCTTTAGCTTAAATTCATTCTAATTCTGTGATTAGGTTCATACATATTTTACCAATGCTGTTATTTTATGCTTGTGTTTTGAATTTTTGTATTTTTGAGTTACATTATTTAACAGTGAAAATGAAATTTTGAATGTTTAAAAAAAAAATACATGTGTGTCACTAAACATTGCATGAACATCAGCCTTCTTTTAAAAAAAAAACAAAAAAAACTTTCAAAACTCCATTTCCACTGTTAAATAATGTAATTCAAAACATGAGGATGAAATAATATCAGAAAAATAACATCCTTGAAATGGGTATTGAAGTAACTGAAAGTGCTTTGAAAGTCAATAATTATGGAACATTTTTACATTCCTTATCTCTAGCAAAAAGGAAATGTGTAAGAATACTGGAAAAATTAAATAAAAAATTAATAAAACCTTCCTTGTCGGTCAATTTTAACAAAATATGTATCTATCTATCTATCAATCCAAATGAATAAGAACAAAGAAAATAATTACAACATTCAAAACATTAATCTAAAACAGTGTTCAATATAAAAATAGAGCAATGAATATTTATTATTAACTATTACTTTACACATGTTCTAAAGTAATAATTAATAATAGATGGATAGATATTCTGTTATATCTATGGTGGGAGAAGAGAGGGTTTCATGCCTTTCTCAAGGATATTAACATATAAGTGAATGTAATGAACTCTACTGAAATTCAGTCTGTGGTACTATTCATTACTCCACTGTGCATCTCTCTCTCTCTCTCATATATATATATATATATATATAGATATATATAAAGTGGATGTGCTTAGAGAGAAAAGGTGTATTTAGGCAGCAAAGATTCTTTCAAACAGGTTTTATTACACAATTCCAACAATATCTGCTTGTCCAACTTTGGTTTTTCCAAATTCCAACTTTGTCAGAATTACGAATGTTAAACTTTCCAAAGTTTGATATTTTTGCATTCAAATACTTTTATGTAGAAACACACATACTTTTTAAATCCATCCTTTTGTATAATATATATATATATATATATATATATATATATATATATATATATATATATATGTTAATTGGTTAGTTTTTGGTCATAATTAAATTAGACCAGTATACAGTTGTATTAAAAAGTGTTCAATACAATTATAACACATCACTCAATAAGTCCCGGGCCTGACATATAGATGGCACCACTAATAAAAACATTCATATGATTTTTATGAACCTAACCTTCAAAATGCTTGTGACAAAATATGGACCCAATTGGATCATTAGTTAACAAATTACAGTTATTTAAGTGAAGCTGCTGTTACAAATTTTCAAAACAATGGAAAAATCTGAATTTCTTCTGTTGATAAAGCATTGCTTTCAGATAGGGAAAAAATACTGTTCAAGCAAAGCAATGGCTTGATAAATGTTATTTGGACTCTGATCTGTTGGAAACAATGGCTAAGAGGTAGTATGCTGACTTTAAACGTGGTCATACTGACGCAAATGATGTTGAACACTCAGGTTTCCCAAAATAGGCAGTTGTCTTGGAAAACAACAAAAAAATTTACAAACTCATTTTGGCCAATTGTAAATTGAAGTTCCATGAGATAGCAGAGAAGTTGAACATATCAGAAGACAGTGTATTCACCATTTTGCATGAATATTTGTCAATGAGAAAGTTATGTTCAAAGTGGGTGCCATGTCTGCTTACAGTCGATCACAAACAACAACACATCAACGATTCAAATCATTGTTTGCAACTATTTCAATACAACAAGAAGTTTTTGCATAAATATGTGACAATAGATGAAGCATGGATCCACCACTTCACTCAGTAGTCAAATTGGCAGTCAGCCGAGTGGACAACAGCAGGTAAAACCTGATACAAACATAAGCAGGCAAGGTTTTGGTGTCTGTATTTTGGGATGTGCACAGTATTTTGTTCATCAATTACCTTGAGAAAGAAAAAAACCATTAATAGCAAGTATTATATATCATTACTGGTATGTTTGAAGGAAGAAATCACCAAAAAACATGCACAAATGAAGAAGAAAAGAATGATCTTTCACTGAGACAATGCATCGTGTCACAAGTCGATTGCAACGATGGCAAACCTACATGAATTGCACTTCGAATTGCTTCTGCATCCACCCTATTCTCCAGATCTGGCTCACAGCAGACCCCAAAAGAATACTCCAGGGAAAGAGATTTGGCTCCAATGAAGAAGTGATATTGGAAATTGAGGTGTATATTGTTCTACAAAAAAAGGCATAGAAGTGTTAGAGAAGCGTTGGAATCAGTGTATCACCCTTGAAGGAGACTATGTTGATGGATAAAGTTAAATTTTTTCCTGAAAGTTGTTTTATTAGTTAGGTCCATTATTTATTGATTGATGTGTTGTATATCTTTGAATATTTTTATTTTGGAAACGAGTTATTTCGGGACCTAGGTTTCTACCTTTTGGTGTCTTTACCATTTATCAAACACTCACATAACAGGAATCTTTTATGAATGTACAATTTTCAAAATTAGAACTTACTTAAGGATCTTTAAACACTTTCATCCATGTTCATATTTGTTTGAAAATTATTTTTAATGGATACTTATATTTGAGTAGATAGTCTGGTTTTCTATAATTAAACAGTACATTTATATATATCTACCAACCTGAATATATGAGCATCCATTAAAAATAATGTTCAAATGAATAGATTTAAATAAATATGTTTGTTAATAGCATTTTGTAACTTTCCATAAGATTTTGTAAAACAGTCTTTGTTTTTGTTTGATACAAACTAAAGCAAATATGGATGTCCTAAAAAATCAGGAATTTGTGTATTTATGACTTAATTTGACTTTGTTAAACCATGAAATCTTCTGTGTTCGAGTGGTGAGATATGTCAGATCTAATGACTGCATCTCCTCAGTATATGAGAGTCACAGGTTCAAATCCTGCCAAAAGATATATTTTCCCAGCAAGATTTCTCAAATAATGAAGCCAGTGGATATATATAAATATAATGTTTAATTATTGTAAAACAGACTATCCACTCAAAATAATGTTCAAACAAATAAATTTAAATAAATATGTTGCTTAATGTTTCATGACTTTCTGTAAGATTATATAATAAGAGACTGTGTATGTGTGTGTGTGTGTGTGTGTGTATATATATATATATATATACACACACACACACACAAGTATAGGGTAGGTATGGATGGAATAAAATAAATAAATAGCTACTTTTGTAGTGATATTATAACATATTTTTATGATGAAATATATATATTTTCACACTCCTTCCCAGGCTTTTGAACAAATGTAAAGATTTAGTCTCATATCAATACGCAGTTATTTGACTTGTCAGCCCAAACTGTGTTGTATGATCCTTTGCAGAGGTAACACTTGAACTGTTCAGCTAAAATATATCATTATACATTTTGAAATGTGCATACATAAATATATTATTTAAAATTTATCATGTTTATAGGAGGTACTTTGTAGCAAAGTATGTTTGCAAGTATAGACAGTGTAGATATAGAAAACTTTTGGGTGTGATGGACAAATTGTCATCTAAACTAACAGATATGTTTACCAAAATTATGCAGAAATATTTTGAAATACTGAAGAGTAAATTTATTCAATAAATCACCATTGGCTTCAACCACAGTCTCCAGAAAACTTCTGAATATCTTGTATCTCTTCTGCGTAGTCTCCTTATTTAAATTGGAAAATGCTGCCATAATGCTTGACTTCAGTTCACGTTTGGCATTACAAGGAGTTTTGTTGTTCTCTCACTCAACTGCACTCCACACATAATAATCATGGGGGGGGTGGGGGGGTGCAGTCTGGGGATTTAGGTGGCCAGATGTAAGGGGTGATGTGGTTGCTGAAATTGTCTGACACTCATGACTGGGTTCTCCTGCTTCTGTGACATAGTGCAAAGTCCTCTGACTTCTAGCAGCCACCCTCTTAACCCAGGGTAACACTACCTCCTAAAGGTTTCTATGTTGTGTCTGAGGCCCTGTGTGAAGATGAATGGAATCATAAGGTTGCCATCACTCCAAATGCCTTGGTAATCACCATTAGACATCTCTTTCCAAATCCTATTCACTGTCCTCAGATTAAACACTCTGAAATGTTTGTATTGGAGCTTCCAGCACAAATACCAAGCAGTACAGCATGCTGTTTCCAAATTTCAGACAGAGTGAATTGTGTCATGTTGCTCTTTTTCTCACAGACAGTACCCAACTGATCCTATTATACTGTGCAGTCAAAAAATGCAAAAACAAACAATCCACATGCATAAAATTAAAAATATAAAATGGTAATTATTTACCCATTGCACTCTCTACACTGCATGCTGACAGTTTCATTCCACAAGCAATCTTCAATAATATATTTTTTACATGCATGCATATATATATATATATATAATGATTTGTTTGAACATTATTTTTGATCGATACTCATATTTAAGTAGATATTCTGTTTTTAATTAAACAGTATTATATATTTATATATACTGGCCTGATTATTTATGATAAATTTTTATTACGAAAATGTGTGTCATTCGACAGGATTCGAACCTGCAACCTCTATCTACATAGGGTAAGCTACCATTTGATCTGGCAACGTCTTAGACCTCTCGACCACAAATGACCTCCAGTCTAAACGAGGTTTTAATCAAGCCTATATAACACCTTAACCTAAGGATCCTTTTAACCAATACTTCTTCAGAGGGTACTGTTAGCAAGGTTAATTGCCACAAGACACTATATATATATATATACTAGCAGTATAGCCCGGCGTTGCTCGGGTGTAATGAAAACTTTAAAACTAATCCATGGTCCTGAGCTCAGACTCAGCCTAAAGAATATTTGTGTGAAGTTTGGTGAGATTTGGATAAAAATTGTGGATTTATATAAAGGACAAACAGACAGATAAACACACAAACATCTTGCCTTTTATATATATATATATTGTTGATTGTCTGCACTATTGTAAGAACTGCAACCTTGAAACTTCTGAATATCATTTCTTATGCCTTTGACTCTGAGTGTATCAAATTTGATTAAAATCGGACCACTCCTTCTATAAACCGATTTTTTCGATTATCAATTTTCGATATTTATCTGGTGTACCTTGACACAAAACCCTCGCAGACACTTATGGTACAACTGTGTAAATTTTCAAGAAAATTGGTTCAGCTGTTTCAGAGTCTATAGGTAACAGATACAGACACACACACACACACACACACACACAGACAGACAGACAAAGTTTCAATTATAAATAAGTTTAGATATATATAGTCATCTGCAGACAGATCTGTTTTGCTGTATCACAGCTCATCAGTATGGTTAGACTCCGATTGCTTTTTGCTTTAACCCAGGATTGAAATCCCACCGAATTGGTGTCAGTTGGCGATTCTACCTCTGGGCTATGGGCACTCGGTAGAAGGAGATAGTTTAAATTATTTTTGGGTCATAATAAAATTAGACCAGTACACATTTGCATTAAAAAGTGTTCAATCCAATTATAGAACTTTTGAATATTCTCATTTACAAATGAAGAATACATATATATATTCATAATCATACCTGATAATACTGGAAAGTCTGAGAAATTTGTTCCCACAAATATCTGATATTTGATCTGGTTTTAGGAAGTAGAGTGGCCCAAGAACTATGCATCACCTCCTCACATTGATGTTTTCAAAAATATAATTGTGTATAAAACCAGCACCTTATGCCTTGCTAATTTCAGTGAGCTACTGGTAGAAATTGGGGATTGGAATGTTTCTAAAACAGAAACAGGTTTTACTTGTGATCAGACCCTGGGAATTCTCAATCAAGGAAGTGCTGGTATTGGTCATTTTCTTCTGCTATGACCTGCTGTCAATTGATGAATGTCTCAAAATTGATTTAAATTGCTTCATTAGCAACTTCATCTCTCCTTTAGCCTTCCGTGTCATGCTTAACTAGCCTCTAAAACTTTTTTCTTCATCTATAGATATTAGCACTATTCACCTACTTGTCCTTGATTGTCCTCTTTTTTCTTCTTCCCTTGTTCCTTGTGGATCAATATAAATGCCTCTCCACAAAAGGAGGGAATGTTCAGAAAGGACTGTTAGAATATTGGAAAAAGGCTATCTATAGTAGCCACTTTATACAGTTGTGTGCTTACGTAGTTAAATGATTGTAGGTGAAATTTCCAAGCACCTGTGCATGTGTATATGCTTACCAAAATTTGAAGTAGGCTATAGTGACATTTCCACATTTGTGTGGTGATTTTTTTTTTTTTTTTTAAATAAGTTTTGTATATGTGTGGGGAGTGTCTATATTATGCTTTATTAAAGTGTGCCTGTGTTTGCTTGGGAAACAAAAGTATATTTTTAATATATATTGTGTATATAACAAAAAATATTTTTTTAAAAATCTCTATAATACATGTGAACATCATGATTAGTATATTTGAAGCAAGAGATAATAAACATCTATATAATTAGAAATGCATGCACATAATTTAGTGTGTGTGTATATATATATATATATATATATATATATATATATTATATATACATACACACACTAAACTATGTGTATGTATTTCTAATTATATGTTTCATCTCTTGCTTCAAATATACTGATCATATCTTAACTCAGATATATAAAGAGTGTGTTTGTCTACTTTAAAGAATTCTGTTTGTTATTGAAGATAAAGAATGCAAAAGGTGCTTTAAAAATAGGGGAAAATCTGCTCACTTATTTACTTGATGTATAGACCTTTGACATGTTATGGTCACATGCTGGGTTCAATTCCAAAGTGCAGTTTTTTAAATGAGAATTTGGTGCATTTGCTTCATTTCAACTTCTGTGTATGTGTGTTTGTCAATGTTTCAGAAAGAAATGAAGAAGAGAGTGAAGAGTATTGAAAGTAGAAAAAGAAGAGGAGGCAGAGAGCAGTATTTCACTGTTGAAGTTAGTATACTGCCCTTCTCCCCCTTTTCACGGCAACCCGCCACCCATTCAGCTATCATTAAGTGTTGACTGGTTACATTAATGCTTACTTACATTTTCTGCCCTGCTTATTGCTACCTCAGAGAACACATGTGCTCTGAACTGCCCATTCAACATTGACTGTTGCAAAGACTCCTACCTCAATAAATGCAAGAATTCAGGGTTCAGATAATGAAACACTTTGCACCCCCCCACCTCATCTCCTTGCTCTCTTCTTTTACTTTCATTCATTTATACAAAGGCCTGTGTGTGTGTGTTCGCTTGTAGATCATGATGGGTAAATTGTCGCCTAATTATCGTTCTAATTTCACACGTGCATTGTTTGCTTTTGATTTTTCAACTGTGCAGTTTAGTAGTGTCAGTTGTGCACTCTGAGAAAAAGAGCACTCTGGTGTAATATCATAAAATTGCAAACAGCATGTTGTACTGCTTGGAGTTTACATGGGAGGCTCCGATATGAATCCCAATCAGAGGGAAGCACAGATGATTCAGGAAGAGTTGGATGATATACACTCTTGTGCAAATTAGTTGAAACAAAACGAATAATGTCTTCCTAGGATCTTACACACTTTCCCTGATCATATATACATCATCACTTGGCATTGTTTTTCTCTTCTGACTGCATTTTCCTTTATGTTTTGGACTTAGATAGATAGATAGATAGATAGATAGGAACAAAGTTACACCCTTGTGCAAATTAGTTGAAACAAAACGAATAATGTCTTCCTAGGATCTTTCACACTTTCCCTCATTACATCTACATCATCTGTTGGCATTGTTTTTCTTTTTGGACCACATTTTCCTTTATGTTTTGGACTTATGGATCAAGTTTGCTTTTTTGCTTTGGTGATATGACCGACAGTTGAAAGGCTGACACCAATTATATCTGTGATCTCTCTGTAAGGCTTGCCAGTGTGTTTGTGCAGTGTTATAATTTACATATGCTTCCATCACAGGCAATGGCTATATTACAACTAATCAACAGTCAAGACAACAGTGTCTGAGCATGTTAAAAATCTGATGCAACCACAGATAGCACAATATTTTTAAAAGCCAAACAAATTTCATCATACATCCCAAAAAAGATTTGTATTAATACACACCATTGCAAATGACCTAATCTTAGGAAAAAATAGAAGTCGATTACACCCTGTCATTCTAGTGGGTCTAAAACTGACTGCATGGGGAAAGAAAGGAAACTAAAGCAATTGTTTCAGTTAAAATGTGGACTTGATGGAATCCCTGTATTAGTCTTTAAGAAGTATGCTCCAAAACTGTCTCCTGTTTTCTCTTAACTCTTTAATAAATGCTTCACTGCCTCCTGTATTCCACTTTGCTGGAATTCATCTGTTGCAGTTTTTAAGAACTCTGATCAGCCACCCAACTGTTCCAACTATCAGCCTATTAGCCTTCCACCTCCTTTTGGCAAACTTCTAGAGGTCTTAACCAATGCTGAATTGGTTTATCATCTCTCATCGCACGGCTTTTTTCTCTAAACTTTTTAATAAATGCTTCACTGTCTCCTGTATTTCTCCCTGCTGGAATTCATCTGTTGTTGCAGTTTTTAAGAACTCTGATCAGCCATCCAACTGTTCCAACTATCAGCCTATTAGCCTTCCACCTCCTTTTGGCAAACTCCTAGAGGTCTTAACCAATGCCGAATTGGTTTATCATCTCTCATCACAGGGCCTTTTCTCAGACAAGCAATATGGCTTTTGTTTCTTCAGGTCCACTGCTGATGTACTGATGGTAATTGCAGTAATGAGTCTATCATGCACTAGATAAAAACTAGCAAAGCCCAAGCTGCAGAATTGATCATCTTAAAAGTTTTTGACAAGTTTTCTTTGCAAACTGAAATTTTACAGCATCCCTAGACACATTTTTGGAATGATCCAATCTTCTCTATCAAATCTTGAAAGTTATCCTAAATGGTCCTCTATCCAGATTCTTTCTTACTAATATGGGTGTCTCCCAGGGAGCCATCATTGATTTTAGGTTGTTTTTATTTTCATTAACAATCTTCCCAATGATATCAGCTCTTAACTTGGCATCTGCACTGACAACACAATCATTTATTCCTACCTCAGTAGTAAGACTGATCAGTCCAACAAGATCAAAATGGCAGCTGATGTCCAAAATGACCTCAAGACTGTCGTTAACTGGAACAAAAGATGGCTTGTCAATTGTAATACCTCCCAAACTAAACTTCTCTTCATTAATCATCTGAAAGACCCCCTCCTTTTCTTCCATCAACATAGCTGATGCTAACCTCTAAGAAAATGTCTTATTGTGCCTTCTTAGGCTAATGTTCTTAGCTGACATGAAGTGGAAAGACAATGTTGCAAAAGAATTTTTCTTTCCAGGTTTTATCTTACATAGTTATAAGTACCATTCGTCCATGCCTAGACTATTGTTACCACATATGGTCCAGTGCTCTTGCTATTTACCTTGAGATACTTAATAAGTTTGCGGGTTTTTATATCCTTTGAATTTTTGTGACTAATAATTTGTCCTCTGTAGAAAATAAGGGTAAAAGAGCATTGATGCGACATGGCAAGAGAAAACAGGACAACACCAAACTTGAGTGGGAAAAAAAGGCTGTATAAGAGAAAGCAGAAGAAAGAAAGGGGTGATACAAAATAGGATTTAAAAAATGGTTGCAAAAAAAACAGTGGTTTTTGTGAGGACTTAACTGGAGGCAGTAAAAGTTCATTCTGTTAACAGTATTTCTTATTTTTTTGTTGTGATGTCAAAATATATTCATCTTCAGGTTGAAGAGGGATTCAGTTTTCAGATGCTTTGCTGCAACTGTTGTATTCTTGGCTGCTCCATTTTCAGATACCATGTGGCTGTTGGTTAAGTTTTATGGAGCTAAATTAATCCGTGTTGACTCATCGGTTTTGCAGGAAAAAAGAGGCCATGATAGGCTGCTTTCTGCCCAAGCCCATGGGCCGGTAAGAATGACCCCTACAAAGGGAGACAATTCATTCATCTATAAAATTTTTCCAATATATGATTTAAAGAAGAATCTGCAATGTTATTGGTCCTGACCTGGCATCTCAGCTTTAGTCACTTTCTCACTGCTATAAGGTTACCTTCTTTTTTATAAATACTTTCATGATAATTGTTTGGATGGGCTCTTTGCTATAGTACCTAGACTTTATGAATATAAGTGCAGTACTAGACTGGCTTCGATATCTCATGAATTCACAGTTGAGCTAGCTAGATGTAGCTGTAAGTTGTACGCTAACAATTTATTTTCTTGCGCTTTTTGCATATGGAACTCCCTTCCAGCTCCATGCTTTCCAGCCAACTTTTATTTGCAAAAAATTTAAATGCAATGTTAATTGCTACCTACTGTTCTCCTGATTACTCTTCTCTTTTCCCACTCATTATTAATATTTCTGTTCCTAATTTTTCCACACTCTCTAACCACTTGTGTCTTAGTAGATTTACTGCCTTGCCTGGAGTGGTACAAATTTTTTAAAAAATTGCAACATTATGACTCCATTCCTCTTCCTACAGGGTTTCAGACTCAACATGAAGTCTGACATCAAGTGCCTTTGAAGAGGTAGTGTTACCCTGGGCAAAGAGAGTGGCTGCTGGAAAACCTAACGTCTGGCATCGGGGCTCTGTACCATGTCACACAAGCAGGAGGACCCAGTCAAAGCAATTTCTGTGACCACATCACCCCTTTTAATCTAGCCACCTAACTCCCCAGACTGCAACCCCCTTGATTATTATGTGTAAGGTGCAGTTGAGCAAAAGGCCTACAAAACTCCTTGTAACACTAAAGATGATAGCAATAGTCATCAACTTAAACAAGGAGACTGTCTAGAAGAGTTGCAGGAGATTCTGAAGTTGTCTGGAGGTCGTGTTGAACCTAATGCCGATTTTATTGAATAAATTTACACTTTAGTATTTCAAGATATTTTTGCGTAATTTTCATCAATATATCTGTTAAAATGGGGTTATCGGTGTTATTTTCATTTTTGTGTCATTTCATCCATTGCAAACTCTCTGCGTGTGTGTATATTCTTCATTTGTGAACGAGTTATTATGCCACCTAGGTTTCTACCGTGTGGTGTCTTCAGGCGATTTGCAATAACTGATTTTACTGTTTACCTTTTTTTTCTTTTTTTTTTCTTTTTTTTTTAAAAACACTCACGTAATGGTGATGTTTTTGAACACTCACATTACAGGAAGTTTTCGAACGTGCAATTTTTGAAATTACAAGAAATTATGACGTTTTCATCCATAGTTCTATGAACCTAATAGGTATTTTATGGTATGGTTACACTTAGTCATAATTTCTGTTCTTTCATTTAATAATTCATTTTTGTTTAGGAATAGCTTAATCACTAACTTTACTTTCTGGCACAGTCTACATATTTTGCCATCGTTGTAAGGCTTGGTTGTTTTCACTATACTTCACATTATGTCTGGGGTACTGGCCTAATTTTATTATGACCAAAAACTAAGTAATTAAACAATCTATATATATATTGGCAGGAATCATTCTTTTATACAGGTTTGATTGAAGTAAATTTTACTTAAGTAAATATCTACATTTTTTGAATATGTATATTTTCATATATATATATATATATATATGAACTGATGGGATTGTTTTAAACAGTTAAAATGATGGAAGTGGTAACAATAAAAAAGAAGGAAATCTCTCTTAATAATATCAAATCACTTATGAACATAGCTACAATGAACTGAATGTGGTTGGAATTAAAACCTTCCCATCATATATATATGTATATATTATGCATAGATCAGCAAAAAAAGTGTGAGAAGCTGTGAACATTTTGCTTAAAGTGTAGATTTATTATTATTAATATCTTTTGTATAATACAGTAAGTGTCCATAATGGTATTTGTGTCACGACATGTGTTTAAGATGTGTTTGTCATTCTGATAACAGGTATTTTGGAAAGCAGATTTTTTATTGTAAAGTGCTCAATATCGGGGATTGAGCATTGATATTTTTAGTGCAAAAGATTTGTCACTTGCCTGCCCAGTTAAAGTGACAAATTCTTTTCAGTTAAAAAAGAAATAAATATATATATATATATATATATACACACACACACACACACACACACACACACACATATATATAATAGATATAGTGATTAAAAGTGTGGACATAAATCAACACTGCATACTGACTGCCAGTTTTATACATTGTCATCATCAAACTATTTGATGTTTGCTTAACACATGAAACTGACAATCTTGATTTTTATGTCTATATCTAAAAATCCTTTTACCTCAATATTAGACAAACTTCCCAATAAATGTAGAGAGTTTTAAACAGTGTATCCTAACAAGTTCTTAAAATCTAACCAAATGACCAAATATAAAAATATTTTTGGTGTTCTTTGATCAGAACTTTTCAGCACCTCCATATATACACAGTATATTAGCAATAATGGGTTTGCATAAAATGCAGTTTTTAAATCTTTCTCTAAATGCTCCAATTTTGAAAAGCTGATTTGCTTTTATTAGTTTTAAAACCTGCAGAGATGCAATTTAACTTGTAAAATGTTTGTATTGCAAATTTTCCAAGAAATCTGTTTATTTGTTTGTTTGAAGGGACACAACTCTTGCAGTCAATCAGCTATACTGAGTTTATAATTCTTTTTTTTTTTTCTTGCTTGATAGATACACCCCCACCACTAGGAACAACAACAAAAAATAGATTGTAACTGTTTTTGTGTTTTGTTTTTTGTTTCTTTTAATTTAAAATGTAATTAAAATTGATAAAAAATTTAACCCTATCAACTTAGGTAACAATTTCTTAGTATCTGAATGATTTACTTAGAATTTATTTGATTCATTGATTTTATTTTTAGAAAATATATTTGCGAAAAATTAGTTTGAAGAAAATAAAATCAAAAAATGAATTTAATAATTGTTCGCTGAAAAAAAACTTTTTTGAACTGTTGGATTACATGATTTCAAACATCTTTTAATATTTCTTGACCACAAGAAAAATGTTCTTAAATCTTCATAGATTCAACTTTTATTCATCTTACTGTGTAATTCATCTGTTTTATATACTCACAAAAAAATTTAGAGTTGGGTGTGAAAGATTTTTATGATTGTCACAAAACATAAAAGATGTTCGTCCAAGTGAATATATATATATATATATATATATATATATATATATATATACACACACATTGCGCATTCACTAATGAATTAGAGCACTCTGGCTATTGGGCGTGTATAATGATAATATACATGCAAAAAAGTCTGCCTTCTTCTACCGAGCGCCCATAGCCCAGAGATAGAATGCCACTTCAGTTGGGTTTCAATCCTGGGTTAAAAGCAATCGGAGTCTAACCATACTGATGAGCTGTGATATAGCGAAACAGATCTATCTACAGATGACTATATATATATATATAACAGAGAGGAAAGCAGAAAACAACCCCACCTAATGTATGATACAATAAAAAGTGCTCAATACAAAATTCAGCTAGAAGAAAGTAGAGCAAAATATATTTAGCAAATAAGCTGTCGCACCAAGTTACTCAAGTTTCAACTGAGAGGTATCTTCAAGCAGAGGTGAAAAACAGCTAATGCACTGCTCCAAATATATACAAACACGAAAAGTAGAACGGTAAAAGTAGGAGGTTAGTACGAGGTGGAAACATAACTCATTTCCTACTCCAGGAAAAAAAAACATTTTTATATATATATATATATATATATGGAAATTAACAAAGATTAACGAAATGATTATAAACAACCGACAATTTGAAATTATTTGTTTGAACATTATTTTTGATCGAGACTCATATTTAAGTAGATATTGTGTTTATAATCAAACAGTATATGTATATATTTTTTTCTACCGGCCTGATTATTTGCATTAAATTTATGTTACGGAAATGTGTGTCATTCGGCAGGATCTGAACCTGCAACCCCTATCCACAGAGAGAAAGCCACCAATTGATCTGGAGCATCTTAGACCTCTCTACCACAAATGACTATTTGTTGACATTATTAGTTTTTTTTTTTACCAAATTTAGACAACAATTTATTCATCACAACTTGTGTGTATGTGTATGTATGTATGTATGTGTGTGTGTGTGTGTGTATGTATATATATATATATATATATATATATAATCTTACGTCTATGGCATGACTCGGTCTTGTTATTAAAAAAAGCAGTAATTTTATAAGGTTTAATTCCCATGAACATCGAGTGAATTTAAATCCAATGCTAATAAACTGTCAGTTTGAAATATGCACCTGATGATTGCATAATGCATTAAACTCTGAGTCATGCCATAGACATCGGATAGTTTGATAGTTTGATCACTCTTTTATTAACACCTGAATAATAATACTATACATATGTGCAACATCATATGCATATTTATCAATTCACATCACTATATATATATAGGAAAAACTATTAAAAAGTTGTGAGTTTAAAAATGTATTTTTTTGACAGTATTTGTTTATTTCTATTATTATATTTTCAGACTGCCCTCGGTCCTTCATATGTTATATATATATATATATATATATATATATATATATATATATATATAACTAGCAGTATAGCCCGGCGTTGCTCGGGTGTAATGAAAGCTTTAAAACTAATCCATGGTCCTGAGCTCAGACTCAGCCTAAAGAATATTTGTGAAGTTTAGTGAGAATCAGATAAAAATTGTGGATTTGTATAAATGCCATACAGACAGATAAACAGACACACACAAACCTTTTGCCTTTTTTATATATATATATATATATATATATTATCAATTTTCTGCACTATTGTAAGAACTGCAACCTTGAAACTTCTGAATATCATTTCTTATGTCTTTGTCTATGAGTGTATCAAATTTCATTAAAATCGGACCTGATTTTTTCGATTATCAACCTCCGATATTTATCGGGGGTACCTTGACACAAAACCTAGCTAAGAACACTCGCAGACGCTTATAGTACAACTGTGTAAATTTTCAAGAAAATTGGTTCAGCCATTTCAGAGTCTATAGGTAATGGATACACACACACACAGACAAAGTTCCATTTATAAATAAGTTTAGATTTAGATTAATAATGAACCAAGAGAATGAAATATATTCTTTAAAGTTTTCTGAATTGATATATTTTTCAATATTGTTGGTGATGCTAACAAATGTAGACCAAATCTGAAAGTCACCATGCAGTGTTAATTCTTTTGTCCATACAGTCTGTCTGTATCTATATGTAACAATATATTGTAATAGGAAATAACATAGAATTAAAGAATTTATTAATTACTCTTGTGTTTATGCTTCTGATCAGTCAGTCAAGTGCACTACATGATACACATTTGCCCGATCATTTCTTGAAAGAGACATGACTGACTGGGCAGAAGATTTTCCTGCAGTAAGTTGCCATTACTTTCTGCAGTAGACTGTTTGTTAACCAAGGCTATAGAACCTAATGTGTCCTACTATTTAACCCATAGCTGGAGGAAGAAACAATGGATGAATACCTTTCCCAAGGGTATCTGCATGTAAGAGAATGCAATGAATACAACTGAAATTCAAACTCAGCTCTCTCTTTTCTTGTTCCAAGCCAATATTCACTGCACCACAAAAGATTTTGAAAAGTCTGAACAAGAGACTGCGTTTCTTAAGTAAATCAATTGAGTCTTGCTATAACTGCTCTTAGCTAGATGGTAAATCATGCTTGACTTGAAAGGGGTTTCCCTGATTACAAAAGGACACAGGTTTCATTTTTATTGAGAAAAATATTTTCTTTGAGACTTTCAATTTCAAGGCCAGCAGACATTGATTTGACTGTTTTAAAAATAATAATGTCTACATAAATACTTGTATCCCTAAATAATAATGGCTAGCCACTCATATCCAAGGATGCCTGTCTACTAGGGGGGCTAGCTAATCCCCATTGCAGACCCACAGAACCCACCTCTAGGTTATACTGCATCTATGCTGAATAGACCTTGAATTATGTTGTTATATGTGAAGACTAGCAGTATAACCCGGTATTGCTTGGATGTAATGAAAGCTTTAAAACTAATCCATGGTCCTGGAGCTCAGACTCTTTGGACGTTGGCATGAAAGACTAAAAAGCAATAGTTGTTTCAAGTTAAAGCAAAAACCGTAGACTGAAAGAAAAATGAATGGATGTAAATCAAATTTTGGTTTCCTGGTATCGATATCAAATTTTCTGCACTATTGTAAGAACTGCAACCTTAAAACTTCTGAGTATCGTTTCTTATATCTTTGTCTATGAGTGTATCAAATTTGATTAAAATCGGACCACTCCTTCTATAACCCAATTTTTTTGATTATCAATTTTCAATATTTATCGGGGGGGGTGCCTCGACACAAAACCTAGCTAAGAACACTTGCAGACGCTTATAGTACAACTGTGTAAATTTTCAAGAAAATTGGTTCAGCCGTTTTGGAGTCTATAGGTAACAGATCCACACACAGATGCACACACACACACACACACACACACACACACAAAGCTAGCTAATCCCAGTTGTAGACGCCTGTTCAGGCACATTTGTGTTCAACACTCCCAGTCTACCTGTGATTTATGCTGCAACTATGCTGAGCTGACCTTAGTTTCTGGGAGAGAGAGCATTGTTAAGCATGTACAACATTCTGAACAAGGCTAAGACACTCAATCCTTCAGTCACAGTGACTTGTGACTTCATGCTAGCACAACCATCGACGGCTCCCAAAGCTACCCAGTTTCACTCATAGTGCTTGGGTTAACTTCGCCAGATCAATAACATCAAAAAGTCACCTTTCTGATGAATTGTTCGTCAGATTTGAATGCGAGCCTCATGGTTAGAAAGCAAACATTCTAATTACTTGGCCACATATCCATATCCCTAGGAATGATCTTTATATAAACACATTATGAAAAGAGGTGGAAGTATATGTGTCTGTAATATATATGATACTTGTTTAAAAAAAAAAAACAAAAAAAAAATGTAAATGTATACAGTTGGTCATTATTTATTAAAAAAATCTTCAGACATCAGGTAATAACTTAAGGTACTGAAAGACAAACACATAAAAAAAATTAAAAATATAAAGTTTTCAATAAAAGACAGACAATGATTTGTAGTTGCCATTTAAGTTGCTCTTCATGGTACCATTGATGAGAAAATGGTAGCTTCAGTCACCCCATTTTTCCTCGCTATACAAATGGTGGGCTGTTAATGCTGCTATAGTTAAAATGACTGGTGATGGGACTGAGTGCAAGTACAGTTATATTCATGCATTCCTCTTAGGCAAAATGATATAATCTCAGCTTGAATTCAAACTCGGTTTACTGATTCTGTTTTCTGCACTTTATACTCATCAATAAGTTAAAAGACCTAACCTTTTTCGCAATGGAGGCTATAACTCCCCACTGCTGGTTTTTGAGATAAGGGAGGGTAAGAGATATTTTCAGATGCCATTTTGATCTCTCATTGGTCTGACTTTAATAATCCTTAGCTTCATTCTTAATTAATTATGGTAATGAACCAAGAGAAAGAAATATATGGTTGACTAATGTAATCTCCATTACTCATATTTATCTTGTTTTTGCCTTCATTAATATTATTTCTTTGACTTTTTGCTAATTTATTCCCTTGAAGTTGGGCATATTATTTATAGTCTCTCTTATCAGGCTTCCAACAAACTGAGTTAGTGAGGCTAGTTGCTACAAATTCATTTTATAATTGATTTCTAAATTCCATGATTTTCTTCAGCAAACAAAATTTTCTTGTAAAATATTGTCTAAATAATTGCATATTTAAATGGAAAAATCACTTTTTTAATTATAAAAAGTCAGCTTTACATAAAATAATAAAATATTTATGTACCTTGAACTTAGAAATTGCCAGTTAGAAAAAGTTGAAAAAAATTAATTTAGATCATGTTATACTTTAATCTTTGGAATTTTTTTTATTAATTAACATCATTCTATTAACTTTAAGCAAAATGGTCACAATACATAAAATAATGTCAGTTTAAACTGATGGCCAGGATGGCTATTGTACAACACCGATTTTTTATTTTTTCAAATCATTTCACTCCAAGCAAAGCAGGACCACCACTAGTGCGCAAGGAGTTACAGTGAAGACTAGGTACAGTGTCTATTGAAGAAAGGATAATAAAAGATGAACAGAATTCAAGAAAATAGATGGCAACTGATGTTGCATTTAAATTTTTGGAGATTTATTTGAACTTGCGTCCTCATTTTGATTGTTTCAATCACAATGTTTAAGTTTTAGTAAATTCCTGTCTTCTTCTGGTGTCAATCATAATTGATAACATTCTTGAATTTTGAATGATTCAAACTCTAACAAATGTTAGGAATTTACTAGAAGTTACAGATCATAAGTATGTAAGATAAAAGTTACATCCAGACAACTTTTCCTAAGAACTATTGCTTTGAGGAACAGATTTCCATATGGGTACTTTCCAAGTTAAAGATCAATTCTTATCTATCCTCTTTATCCTCACTTCCTACCAACTACTCTTTTTACTCGCATCCCATACCACATTCATCATTACGATTTTAACAGTAACCCTTGAGCTTTGTATGAGGTGAATACTAGTATTAAAAAAAAAACTGTTCTGTAAGTATTCAACCCATAGTGAAAAAATGCACTTAGCAATGAACTAGACCATAGCAATCATTAAATTTGGACCATTCTTATATCCACTTATAGTTTTAATAGAATAAAGTTAGGATAATGGAATGGTCTTCTCATTTACCTGATCTAAATCCAATCGAATATTTGTGGCAAGAATTGAAAATTGCTGTTTGTAAAATAAAAGCTATTGAATTTTAGTAATTTGGAATTATACTATTCAGAAAAATGATCAAAAATATCTCAAGAAATACAGAAGCCTTATTAAGGACAAGAGAATATATTTCCATCAGTAGTAATAGGTGCCAAAAGTGACTCAATTATATTAGTTCAGCAGAAGAAGGTTAAATATGTATGATATAAAATATTGGTAATTAGGGAAATAGCACAAAATCAATTATTTTATTAAACTGTAAATATCTAATATTTAAAATTATTAATCAAGGTAAGAAAAACATTTAGAGATTAAATACTTTTGTGTGATACAATCTAGTAGCATGTGGTCAGGGAACTGGGGAGAAAAAAGCTCACTGGAGCATTTGCCATGAAAATACTGGTAGAAAAGATAGAAGGAAGTTACATCTTTGGTGAGAAAGTGACTGAAGGAGAGGCTGCCAATTCCGGATTTATGAGCTGAATTTAATATAGAATAAAGCAAGAGGCATGCAGATAGGAAGACTATTGCATCATGATTATATAGAGAGAAAACAGGCTCTATCAATACAAAGCATGTCTTTTCTTTGACATTCTGCTCTAATCTCTTTATTTTATTGTATTTATCTCTTTATTTTCTTCCATTTGTATCTTCTAAACTATTTTCTATCTTTCAATCTCTTGATCTACTCTCCCAATTTATCTTGTTCCTTTTATGTTTTCATGTTTCATGCTTACTACCTTAATTCATTAATTGTTGCCATCTTTACATCTTGCTGATGGTAAATACTCAAATGATATTATTGTATTTCAATGATGTTCCCGTAATAGGATGTCTAGACTCGAGCTGCTAGTTGATCAGTTTTCAACGCTGATCACCAATAATGCTAACACAATCAACCTGAGAGGCAATTATATGAAAAGATATTCTTTTTATTACAATTCACTTTATAATAAAAACTTATTAAAATTGTACCTAATTTTAGCAGTTTATTCATTTCAGACCACACATTTTAAAAATAGAAAATTTTTTAAAAATGAGACCAAATTAGGTAAAATGAATTGTGTTGCCTCAATCTCCCAAGTATGAAAAGTCAACACTTTTTTTTTTTTTTATCTGGGATCAAACACTCATCATTGTTTCCAGTTGCAACCACTCCAACCACAAAGCATGCTTACTCTATTGTCTTTCCACTCTCTTACATGTCAAACCTTTTTTCTTCTCTTTCACCCCTCTTTATCTGTTCATAGTTTACATCCACCCCACTCTGTCTTAATCTTTATTACTCTTCCCACCCCTCCCTCACAGTTTTTCCCTTTTTCTTCTTAGTGTCTGTTTTGCTTCTCCTTATGTTGCTCTTTCTTTCTCCATCTCTCTCTCTCTGTCCCTCTCAAGCTCTCTCACTCCACAGATTCAAATGATTTTTGTGTCAAGATGTATTGAACAACAGTGAAGTTTTTCTCATTAAACAATAAGCCCTTTTCATGGGCATTTGTTTTCAATTTCTTTTTGGCCATTTTAGCTTCATAGTGTCCCTTTTTTTATTACCAATTCCAGGAGGTTATATGCAGCTAGGCCAATGTACAATTGTGGATGTACATGTATGCTTCTGTGCTTGCTTTTCTATCTATGACTCTCTGCCATTTTTCTGTAGAAGGTGAGACGGTAATAGGCAGAAAGCATAATCTGTGAACTGAGTTTGTTTCAGAAGGCATGAATCATCGTCTCCCTGTACTCTTATGTGGCTTCCCTCTGTCTTTTCCACAAGTATTTTCATGGCTAATGCTCTGACAAGTTTCATTTCCTGTTGCCCCAACTGTGTGTGCTACTAGATTAGCATCAAGGTTTCACCCTTTTACCATCAAAATAGTTAAATGTAACTATCTCTTCTATTGTGACAGTTTCTTTTCTCACACTTCCCGTTTGTGAAACTCCCTTCTGTTTGCTTGCTTTCTTAATAGCTACAATCTTCAAATGTTTAAATGCAACATCAACTGATATCTTCTATCTCTGATTTTCATCCTTCTCTTATCCTTTCTTCAATATTCCCTGTACCTTAGTTTTTCTCTCACTGTAAACCCCTGCACAAGAGCGGCAGTCCTGTCTTCTTGGGGGGAAATGATTATTAAAAAAATTTTTTTTTAAATTAGCAGTTTTAAACACTAGAAATCCATGATCTAAACTTATTTATAAATGAAACTTTGTGTGTGTGTATCCATTACCTATAGACTCCGAAATGGCTGAACCAATTTTCTTGAAAATTTACACAGTTGTACTATAAGCGTCTGCGAGTGTTCTTAGCTAGGTTTTGTGTTGAGGTACCCCTGATAGATATCAAAAATCCATAATTGAAAAGATTGGGTTATAGAAAGAGTGGTCTGATTTTAATCAAATTTGATACATTCATAGACAAAGACATAAGAATGGATATTCAGAAGTTTCAAGGTTGCAATTCATACAATAGTGCAGAAAATTTGATATCGATACCAGGAAATCAAAATTTGACTTACATCCATTCATTTTTCTTTCAGTCTACGGTTTCGCTTTAACTGGAAACTTTTTAGTCTTTTGTGCCAACGTCCAAAGAGTCTGAGCTCCAGGACCATGGATTAGTTTTAAAGCTTTCATTACACCTGAGCAATGCCAGGCTATACCACTAGTAGTTGATAAGTGAGTTCAAGTCAGCAATTCTTACTACACCTGGCACCATGTAACAAAGTCACATGACCTGTCACATGATACATAGTAAAGAAAAGGGTACTACCAAGTAAGTGATCTTTAGAAGAAGATGAATTACTCAGAAGGCTACCTCAACAAATTTCAAGTTAGAGAGACACTCAAGTAGTTTAATTTTATTCAAGACAACAGATGGTTTCCTATATAATTCCTTGTGCAAATTAATTGAAACAACTGCTTTAGTTTCCTTTCCGGCACCATATTTGTTTGGCCTGGAAAAATATTGCATCATCCGTGATTACATCAGGTTTTTATCACACCCAGACACTATTGTTTCGACTATCGATTAGTTGTCTTATGGCTATTATCTGCAATGGACATTACTCCAAGGAAGCATACAAAAATTGTAACGCTGCACAAACACACTGGCAAGCCTCACAGAGAGATCACGGATATTGTTGGTGGCAGCCTTTCAAATGTCAGTCATGTCATCAAGGCAAAGGAACAAACTAGATCCATCAGTCCAAAACATAAAGCAAAATGTAGTCGGAAGAAAATAACAATACCAAGAGACAACATTTATGTGATCAGGGAAAGTGTGAATGATCCTAGGAAGACCTTATTCATTTTGTTTTAATTAATTTGCACAAGGATGTAAGTGAGTATTGTATGTGTGTTTTGGGGTGCATCTGTTGGTATGTGAATACATGAATCTGTATGTATTAAACAAGTCAACACTTGTTTGAGTATTTATGCTTGTGGAAAAAATTATATAGACATAGCTATACATATACAAGGGCTCATTTGTTTAAAATGTTATCTAGTTTTGTTATCATTTTTAGTTATTCTAATATTTTAGCAGCTTTATAATACTTTGAATATTTTGTTTCTGGTTTGTATAATCAATCTTCAAGAACACATTTTCTAATGTATCTTTGGAGTTTGGTCTGAATTAAATACTGTATACAAAATGGGTAAAAATATTTACAAGACTGGTTGTTTTTATATACATACACACATACACAGGTTTCATTAAAAAATGACAGACAAGATATCATGGTTAAGTTTCTTATGTAATTTTTCATGTGATCTTATGATTTTTTTTCTTTTGATAAATTATATAAAATTTATTTAAATGTTTTGTTTATCTATGTGTTTTCGGTTGTACTTTTAGTCATTATCGAGGTTGGATGTTATTTTATGTGTAACAGAATTTATGTAGTGTTATGTATGTTTTTACATGCATACATTCTGTTACACAGAAAATAACATCCATCCTTGATAATGACTAAAAGTATAGCCAAAAGCACACGGATAAATAAAATATTTGAACAATTTTTATATAATTTATATCTTCAAAAGAAAAAAATCATAAGATCACATGAAAAATTAAATAAAAAACTTAACCATCACACCTTGTCTATCATTTTTAATGAAACCTGAATAAAAGAGAGATTACTGCTCAAATTTTATATATATATATATATATATATATATATATATATAAATTAAAAAAGGATTAATTCAATGATGTTGGATGATCATTTCAATATGAAAATCCCCATGGGGAATAACACATCACCTCAGCAACAGAAAAATCCTTTCAGAAACTGGAGAAAAATCAGTCTAATATTCCTTTTTAAATAGATTTGCAAAGAAATTAAAAAAGAAAATAAAAAAGGAAAAAAAGAAAAAGATAAAACAAAATAAAATCAAATAAACAAGAAAAGAAAAAAATTGACATCGTCTGGGTTCGCAAAAAAAGGAAAGAGAATTGTAACTTAAAAATTAACGGACAGTCGTGTTGAATTGATGTAAGGTTAAGCAACACGGAAAAAAGGTGGGAGATAAGAGAGATAAAGGAAGGAAGGGAGGGAAAAAAAGAAAAGAAAGAAAAAATTTTTTATATATTACAGACGCTGGACATATTCAAAAACCTAACTTCCCAAAAACGTTGAAGTATTAGAAAAAGGCCTTTACTTAAAAAGGCATAATTATTTTTAAAGGGAATAAAAAGATATAGGATTTGTGTGTATAATGATAATATACATGCTAAAAAGTCTGCCTTCTTCTACCGAGCACCCATAGCTCAAAGGTAAAATCACCGACTGACGCCAATTCAGTTGGGTTTCAATCCTGGGTTAAAAGCAATCGGTTGTCTAACCGTACTGATGAGCAGTGATACAGCAAAACAGATCTGTCTGCGGATGACTCTATATATATATATATATATATATATATATATATATATATGAGAGAGAGAAAGAAAGAAATTAAGAAAATAAGCTCATAAAGATGAAAGTGTTTTTCTATGTAAATATATATATACATAGATATAATTGTTTTTCTGTATGCAAAGTTACATTCTTCTATACCAATATAATAATATATAGGATAAGTGTACATAAAGTACTTGTACAATACTGCTTCCATGTCTCCTGAGAGAAGTGCTATAATTGACTTGGAATTCCAGATGTCACTTAACCATTCTTTGGTCTTGATCCTGACTGAATAAGTATTTACAGACAAAGAGTGAATGCATAAAAGGCTTAGCCATTATTTCAATTAGCAGAATTATGCTGCAAGAAATATACCATCTGAAGAAACAGAAAAGATATATTACTTCTTCCTCACTCTAAAGTGTGGTCGTATGGGTTCGGCAGATTTTATAAGAACAATAATCTGTTGTCTTTTCAGTGTTGAAGCATTTTGTTTTGATTCTTGCTACATTCAGCTACATAATGTGATATAAATTAATTTTTAACTTTTGAAATATATTTTTATATTATTCTCATTGCTTTGATAACTGAAATCACAATATTTCCCATTTTAGTTTTTTAGACACCCTTTGAAATTGGCATTTGATACTTACTACTTGCCTTTGTTTGTAAACATTGAGTTATTATTGATGGTTATTATTAGAGAACATGTGACAACAAGTTTTTTCTTTTTTCATTTCACTTGTCTTTAGCAGTGCTTTTGTATGGTTAGTCTTTTGTAATCTAGAATTTCCAGTTCTTTTGGACTTCATATCTTCAAACAATAAAGATAATCATATTCTTATTCTAATATTTCTTCAATTCTGATAAAAGTTCTAGGTTATTGTTATTGACTTGTGGCTTATATTGGATATTAATTGACATCAAGTCTTTTCAATATTCTACCATTCTTTTCAGTATGGTAGCAGTTTTCAATAATTTCATTGTCGTGATGATTCCAGTTCTTCCTCCTTATTCCACATGCAGTTGGGTACCAACATGTGAAGGCTAAAAATGTCTCATGAAACTTCTTCTAGAGAAGAAACTGGCCCAACCCCCACAGGGTGAATGCCGCTACAAGTTCAAGATCCTCTACATTAAAATTCCTTCAGTCTTTTTCCCTAGGCTCTTCAAGACTATTCCCAGTGCTCTGATAATGGCTGTCACCTTCATGTTAACAACTCTTTTGCTAAGTTGAAATACTTTCTTTCAGATCTATTCTGTTGTCTGCCACAACAACAAAATCCAATATCTGGTATATTTTCTTTACTGCGACCAGGCCTAGCTTGAATTAAGTGATGAACCCCTTGAATAACAAAGTTCCTAATAATTTTATACGCTTCATTCTCTAGGACTGATTCTAATCTGTACATATACAGAGCGAGATGGGTAAATTGCCATTTTATATTTTAATTTTGCATATGAACATTGTTTTTGATTTTGCCAACTGCATAGTATAGTAGAATCAGTTGGACACCAGCTAAGAGAAAAAAAGTGCACTGTCACAATTCACTCTTCCAGAAATCAAGAAATGGCATGCTGTGCTGCTTGGCATTTATGCTGGTATTTCCAATATGAATATTTCAGAGCATTTGATTTGAGTGTCAATCTGAGGACAGTGAAGAGGATTTGGAAAGTGTTGGATGATATCTCAAGTCAACATCCTGGTGCTTGGAGTGATCACTAGTGATGACAATGTTATGTCTTCATTCATCTTCCAATAGGGCATTAGACACAACACAGAGGCCTACATCAAATGGCTTGAGAAGGGAATGCTGCCCATTGTCAAGAGGGTGGCTGCTGGAAGACCTTATGTTTGGCAACAAGACTCTTCACCAAGCCACACAAGCAGGTGAACCCAATCATGATTTCAGCGATTGCATCACCTCTTACATATGGCCATCTAACTCCCCAGACTGTAAGTCCCTTGATTATTATGGGTGGGACACAGTTTGAGAGAGAGATCAACAAAGCTCCTTATGATGTTAGAGTTGAATTGAAGGCAAGGATTATGGCAGCATTCATCAACTTAAACAAGGAGACTTTCCAGAAGAGTTTCAGGAGACTTCAGCCATCTCAAGGCCATGGTTAAAGCCAATACCGATTTTTTTTTTTTTTTTTTTTTTTTTTTTTTTTTTTTAAATACATTTAGTATTTAAAGATATATTTTGTTTTTTTTGGTAAATATATTTGTTAAAATGAGATGTCAGTGTTATTTTTCTTTCTGCATAATTTTGACCACAATTTATCCATCACATCCTGTACCATTGATTTGTACAGTTAAAATGTAATCACTTGCACAGTTCCCAATGGATCACCTTTCCAACCCATTCATGCCTATTCTTGTACTCTTCGTTGTCCACTTGGCTACATTAAGTAATTACGTGATTCTCTTTCCCATCTTTATTTCTACATCGTCTACATTTGCAATTCATCTTTCTTTTATCTGTCTTGACATTTATATAGTTGGTTTTGATGGTGTTGTTTTGGGCTGCTATTCAGAGCAACTCCGTTTCTCACTTAAGGTTTCCCCTATGGAGCCATGTCCATGTTGATTTATCTGCCATTCCTTCAATTTGTCTTCTAAAGCATCCATTTAATTGTTTTTCTTCGCATTTTGGAATTCTTGTTGTTGTACTTACTTGGTTTTTGTTCTTTCATCAGTTTGTTGTTGTACACTTTTTGTGTTTTGTGAGTAATCTTTCTCTGTAGTGTATTATTATTGTTTGTACTCCTTGGGTTTTCCCAGCAGGAGTAATCGGTAAGTCTTTTACTGGAGATCAAATGACAACAAGTACCCCCAAAATTCTTCAGCTGATATTAGTAATGCTGTCATTTGGATAGTTCAATTTCTTCATTTGATATTCACTTCTTTCAACTTCAGGAAGTATTTCTGGAATGCTCCAAGTGCTCCAATAATGATTGGTAAAACAGTCATCTTCACATAATTCTTTTCAGTCTTCTAGTGTGATCCAATTTTTTCCAGTTTTTTCACTTTCTCAATTTTATTCTGGGCTCTTTCAGATGAACAATAATAATTTATTTATATTTCTAATCATGTCACCCCAAGCAAGGTGGGAGTGCCACTAATGCACAGTAAGTTACAGTATGATAAAAAACTGGATATAGGTGGTATTAAAGAAAGGCTAAAAGATGAATAAGATAAGATTCAAAAAGATAGAAGATAGCAATTGATGCTGCATTTAATTTTTGGAGATTGTAACTATCAGGGAAGTAAGTAAATGGGAGTACCACAGGCAGGAAATGCAAGAAAAGAAACTGTTCGAGTGTGTGTATATATATGGTGTATGGGTAGGTATTTGAAGGCTATCACAATGCATTTAGTATAATAAAGGAAGTTAAAGAAGGTGTTGGGTATTACCTATTTATTATTCATAAATATTTCAAGATCAGAATTAAATGAAAGGCATGGTCTGCCATTGGACATGAAATCAAGCTCTCCTATCATTCTGAAGATGATCTGATCTTGAAATATTAATGAATAATAGGTAATACCCAACACCTTCTTTACCTTCCTTTATTATACTAAATGCATTGTGATAGCCTTCAAATACCTACCCATACACCTTATATACACAATGCTTCAAGCAAATTACAAAACTCTCATATATATATATATATATGTGTGCGCACACACACACACACACACACACACACACAGGGTGTGAACTTTGATGTCTTGCTTACAAGGATGAGATCTTTTCTTTTGATTTGAACTGGGTGATCTGTTTGAATGTTAAAAATCCCAAAATATGAAATTATTTTATTCTCTAAGAAATATTCCCATTTGCATTATTAAATTCCAGTCATTAGTGCACTTCCCAGTTGGTCAGAAGCAGACAAATTATACAAGTAATTTTGGTTACTTTTTGTTGAAAGAAGCAATTTATTGAAATAAATTTCTGCCTAAATGAAATCCTTATTACGGCCATGGAAAGTGTCTGGTGTATACCCAGTTTTCAAGAATACGGATGAGCATTAATCACAGTCTCAATATCTTCCCATCAACCTTCTTAGTGTCATCTCCAATTTTGAGGCTATAATCAGCAATAAAGTTGTTAAGCACATCAACAGAGACAACCTCTTGAGTGACAAACAGTACAGATTTCAATCTGCTCGGTTTACTGCTGATATCATGTCATTATTCATAAGATCAGTAACACATTAGACAATAGACACATCATAAGGACAAATGCATTAGATATATCAATATACCATGAAGGTAATTGTTAATGTCCATACTTCTGAAGCCCATGATAAAAAAGCTTTTCGGAATTAACTATTGTTTTTAGACATACACACATTTACACCTATATTTAAAACAAGTATCTATCTGTAAACAAATTTGTATTCACAATGTGTGTGTGTTTATAATATCATTTAAAAGTTGCTAGATTTATGGGAGAAGAGGCTAGAGAAATTCTAGGTGATCTGATGATCACTCAAGATCTGAAACTGACAGTCATTATGCAGTGTGATTTATGTCCAAATACATATATATATATATTCTCTCTCACAAATGCGTTTCAGTACAAAAGTAACATTAATAATAGAATCACTCAAAGCCTGTCAAAATGAACCCAGTTTCCACACTCCTAATCTAGTCTTTGCTGATTTGTAATATTCCCCCTTCAAATTCTAGTATGTATATCTTCCTCATAGAAGTTCTTTGGCTACTTTCTTAACCATGTGCAAATTACCAGTTTTATTTTATCATCATTGTCTTCTGAATGTCCTCTTTATGGGCACAGACAGATGGAAGACTGTGGTTGTGAAATCTGAACTTGAGAAAGTCTTGAGTAGCAACTTTCCTCTGCTTTTTTACCAAACTTATTCACATTCTGTGAGCTCACTTTGCACAGATCTTTGAATAACAAGAAGACTACTAAATTACAGACACTGTCATTGTTCATCTGAATACTTTCACAGACTTTTGTAATAGTAATTCTTCCATCATATATAATGAGGCTAAAATCCTGTTTGGTCTAACCCTTCACAACAGCAGCTAACCTGCCACTGCAGGGCTTGTCACTTTCTCCTTTCTTTGTAGGATTGTCATATAATTTTTACTAACCCATCTCCTTAGAAAGTTTACATCAAAGGCAGCCTTTCCATAAACTTTTATTAATCTCCTGTGAATGTTTACAGTTCTTCCTTTCAAAAACAAAAACAATTTAGGTTAGCCAATTTGAAAGACAAATGACAAGGAAAAAAAGATAACTTCAAAAAAAATTTTTTTTTTCTGGTCTTCTAGACATTTGATGTTTTATAGCTAAAAAAAATATTCTAGAAATTATGACTAATACTTTTAAAATTAAATTAGAACAATCAAAAGATTGTGTTAATTTAATTGTTTATTTAACTTCTTCATTAAATTTCTCAGGAGTAATGTAAAAATTTCTTTCTGGAAGTCGGAAGTTAATTAATCATGATATTTACAATGATAAGCCTGGACAAAATAGAAATGTAAATAGCTAAGTAAAGTCTATTTTTGTTGTGTCTTCTAAGTCGACTTACAAGCTATTTTCTAACTCTCTCATTTCTAGCTTCACCTCACCTACATTTATTTCTTTTTGTGTCCTATCTTGGCTGAAATAATCCCTATTTCTTTAATTCTCAGCAACTGTTCCTAGTTCCTCTTTTCAAATGGTCTCTTTAGAGTTGCAATTATATCATCTACAATGTATTTTTCTTTTATTATTTAAATTTTCATTATAATCATATCTAGCAATTCTAGCAGAGGATCGTGTGACAGCAAGTCCTAACACTCCAGCATTTTCTTCAGTTTTCAATTTCTTTGATAATTTTCAATTCCCCTGATATTTTTACAAAATAAATTGGGAATGTTCTAAATAAACCAATCATGGTCATTTCTCTATTTATATTATTTGGACTATTGTCCTCATCTTTGTTGCCATTTTTACCTTTCAGCCATTGTAAGCTCCAGTCTTCTTCAGGTGCTAACAATTTTGAACCGAAAAAGGCCATAGCATACAACAGCCAAAACATTGTACAAATGACAATGAAGATGTGGAGACTAGTCCAAATAATGTAAATAGTATAAATACTACCTCATCTCAGAAGTATAGACAAATAATAGTCATTCTTAGCATCACTTTTATATTGCACAAAGCCTATTATTTCACATCACCAACACCTTTATTATAAGTTTTTTATCGTGTGTTATTCTATCATTATCAATATCATCATTGTTATTATTATCATTATTAAAAAATAAAAATGAATAGGTGTTCTTTTTCCAAAAGATTCATGGGTATTTTTTGTAAACTGGACAGGCACCTCTGAGATCATAGCAAGAAAATGTCTAAATGTTGCATTTCGATTTTGCTTTCCAGAATATATTGATAAATGTTGACAGGTGTACAAAGTGTCCATTAAGGGAGTAAGTATTTTTGACCAGCATATCTTTCAGCTTTTTGTAGACGAAGGAAGATGGAAAAAATTCCTTTTGCCTTTGGGAAGCCCTCTTTCTGACACCTTTGTGAAAAATCCTCTACTAATAAATGTTTTAGTGTCTTGTGGGGTTAAAACACTGTGCAGATAGAACAAAGATTGCTTTTAAGATGGCGACTAACTCATTTTGAGTTGAAGGAGTCACAATTTGTACATGTTACGACACATTGGAGTTCAAAAAATACTTTCTTTGCTTTTACTATCATCTTGTTTTTGACATTAGCTTCAAATGCACCAAATGTGCTATGATATATTTCAAAGATTGATGTACTAGCATGGAGGTTTAAAAAAGAAAATGGCTAACTGTTTAAGCTATTAGTTGTAGGTTCAAGCCCAAGCTTTTCTGTCTAGTTTTTTAAAATTCCTATTTTCTATTGTAGGCTACTTACCTTTCTATTTTATACATATTTATCATTGTAGATGTTATTATTAAACTCTAATTTCCAGAGATAAATCTCATTTCTCATGTAAAACCCTGTCTGTTCAATTTAATAGAACATTTTTAAATGAAAAATTACTGCTTAACTATATATAGAGAAATTTGTTCATTGATGGATATTTGGTTTTGTATCTAAATATAAACACACACACACACACACACTGCGATGATTGTGTTCAAGCATGAAACTGATTGTTGAAAATTGTTGATACCCATATCCACACTGCTCATATTTACTTACACTCTCTTCCATGAATATGCCATGTCTTAAAAACTATATTTTATCATATTTTTTATATATATACAAATATTGTCCTATGTTGATGGCACAACTTGGTGTTTCATGCGTTATACAATCATCAGGTGCATAGTTCAAAATGACAGTTTAATAGATTTGAAAATTTAAGTTCACTTGATTTTCATGGGAATTAAATCTTGTAAAGTTAATGCTTTTTTTAATAACAAGATTAAAAATTTAGTGTTTCTAAGTTTACATATAGATAAAAATTAAAATTTTAAATATAAAACAAAAACTATTAAAATGCATAGAGAAGAAATTAAAGGGCCATAAATCATAAAACATAAAATGTTAAATATTCTAATATTATGCATAAATAAAATTTTAAATTTTAAAATTTTAGATAAAAATAAAAATTACTTTGAACCAAACCCTTTCCTCTGATCACTGGGATATATCATTCTCATTCCATGTGTGATGCCACTTCTGGATGCCATGTAGTTATCTCCCAGCAAGAACATCACAAGGCCATAACAAAAGGGGTGATAGAAAAATCAGGCGTGGCTGACCACATATGGAGGGAGAAAGGGCATCACCATCCCTTATGGGATGAAGTTGAACTAATTGATAGAGAACACTATTGGAAACTATGAAAACTTAAGGAATCAGCACTTATGCTAGGCCCCCAAATCACCTAAGCCGGCCAAGCATAGAAATGAATACAATATGGGAACCAGTAATACGGAATACTAGTGAAAATTATTAGCTTCAAAGATAGGGTTTAGGGAATATAACAAAATTTACTAAGTTACAAAGAACAGGAAATTGTAAAGAGCCATTGTCCTGAAGGGATGTGGCACATAGAAGATTGTGCTATAAAATAATACTTAAGAATTTGGTCTTACAGATGATTACTTGACATTTGTGGAATATCATGACAATCAGGTTAAAACAAAGTTTCATTTTATTATTTTGCTTTTGTCATTTTTGTCAACCAAATTTTACTAATTTGCAAATTGTTTCCTTCTTCCTTGTTTAACTCTCTCTAGTTGCATTGTTTTAGCCAATATCATCTACCCAACCCACCCAATAAAACAAAAAAGAGAAATATGTTTAAACTCTAATTAAGATTTGCAGTTGATGTAGACGAGTAATGCAGTCTCACCATTTTCTGTCTGTCTTGAATATCTGAATTAAATAAGGACAATGATGATAACAAGAGAATAAAGAGTATAAAAAATAATAATGTCTGATATTGAAATCAATTTCTGAAGCGTTCAATGGGTAATTGGCTACTGCTATGAATCCTCTTTAATTAGTCCGTTGGTGCTGTTGTCTTTCAACCACTAGCTGTGGTTTATGACAAGTTATGAATAACCTACTTACCCTCATGAAAAAGAGAAGAGAATAATCAAACAGAAATTTGGAAAGTGGTATATATCATTTATGAATATATATAATGGTCAATCTAAAACTTTGAGGAAATTGGAGAATGTGATGAATCTATAAATCTGACAAGATACTGAACATTTCCTGTGTCTCACCAAACATTTCATGAATCTATGTCAGGAATTTTAAAATAAGAAATCATCATTATGATATGCCTTTCTATTCAGACTAGTATACTTACCTTGGATGTTATACTCACAATGTTTTGGCTGTCTCTGGCCTTCTCCAGAAAAGGCCAGATGTACAATGGCCAAAGTCATGTAAGTATTACAACTAAGATGAGCATACCTGTTTGAATGGAAACATATATATATTAAAAACAAATTTGAAAGTCACTCCGTCCTCTAATTTACATTAGAATTTAATATTAATAACAAAATCCCATTCCTTGATGTATTCATTGATTCTAGCATACATAGATTTACTATAGATTTACTACTTCTCTATATAGGAAACCAACTAGCATAAACTCATGTCTTCTTAATTATAGTAGTGAATGCCCCTAACAATATAAGTTAGCTGTTATAAAAAACTTAATTCAATGCGCACAAATGATACCTTCTTCCAAATCCATATTTCATAAAGAATTACGCAACATTAAGCAAACACTTGTCAATAATGTATTTCATAACTCCATTATTGATCAACAAATTAAAATGTATCTCAACAAACTTAACAATAACTCTAACAATATTGATAATATTAATAATAATGGTTTACATCAAAATAAACATAACACTATTAACTTATACTATTGCAACCAAAGACATAATAATTACAAACAAGATGAAAATCTCTCAAAAACATAATACATAGAAATGTTAAACCAGTGGATAGTAATAATCAAATTAAACTCATCATATATTCTAAAAAATTCAAAACAATTGACCTCATAGTCTCTAATAACCCTACAAGCACGAAACTAAATTCTCTACAAAAAACCAATGTAGTGTATCAATTTACATGCCAGTTCAGAGATTGTATCTCTGGTACTAAGAATAAACCCAGTACATATATTGGTTTTACTACAACCATGCTATCCCATAAGCTTACCTGTCACCTTTCTGATCAGAGTAAATTAAACAACATTTCTCAGAAAAACATAACCATATAGGTAATATCAGACAGATTTTAGTCAACAATACAATAATCCTCACTCATACACTCAGTAAAAAAAACCTTCAGATATTGAAGGCCATCTACATTAAATCCAAACAACCCACACTTAATAAAATCACATCTAAATCTTGTCATAACACATTACATTGCATTTGAATATATAGTTCTGTTGTTATTTAGCTCTATCACATGGTGTGACATCATAGAACTGCATTGCAAATTTGCAAACTGCGTTTGTTATTTTTGGTAACTATTGCTGTTACTTAGCAGAGTTTTATGTCAACACAAGACAAAATTGTCACCGATGGTGGATGTTTTTGTGTTATCATCCTTATAACCTCTTTGAAGATGGCTCATGTGAGCCGAAAGCTTAGCACCAACTAAATAAAAAATTATCCAAATGTTGGATAATTTTTGTCTTTATTTTCAACTGAAATTAAAGCCAAAATACGATGTTTAGAACGGCTCATGATTAAACATATAATGGACATTCATTGTCTCTTATATTTAACAGTATATGTTTAAAAAATTATTTGATGCCTCAATACACTATATATATATATATATATATATATATATATATATATATGCATGTTTCATTAAATAATATAGACAAGTGTTGTCTATTTATTTTATGTAAATTTTTTCATACTCTCTCATTAACATTAAATAAAGAAAGAAACTTACAATATTGATACATAATTTACATATATAATCAGTTGCTTACTCTGCTTTGTTGCAGACTGCATCATGAGATATTATTGTTATGTTAATTTTATGAGCCTACTCTTCTATGCTGGTTCAAGGCATGTTGGAAGAGAGCTCTTGAAAGATTTTCCCACAGTAGATTTTCAATTTCCAGTTCTATCTGTTAACCAATGCTATATAACCCAGTCTGTCCTGGTATTAACCCTCTCCAAACTGGTTTTGAATTCAAAGTTTTATTCTCCTAAACTGGTTGCTACTCAAGGCTATAGGACCCAGTCTACTCTGATATTCACACAATAGTTGGGGAAGAAGAAATGGATTCATACTTTTCCCAAGGATATTAGCACATAAGTGAATGTAATGAATTTGACTGGAATTCAAACTCGACTCTCCAATTCCTCAATTCAAGCCATTATTCATTACTCTATCATGACTTTTTATCAGTACATATGATAATAAGAAAGAAAGAAGTCATGGATTCATGCCTTTCCCAAGGGTATTAGGACATGAGTGAATGTAATGAATTCAACATTCAAACATGATTTTCCCTTCCCTCAATCCACTCCACTGTGTGTGTGTATGTATATATATATATATATATATATATATATATATATACTTACTGTTATGTTTTTAACAATGCTCACAATATTAGGAATAAAGCCACTACTATGTCTATATAGACTAATATTCAAAATCCTTTACAAACTCTTTGACATTATTCTCTTTGGCATAAACTCAATCATCAGATACTAGAACAAATGGTAAAACTGTTCAGCTAAATATTAGGCACTGATTATGACCACAACCCTCTCCACCTTTAAATCAACAGTGTTAATAATCACAGTACCTACAAAACTGAAAATATTCCTATGCTCCTTTCAATAGGGCTTGAATTGACACAGTAAGTTCTTATTCTCAGGCCTATACTTACTAGCAAATTTGGATATTCTATTGAGAAAATATTTTTTTTTTAGGAAAGATGATAATGTTTACTTTCTGCTCTAAAAACAATTCACACTTACTGGAATCTACTAAACAAATTCCACCTTATTTAAAATTTTCCATTCAACCCTCAGGAAAATACTAAATCTATCCCTGTTATCCCATATAAATTTCAATTGCTGTCTTGTTGAAATAGCATCACTTGTAAACTAATGTTCTGTGGTTGAAATTTGCTTGCTTCTTAGAGTTATTTAATGAACCCTGTATATGTCATATTTGATTCCTCATTGATTTTTACAGTCACTTGATAGATAACATTCCCCATAAAGCATTTACTGCCAATTGGATATTTATTTTCACATGTACAGTTGCATAAGGGTAAGAGACTTTCTGTTCACATTTAATATTTTCCATTATATTTTTTATAATCTGTAGCATATTATCAGTTCAACTGTAACATAATATTTTCTCCAAGATATTTTGAGAAATGTTTGTCTAATAAATTGATGAACACTCATCCTACATTGGTTTTCCCCAGTATTATTGAAGGGTGGGTTGCTTATTTTTTGATATTATTACTACAGTGGCTGGTATCATCATTATTGCCACTTGTGTGTGTATGTTTGGTACTAGTTCAATATATATACATATATATATATATATATATATATATATATATATATGAAATTCTTTGTCTGAACATTATTTTTAATCGATACTCGTATTTGAGTAGATATTCTGTTTTTAATCAAACAGTATATTTATATATTTATTTCTACCGGCCTGACTATTTACGATAAATTTTGTAGGAAAATGTACGTCATTCGGCAGGATTTATTCATTCAGCAAATAATTTCAATATGTCTGTTGTTAAAACCATTTCATTAATCTTCAGGAATTTTGGTAGTATTATATATATATATATATATGCTACCTAAATATGAACATAAACAAATAAACACAATGCAAACCCAAAACTATCACATATAATATATAAAAAATCTTGAAAAAAAAACAAAAAAACAGAAGACAAAGAAATAATATAACAAACACCAAACAGAAAAAAATCACAAATAAAACATAAACAAACATAGCACTTAACCATGACCTAAAAAAAAGTTTTAAGTAGTCATATATATTAACACCTTAAAAATAAAGGTCAACCCAACACAGTAAAAAGAGGTCAACCCAAAATGATAAAAGAGATTGTCTCACTATAAAGCAATTAAACAGACATTCACTTAAGCATGTTAAAAAGAAGTCAACGCAATAAAAACTTATTAGCCCTCTGCAGAATCACTCACATACAAAGATATTAAATTACACTAAGCTCTATATAAATAAATAAAAAACCATGGAAACAGCAGCAGTAGAAACAAAAGTGCTAGAGTGAAGAAATCACAATAAAGCCTTCACATAACTTCAAAGTCATTATAACTCTTCTACATTAATTCTATTAACTCACTCTCTCAATATATATATATATATATATATATATATATATATCTCAAGCACTTTATGACAAAAAACCTGCATGCAAAAAATACCTTTCTACCAATAAACCACCAAAGAAACCAGCAATCTTGGCACTTAGCATCACCACAATTTAACACACACACACACACACACACACATATATATATATATATATATATATATAAGGCCTTCACTACAAGGTACTTCTCACCATCAATGTGAAAATCAGTTAAGTGTAAGTGTTTGTATATTAAAGTAGATGCCTTTAGCTTCCTTTAAAAAAATGAATGGTTTATCTCAAATTGATCAAAAGTTATGGCATTTCTAAAGTTGACAATTTAAACACATTTGTTTTGTTTGTTTTTTTGTTTTTTTAATATTTTACAGTGGAAAGTACCTTCTAATTCCAATGCCTCATGTTTAATTGATAATTGTCAAGGTTGACTAAGGAGGTGACAGCTTTTTATTGCTACTGCCTGAGTAAAATTGTAATGAAACAATGACATTTTTTTTGAGTTCTAATTTACCAATTCTATTGATCAACTAGTGGGACATGCCAGTATCAAGCCATTTTATTAAGATATCTGATGAGAAGCCATATTTCAGAGAAAAGTGGATTCAGGATTTTAGCAGGAGCATATTAATGGTAAAGAAAAACATTAACAAACTTGTCCCATTTGTTTTCTATGCAAAGACTCATTATTCTATATAAAACAAACATTTTTTGATCTTTGTTGGTTCTTTTTTGTTCACTACTTTTCAGTTTGTCCACTTTCACCTTTTATCAAGTAAACATATAAAAATGATTTTAAAGAAGATAAGAACAGTACTAAAGTAAACACTGAATTTCAATAACTTTTCTCATATTCTCAAAAAAAGTTTTTTTTCATGATATATATGATAGTTTGATTAAAAAGAACCAACAAGGTCTGTTTAATTTGTTACTGCATTTTTCCAATTTTCAAATAAGGTGTTGTGTATTAGGATCAAAATTGGGAATAAACTGCTCAAAGTTTATGTGTTAAGTACTTTCAACTGCCTCAGTCATTTTCAGGAAAGTATTTGAATAAACAAAAGCACAAACATGATCTTTGGACACTTTATACACAATTTGGATCCCTATACCCAATACCATATTTATACACAATTTGGATCCTTATACCCAACATCATATTTATACACAATTTGGATCCCTATACCCAATACCATATTTATACACAATTTGGATCCTTATACCCAACATCATATTTATACACAATTTGGATCCCTATACCCAATACCATATTTATACACAATTTGGATCCTTATACCCAACATCATATTTATACACAATTTGGATCCCTATACCCAACGCCATGTTTAATACACAATTTGGATCCCTATACTCAACACCATATTTGAAAATTGGAAAACTACAATAAAAAAATTACATTATTTACATTGTCTGGACTGTTGTTCTCATCTTTATTGCCATATTCCCAATGTTTCAGCTATGGTGCACTTTGAAACTTCTTCAGGTGATTGGAATTTTGAACCAAACCCTTTATTTAGATCACTGGGGATATTGTTCTCATTCCATGAGCCATGTTACTTCCAGATATCTTAGTTATCTCTCTTCAACTGCTGTAGCCAGGTATCGAATTCACAACTCTTTGGAAGAAGGCCAGAGCATAAAACGGCCAAAACATTGTGAATATCACAATAAAAGTGAGGACAACAGTTTGAACAATGTAAATCATGCAAACACTGCCTCATTTCAGAAGTATAGAGAAATAATAAAATATTAAACAAACAAACCTTGTCTATTCTCTTTTTAATTTATTTTTCTATATTACAAACCATTTTCTTGGTTTCAGGTACATATTTAAATATAAATTATCCAATGTCTGAGTATTTTTTACTATTGTTCTTGTTATTGTTCAACATTTTTTCTTTTTCTTCTGTGATACACCGGTTCCTTCATTTCCATGTCCTGCATGCATTTCCACATTTTCATGTGATAGCTCATGTTGTTGAATTATATATAAATATGAGATGTTTATAAGGGTCATGATGTTAATCTCTCAAAGAATGTTGGCACAGGATTTGATATAATGTGTAATCATCAAAGATTAACAAAATATTAATGTAACAACTACTTCAAGAAGTATCCAATGTTGCCACATCTGAGCAAAATAATGTACTACCCTAGCAGAACTAAAAAGCCAAATCTGTGCTGCTTATGTTTGAGAACAAATCAAGCAATGATATTCAAATCAAGTAGGATCAGTTATATATATAAAAGAACTTAGGTAGATTTATAATTGTAAGAAAGTTAGAAAATGAGATTTATCTAAAATATTGTAACAACATTCTTTCATTTGAGCTTGAGTGACCCAACTCAAACTGGTAACTCATTTGAACAACTTAAATATTTTCCCTAGAAAATCTCTGCTTTATCAACACAACATCACAAAAGGCATTGAGATCTGCTCATTGTAATGAAGAAGTAATTGTTTTTTGCATCAAATACTTTTTCTTTTCTATTTATAGAAAAGAGTTATTTTATGATACATTGATTTGCAGTTCAGTTCCATTAATATATTAAAGATTAACCAAATTTAACTTTATAACACTGCTGATGAGTACGTATGCTTAACATGTAATTTAGCTCATATGACTTCTACATAAAATATGCTGTTCTTATATAAGAAGTACAAACAATAAAGTCACAATGTAGACCTGAAAATCTAAACCAGTCATTTTTCTCAAACAGTTTTCTCTCTTGGTTGCATTTTCAGAATTAAAATTTGCTTTTCCAGTGAAATGAAGGTCCAGATAGAGAGTTAAAGGAATATAACTGTAGATTCAAAGTCAAAATATAATCAGTGATAACTCTCTCTCCTCCAATTTTCAGATGCTAGTTACTCTATTCTTAATACTTGATATAATGCAAAAATATCTCAGTGATAAAATTAGTCAATAATTTTTTTAAACTATCATAACTGGGACTCATGCATACAATTAGAAATAATCCATAATAATATTTTAAATCTTGAAATCCTATTTATTTTTGGCATATGAAGTTTTTAAAAGTGTTCCTAAATTTTTGACTGTCTTTCAATTATTCCACCTCACCTGCTATTCACTTGTGCCACACCTATGAGGTGTATCGCACTCTTTTGGAACCACTGACCTAAACAACAGAATCAGAGACTGCAAAATCTTTACTTCATGTCTTATAAATGGCAATCAAAATGCAAATCAGTGTTTTAATTTGTACCTTCCAAATACTGTCAGTATTAATATCCAAACTCTACTACTGTTAAGTATGCCATATAAATGAGAGCATTGAACTGAATTCCACAAGTGTTACCGTTCAATCTTTCACCTCTACACACCCTTTAGCAAAAAAAGAAACCCCATTGAAATAGTTTCTGTTTTTCTTTCATTTTTCTTGTAAAAAGAATTTCATAGATTTTCACACAAAATACTTTGATATATTCAAAATTGAAAAAAAAATACATTAAAATGGAAAAATAATAATTTTATTAACTTATTAACAAGTTATGACTTTTTTGAAAAGTAACAATTTTACAAATCAAAGCAGACAATACTTTTCATTAAAGCAGGATTCAATTTTGCAACATTTGTTAAAATCAATATAGAAAATTCTTTAAAGTTTTCATCTAGGTTTTTTTTCAAATTCTGCTTCAAATCAGCTCAGATTAAAAAATTGTTTTGGCCATAAGAGATATTTCTTCCTTTTTTTTGCAAAGAATTACTTTAAAATGCAAGAATAACATACAGGACAATTGTCTTGGCCAAAAGCAACTAGAAAGAACTCATGCAAAGATAGAATGAAAGAAACCGGTTTTCTCAAAGAATTGAGGTTTTCTCAAAGAATTTATTTTAAAAAATTTTAAATTTATTTTCTTTTGAAAGAATAATTTCTGGTCCAACTCTAAATTATCAGAAAGTTTCTACCATAATTAATCTTTTCATATTTTTTAGTTTCCTTCATCTTTGAATCTTTGTCCACATCTCAAAACTCTTCTAAAAGTGTAAACCTTCACTTATGAGAGATGATAGCTTTCTTTTAAATATTAGTGGTTACTCTTTAATGAAAACTTACTATTTTTTTCTGTCATCAATTTTTTAATGGGCAATTAATATTCTTAATCATACTTAAAAAAAGAAAGTTTATAATTTTAAGTCAATGATAAAGATGGTGGCATAAAGTGATGATTTATAGGCTAGATTTGGTCTGTAACAAAGTCATCAGGTTTTCATAGCTTGGCCGTTAAAGCAGATGATGAATTTGGCCTGGCTTCTCTGAAGCAAATGGAATGGAAGTTCAAATCTCACTAAGAACCCATTTTTTTTTTATTTCTGATCTGTCTACTCACTACCATAGACTGACAGATTCATTTTCTTTTAAAAGCTCTGGTTTGCAATAAAAATCAACAGATAAGATGAAAGTAAATATGAGTCAAAATAATAATTGTGATTGACAATGCTTCATCTCCTAAAATAAAAATGCAAGTTTCTTTGAAATTATTTCCAAGAATTTGTTGAGATGTTTTTTTTTTTTGTTTTTTTTCTTTATTTTTCATCTTCTTGGTTAAAATAGTAAGATTTTCTGTGTTGAGTTAGAATTCTTAACAGTATTGTTGCATTTATTGAGCCAAAATCTTTCTATCAATTTGTTTTTGCTGTTCAAATGTTACCTTTCTTTGAAATTAGACACAACTTTACTAATAATTGTCCTGGGAACTTTCAAGCTGCTACTGAATATCCTTGTAGCTGTTGCTGAGTTTGTATGGTGCAATTATTTTTCCTTTCTTCAAAGGAGAAAATTATTTCTTGGCTTTTCAAGATGGCACTATTATCTTGAATATAGATATATATTAACCTATCTACATAATATATAAAAAATAACCTGTACATTTCATAAGGATTTTTTGAGAAAATTTCATTTTTCTGGCCAGTGATGTAAATGACATATTTACTAAAATCTCTGTCTGTATTTCTGAGATGTGCTATTGTAACTATTTACATTGTTTAGACTGTTGTCCTTATCTTTGTTGCCATATTTGCAACATTTCAGTCATTGTAGGCTCTGGCTTTTTTCAGAATTTGTCTATATTTTTGAGATGTGGTATTGTAACTGTTTACATTACTTACATTGTTGTCCTCATATTTATTGTCATATTCGCAATGTTTTTGCCGTTGTACACCCCAGTTTTCTTCAAGTTATGAGAACAAGAGTCTGAACAATGTGAATAATTACTAAACTCTATGTACTTACCTACCTACCTACTTATCTCAGTTGAAATCATCGTCTACAACCTTGAACCACAGTTAGCTGTGAACTCCATAATTTTTTTCTGTGTCTGTATATTATGTGCCATGTCATGGCTGCATATAGTTTTGAATTCAGTGTTTTCCTTTTCCTAGACTGGTTGTCAATTTGTAGATGTGCTGGTTACATTTATCATTATTTATCTGTTTATTTAAACTGAACTGATTTATTCTCCTTGCCTTTAACTTGAAGCTGCTATTTTTATTTAGCATGTCATTATTTTTATACGGTTTATATGGTTGGCTCAGTGAGCTGAGTTCAAACTCTGGTCAAGTTTGTTACATTCACTTTCACAGAAATCCTTTCAGGAAAGACATTAATCCAGCTGTTTTTTCCCCAGCTATGGAGTAAATAGAAGGACAGCTGGCCATATTAAAATTTAAGGCATTATTATCTGAAAAATATATGTACAAATTTATCTGCATATATATATATATATATATATATATATATATATATATATATATATATAGTAATTTTATTATAATGGTTTATAAAAGCTTTATATCACTACACAAAAATTTTCATGTTTCAGAACAATACTGTTCTTCTTCAGGTGATACGTTAAAATAAATTGCTTGGCTACAATATACTTTAATATACCATAGTTATTTAATCCTAATTCTAGCCTAAACATTCCAGCCCCTTTACTCATGAGGTAGTAAAAAAAATCTAATTTTTAATTATAAAAGCCTAAAATCCAACTTGCTGTTAAAAGTTATTGTCTACCTATTTAAAATATTTATGGCCCCACTATGTATCTTATCCAGACAAAATTAAAAAGTGACACATCTAGACACCAGGCTATCTTGCTTCCTTTCACGACCTAGATCTTAAAACTCCATGGTTACTTAATTCTCAATTTTGATTGAACAATACTGACACACCTAAAGCATTTTCTCCAACTACCACTTAATTTTCTAAATAATTATGAATTCATCTTATACTTTCAAAATAAATCATTTTCACAATTTCTTTTAACATATCACCTGAAGAAGAACAGTATTGTTCTGAAATATAAAAATTTTTGTGTAATGATATAATGCTTTTATAAACCATTGTTGTAACAAAATTACAATATTAAGCTCTACTCTGTATTAAGCACACTTTATAAAAGTAAATGCTTTAATAGTGGGTTTTAATCTATGTGTTCTTTCATTTCTTATATATATATAAAATAATAATTTCACAATAACTTTTGGAGGACAAAGGTACATTTTTCTAGCCAGTAAGAAATCCTTTACAATAGGATTGTATTGTATGTGAGTTGTGGTGCAGTGAATATCAACCTGGAATGAGAAATCGAAGAGCCAGGTTCAAATTCCAGTTCAATCCATTGCATTCACTTATGCGCAAATAACCTTGGGAAAGGTATTGATCCATCTTTTCTCCCTCCAGCTATGAGTTAAATATCAGGACTGATTGGGTTCTATAGCCTTTGTTGGCAAACAGTCTACCGAAGAAAGTAAGAGCAACCTACTGTAGAAAAATCATCTGCCTAGTTAGTCATGTCTCTTTCAAGACACAATCACCCAAGTGTGTATCACATATGGCCCTTAACTGACTGACTGTATCTAAAAATCAGCTTAGATTTTTAAAGTTTAATTTGATATTGTATCCTTGTTAGTTTCTTCATCAACATTATATTTTTTTCATGAAAGAAATTTAAAATGAGAAGATATTACATACAAATAACACCATTCTTTTATGTTTAAATCCTAAATAGTAATTCTAATTTCTGTTGAACAAAAACAATATCTCCTTTCCAAATTATACATTTTCTATTGCTACAGCCAATAAAAATTGATCCCTATTACAGGAGTTCTCTCATGACAAGCATACAACCATCACTTCTGTTGTTAATGTCACTTGATGTGCTCCTTTACCAAATTTTGTAGTTTTTCATCTCTTTCTGACATAGTTTTCATTTTTGTTTTATTTTTACTTTACTTGATTATAAATTTAATTGTAACTTTCTGGATATTTAAGTAATCACATTTTGTTTGTTTTTGTTTACATTGTCGTATATTTTGAATGATATGTCACTTGAGAAATTAACTTTGATTTCCTTTTTACACTCAAAAATCCCCAATGACAAATTAAGAGTATTGGCTTGAAGATATCATTATATTCATTTGATTGATACTGATTTACATGTATATGACTGTGTAAACTGTTTTCTTCTACAAACAAGTTAACAAGAATTAGGTTAAAAACTTACTAATCTAGTTCTATAAAAAAAAACTCATATGTTTTCTCTTTTTGTAGACAATTAACATAATTATTTTAATTATTATTTTGTCTTCTTCCAACCAACTCCTTCTGTTCTCTTCCACAAACTGATTTTTCTCCCTCTCTGTCTCTCTCACCTGAGTTTTTTTCTGATTCATTTCTATGCTTGTTTGTTTCGTTTCTCAAACAAAAGACTTTTCACTCTAATTTCCCAAAGCTTTAAATTCTGCCACCTCCTGAAAACAATTTTTAGATTTTCGGGTGAATAGCTTTCAGAATTACAGGTTTCTTGAGTTCCATTTGGAAGTGCAACGTGTAATTTTGTTGAAATATGACGTCATGTTCAAACTGCCACTTTGCAAACAAGCAGTCCTTGTAATTTTTGAGATGCTCTGTTGCATTTAATTACATGTTTCTATCACAACCTAATGACAAAAGCACTCCATTATTATTATCATTATTATTATCTAATGACAAATGTCAATATCATCATGTTTGTCTTATTGAATATCATTAAGTTTGTGCAATTCATTTATCAACCTAAAGAAAAGAGATTTTCTTTGCACTGTACTTATTCACTTGCCAAGTCAAAGGGAACAGTGATCAAAAATCAAAATGAAGACATTAACCAGCTTTAGTCTTTGTTTTTTTTGGCTGCCGATAAAACTTAAACAACATGAAACAAGAAGTGTTCTTAGTCAAAGACGTCCAAAATTAATGGATTAGACAATCTCATTTAAATATGCTCTCTTTATTTGCACACAGGTGCAATAAAAATAAATGCTTTGCAAATTTAGCCTTATAAAAAGAGAATGAATACAATATGGGAACAAGTAATACGAAGTGCTAGAGAAAATCATTTGTGTCAATGATTGCAATATGAGCTCCGGTAAAAAATGCTAGAGAAAATAATTAGCATCAAAGATTGCAGTATGAACTCTGGTAAAAACTGGTTACTGAGACATTAGGTTTATAAGTCCAAGAAATTCACTTGCTGTTGTCCTCAAGGACACATGTGGATATAGGTGTTGGTTAGTTCCAGTGACCCAAAGAGTTGTGAGTTCAAGCTACAGCAGTGGTGAACAAATAACTTAGAGAGTTAAGTGAAAGGGAAATAACTACATGACTACCAGAAGTGGTATTGCCCATGGAATGAGAATGATATACTCCAGTGATCGTAATAAATAATCGTTCGAAATTCTTAGTACCTGAATCATACACCAGCTAAAAGATTGTGAACATGGCAGTAAAGATGAGGACAATAGTCCAAACAATGTAAATAGTCAAAAATATAGACAAAGTGTATTTATACAGGGATTCCTCGATTAGTGTGACTAATGTGTACATTATGTGTAACTATAAAAAAATCAATTTTCTTAGTATGGTTAAACGGATGAATGTTTCACTGCAGTAATCGGGTTTTGCTATATAAAAATTTTAGTGCATTAATCAAAAATACATTATTTGAGGGATGCCTGTATTTGCATTTGTATCGGTATGTTATATTAGTAATTAAAATAAATAAAAATAGAATTAAAAAAAATTAAAGCACTTGGTTATTACAAATTACTAATTGTTAAAAAACTCCTCCCTATGTAGTGAAAGGAAAAAGGTATAGATTGTTTGTTATTGGAGATAAGTAAATAAGATAAGTTAATAGAAAGAAAAATAGAGAATTTGAATATAGAAAGTGTAATGCTAAATAACAATAGCAGCTGTAAATTAAGGAGAAAGAAGAAGAAATCAGTTTAGTTTTAATAAATAAATAAATAATAATAAATTTAAATAAATATTTACAACTCAGTCTTCTTTGCTTCTGTCTTATGAATTATTTTGACATTCATACATCCAGCAATTTAAAAATAAAAACGCATAATCATTTTTTTTTTTTTTTGTCTTTCTCAGTTCCAGGAAACATTCATTCCGGCGTGTCTGGTAATGACAGTATAATAGCAACTGGAGTGTTCTCGGCAAAAGAACTGCTTCGAGTTACAAGACGTGAGTAGATAAAACTTTAGGATATTTTTCTTGTCTGTCCAAATGAGGTGACTCTAGATGGTTAAGAAGATAAATTTTCCATTTTTATTGAAGAAATCCTTTAAGGCAACATTGAGTTTGGTTAGAAAAATCTAAATTATTTTAAAATAAAAAACTCCTTATGTAAAATGAGAATGTCTTATATTAATGTGAATTTATACATTTTCTAACAAAATTGGATAAAGAGTTTATCAGGAGCAGGTAGCATAGCAATGACCTGACTTGATGTATTTGATATTTTTTTTTTTTTTTGTATTTTTTCGGGTAGAACTCCTTTTTGATGTTAGCCCATGAAAGTAAAACTAACCGTCTTAATTTTAATTAATTTTATAATTAACTATTACCTCGTATAACGGTAAAATGTGAATTAATATGAAGTTGATTTTCTTTTTAGTAAAATCAAGTTTGAAAAAATTATGTGTACATTAAAATTATAGTTTTAAAATAAGAATGTTTTAAGTCACATCCTTTACAATTAAAATTTTCCATTTTATTTAATTGATTAGAAAATATATTTATGGTGACAATGATAGAAACAGTTTTCATGATTAAATACATTACATGTATATAAGTCTATAAATGTCATTTATAAGTGTATATATAAGTTTTTATTAAGTTTAGACTACTCCTACCAAAAGTTTAAAAAGGGGCAATACTAATAGATAATGCAGATATACTAGTCTTATGTGTGGGGAGAACCTAACTGCTTTAAAAGTCCTTATTTGAAATCTGGATTTTTTTTTCTGCATGTTTTTACAGACCACTGACACCAAAGTCATTTCTGTTACACAAAAAGAAATATTTTTATGCATCTCGTATATTTGAAAGTTTAAAAAATATAAATCCTTTTATTTTTAATTTGTAAGAAAGAAGGCCTAACTTAAATCAGTTTATTTGATTATATAAATGTTATTGCCTGTATAATATGTTAAAAGTTTTATGTAGGATTTAATATTTATATATTTTTTTTATTCTTATATTCATTTTTTGTGACAATATTATAAAAAATAAAATGTTTTCATTAATGAGAAAAGTTGAAAGTTTCATTTAATATGAACCAAATGTTTTAAAATATTTTTTTGTTATCCGGAGTGAAATGTTCTCATAATGTTTAAAATGAAAATATTTTTTATATTAGAAAAAAAAAGCTCTTTAAATATAGAAATGCACTTTAGCATTCACTTTGTAAATTTCAACCTGGCGCAAGAATTTTCATATTTACATTCAGTGAAACTCTTCATGTAAACCACTAAAAATACAATATAAATAAAGTTATTTTTTTTGTTAGTAATATATTTGTTTAAAATATATTTTTTGTATTAAATGGAAAATCAGATGACCTCAGAAATTATTTATTTTTTTAATGCTAGTTTTTATTTTGACATCATTTTGCTTTCTAATAAAACTGTTAAGAATATAGAATTAATTTTTAAGATCTTTTTATAACAAGGACAACAAAGGAAAAGTTGTTCACTAATATTTATAAAAAAAAAATACAATTCTCTAAAGTAAAAACAATGTCTTTTTCCTATTTTTATTTAAACAGCATTATATTGGTCAATAGTGATTTTATTTTATAACAACATAAAAAGCATTTAAAAAAACCTGGTATAATTTTATATCTTTGATAGAAATATTGTTCAGAAAAAACATGATACACTTATATGTGTGTGTAAGTGGATGATTTTTGTACATATACAGGTTTTCAAAAATACATTTTATTAAACCTTCCTGAAGACTGTTCATTTTTTCTAATATTTTTACTTTGATTTTTTTAAACTAATTTTCCCTTTTTTTTTTTAAATGAAATTTGATCTTAAATACTTTTCTGTCTCACATCACTAGTCATCATACTTAGTATTTGTTAGTCGAATTATTTTCTCTTTTTTAACAAATTACCTGACACTAATTTTATAATGCTGTCATAGAAAATACATTTTATTTACTTATTTATTTTTCATTTAAAAATAACTCAAATTTTGAGTATAATTCTACAAAATTTTTGTAAAGGTGATGAAATTGTTTTGTCACTAATAGATTTAGTCTTTTTGGGAAGAAATATTTCTATTTGTATCATGAAAAAATGAAACCGTTTCTTGTATATTTAGATTTGTGCTATTTTATTGCCATTTTTAAAAAGTGCGCTTGAAAAATTCAGTAATTTAAGAAACTCGCCATATTGTGAGAAACTGAATGCATGACTGTAATGTCTTGACTTGAATATATTTTAATTAAAATCTAAACTTTAAAATGCTGTATTTGTGGGTTATTAATATTTTAATGGAATCCTAATTTTATTCTCACTGATTTATTTGATAAAATTCTAAATAAATTTGCTTTCATTTTTATGCGAGAAGGAAGATGGGAAAGATTAATGCTTTGAGTCAATTCAAAGTAAATGGTTTTTGTTACAAAAGTAAACAGAATGATCCTTTTGAAATAGATCCACTCCAAACAATGTATTTTGTTGATATCTACTTTAATATTAACAAAAGAAATGACATTAATACTGATAGTGTCTTTTTCATCAAGATAGCATCTTGAAGGTGGGAGCTCAGTTGTTTAAACAAAGGGTTGCCAACTCTGAGGTTCTATTCTTTATTTGTTGATCCAATGAATTCTATGCAGTAAATTTCAAACATATTTTCATCTCAATGTTTTTCATTTGATCAATTTAAAAAAAAATATTATGTATCTTACAAGATTTGTATTTTTCAAGCTAAAAAGGTCTTTGATGAAAGTAACAATACTAGTTGCAGTTTGCATATTTATAAAATTAATTGCTGATTGATACTTAGGATAAACAACCTACCAACAAGTCAAATTCAAATTTATGACCATATCTAATTTGCTATTGAAAGTAAAAAAAAGAATAAAAAGGAAAATTTTTTAATGTTCTAGTCCTTGAGCTAGGTGAGCACTCATATTCTCAAATTTTGATCAACAACGGATGTGTGTTGTGGTGCAATGGATATAGACTCGGAATGAGAAATCAAAGAGCATAGTTCAAATTCTAGTTTAGATTTGTTCAATAGCAATAAATTTTCTTTTTTTATTTTCCTAAAAGAATGTAGTGTAAATTATTTCCCTTTCCTAGAATTCCTTTGAAAACTACCTTGACCCAAATGTCTTTATAGTATTCCTTAATATTTATTTAACTGCAACATAAACTGATATTTAAAGTTATAAAGATTAGCCAATAATTACAGATGTTCTTTGAAGCCTTTTCGACCTGTTCACTTTTAGGTAACCATGTCAAAAATTAAGAAAATAGATCATAAAAGATAAAATACAAAAAGAAAATTGCTGAACAATTCAGTTGAGATTTTTTGAGATCACCTTTACTGTCTCTCTTTGACTTTTCATGAAGATTTCTCCAGCAGAGGGAAGTAGAGGACATTGACATTGTGGATAGTGTTCAGAGCAAAAGGGAAGGTTTATATTTGGCTGTTACAGCCACACCTCTTTTGCCAACTCATGCTTCTTCTAAATTTGGTTAAACATCTGCCTGAAGATATTGATAAAGGTTAGATTTGTTTTCAACAGAGTTCTCATTGTCCCATGTGGGATTTGAAAGTCGTTAATAATTAATTAATGAAGTTAACTGTGGATGTTTTAGGATGAAACTTAATTTATTTTCTTATTCTACTTTATTCTCTTAATTCTTCAGATAAAAATATCTCAAATCATCATTTCCTTTGGAATATTATATGACGTGAAGAAGAAGACATTGCTTTGCCCAAAGCAACAATTTCTGCTTAATTTGCATAACCTTCTGGGCATTTGGCAGGGAATTTGACTCTTGAAACAAATTCCTTAATTGATGAACCGTCAAAGATAGCTGCATCCTAAGACAAATATAATTTAATCATTTCAATATATATATATATATATATATATATATATATATATATATAAAAACCAAAATTATTTATGTATGTATGTTTCTTTAATATTTCTTCCTTTCTAAATAAAAGGTTTCTTTTACCTCTTTATATATCAAATATGAGAAACCCGTTTTTGGAACAATTCATGCCCTCACTTTTACTATGATAACATACTCAACCACTGAACTATATCTTCAAGCTCTGACATCTTAAATTGATAAGGATGGAAAGATCACACACAAGTATTAACTTGTTGAAATTCTAGATTAATCTCTTGCATAAGCAATAAATCTAGAATAATTGGTAATAATAACGGTGAAATTATCTGTCACTATACAAACTTTTATTGACCATTTAATGTTACTGTTAGTTGAAATTTATAAAATCTTCTCTACGTAAAACAGATTTGCAGCAAATTAAACATCTCAAGTTGCTATTTCTAATATTGATAGGAATTTCTTTCCAAATCTTTTGTTTTTGGTTGTATGGAAACTTCTTGTTTATACCATTACAATTTAGCTCATACCATAAAAAATGACAGCAAAAGATTTATATCGATATGCTGTTTAAAATGATGGCAAAATATATATTGAAGTACTTACTATTTAGTATCTTACATTAAGATATGAAAAAACCCAAAATAATCCAAACCACCAAACATGACAGAAGGAATATATATATATATATATATATATATATATATATATTAAAAAAGGATTAATTCAAAGATGTTGAATGGCCATTTCGATATGACGATCCCCACGGGGAGCGACACATCACCTCAGCAACAGAAGGTTTTTTTCTGTTGCTGAGGTGATGTGTCGCTCCCCGTGGGGATCGTCATATCGAAATGGCCATTCAACATCTTTGAATTAATCCTTTTTTAATATATATATTTGCTCTGTAATATTTTATTACATGGAGCTCTCTTCCTGTATCATTTTTTAATATTAAAATAAATTTTTAATATTAATTAGGATCGGGTTTTTTGGAATTTACCTTCCTGCTTTTTTCCCTTGGATTGAAGTATCTGAATTAAAATATATATATATATATATATATATATATATATATAGTCATCTGCAGACAGATCTGTTTTGCTGTATCACAGCTCATCAGTATGGTTAGACATCCGATTGCTTTTTAGCCAGGATTGAAACCCGATCGAATTGATATCAGTTGGTGATTCTACCTCCAAGCTATGGGTGCTCAGTAGAAGAAGGCATACTTTTAGCATGTGAAATACCCTGTAAACACATGCCAGCAGCCAAGAGTGTTCCAGTTCATTACTAAATGAATGATGCATAGATGCTATAGTAGCTACTGTTTTTTCAAAGTGTGTGTGTGTGTGTATATATATATATATATATATATATATATATATGTATTTTCATCACTACTTGATGACATAATTAGTGTAAAAAAATAAAATAAGGCACTGTTAAAAAGCAAACTTGCGGAAAGAACTTTCATAGCTGTAGTAAAGAGAATAAACTGAGCCAACGCTGCCTCACTCTAATAGAGTTGATGCTGTTCTCTCTCTTTATGAGTGTAATGGGAGGGAAATATATATGGTGGATTCTTACCCACACTTTTGCTATTGCTATCATTGGAAATGTTCAAGTAGTTTTGGTCATTTTGTAAAGCTAGTCTATAGGGTCTAATAAGGTATTCAATTAGTTGAATCCATTTTTATTCATTGATCTGAGAAAATGGCTGTACAGAGATGATAGTTTATTCATTTTTAAATGAGTTGGATGCCATTCATGACATCCATATGAGTGTCTAGATTTAAGAAGGCTACTGACAAATATGATTTGAGTTTTCAGGTAAATACTTTGGTTTTGTAGCAGTGTTGGAAAAACTGCTCCAGCCCAACCTATCCAGTGTTCAATTTAATTTTCTAACATTCATATTCTGAGATATTATTTGAAATGTTTAGAATTTATTAATTCTACATTACCAAATAATAAAGAGCTAAATTTTGCTTATCTGTATTTTTTAACCATATCACTGCAAAGAATATTAGACATTATCTGTCAAATAAAAGAATGATTCTTAAATAATCATATGCAAAATCTATTTTCCTTCTTATACTTTTCTCATCTTAAGATCATGGGTGCATCGAGGGGGTGTAATGGTTAGTAAGCTTGTCTTGTTAGAACCTATTACAAGTGAGTTTGATCCTCACTGGGTACCCAATACTTTTGGCCTTGTGCCACATCTAAGCTGGGCACCTCAACATGGTGTAATGGTTAGTAAGCTTGTCTTGCTAGAACAATTATAACTGAGTCTGTCTGTCTGTGGTGCAGTGGATATCATCTTGGAATGAGAACTCTGAGAGCTAAGTTCAAATTCCAGTTAAATTCATTTCATTCACTTACCTGCAAATATTCTTGGGAAAGGTATTAATCCATCTCTTCTTTCATTAGGTAAGGGTTAAATAGCAGGACAGATTGGGTTCTCTAGCCTTGGTTTGCAACCAGTCTATCACAGAAAGTAATGGCAATCTACTGTGGGAAAATCTTCTGCCCAGTTAGTCATGATTCTTTTAAGACATGATCACCCAAGTGTGTATCACATATAGCACTAAACTTAGTGAATGAGTTCAATCTTTACCAGGTGTCCCATACACCCAGCCTCAGCCACATCTAAGCTACACTTAGAAAAATCACCTTTTCTCATCTCAAGGTCACAGATTTGTTACTGTTATTCCAAGTCTTACTATTACCATTGCTTTGAGAATATTCCTAATATTTCATGTTCCTTTGTTACCAAAAGTCAAGTATGTGTTATTATATAAATTCAACCATATCATCATTAGATATCAAACTCAAATTATATTTTAAATGAGTTTAAAGAACTATTTTGAAAACTCTTTATTCTATAACACCACAAATCTTTAGTGAATATCTATACAGATGATACAATGGTATATAGGTATAAATTGACTGCTGATCTCTTCTGATCAAGCTCTAACACCTTGATGGGGAAAAACTAACTGGTCACATTTAATGCCTCAAAAACCAAACTAGTAACAAGTTATCATCATCACTCAACTTCTGAATTTTGTCTATCACAATGAAGGGTACTTTCTCTAAAAGACCCCTTGTATTTAATACTTACAAGTACAATATAACCTGGTGAAGGAAATAAAGAGATGTTCTAAATTTCAATCACCTGAAGAAGACTGGAGTGTATAACGACTGAAACATTGTGAATATAGCAACAAAGATGAGGACAACAATCCATACAATGTAAATAAAGACAATATCCCATATCAGAAATATATACAAATATATCTGAAGTCTTTGATGAACCGAGTTTGAATTCCAGTTGAACGCCTTGCATTCACTTATGCACAAATATCCTTGGGAAAGGTATTAATCTGTCTCTTCCCTCCAGTTATGGGTTAAATAGCAGGACAGATTGGGTTCTATAGCCTTGGCTAGCAATTAGTTTACCACAAAAATTAATGGCAACCTACTGCGGGAAAATCTTCTGCCCAGTCAATCATGTCTCTTTTAAGACATGATCGCCCAAAGCATGTATCATGTATGGCACTTAACTGTGACTGACTTTAATGAAATAATTTTGTGGATAAAACTGGCTGATTGCATTTAATTCCTCAAAAACCAAACTAATAAAATGCTATCATCACCAATCAGTTCTTGAATTTTGCCTATCACAATGAAGGATGCTTTCTCTAAAAGAACTTCTTTCATTTAATAATTATTAGGTTTTAAGTTCACCTAAAACCTCAAATAAACACATATATATTTTCCATTGCTGAAGATGCTAGAAACTACAGTGAATTCCTGGCTTCACCTTTACAATAGCCAGACCAGACCCAAAATGGAGGACTGCTGCCATATATTCTGGAACTACCTAGTTTTCACTTTCCAGTTTTGATAGTTTAAAAGTGTCTTGTAGATGAATTATTTTTAACAGATAAAATGTTGTGAGCCTTTTTTCTACTTTCCTGGGAAATGTTCTGACAAGGTGCATTCCTTAATTTCACTGGTTCTACAGTTAATACCTGCTTTAACACTTACACCGAGTGGAACGATCCACATCCCATTCATAAGGAAGAAGTTCCATTCAGACAGTTTTTTTTCTACAAACAACTACTTTTGGAAACTGACTCTTGAGAGGATGCCTTCTCAACTACTACAATCTTATTGATCATACAACAACCTCCTTTAGTTACCCTCTACTTTGAGTGGCTCTTGTGTCTTGTATAGGGTTAAAAAATTTTAAAAATTTGATATTGATAAATAATTTGTCATTATTATTTGTAATATAAAGCATTAATTTGAAGGAGAAACCCTTTTTTTTTTCCTGTTTTTTATTGATGCGTGTTCATGGAGAAGGATTAATAAAATGTATCTCCTGTTATTTACCTCTCATATTATCACACTTAAGTTCGAATTAACTTAGATTTCTGACTTGACCAAAACAAGTTTTGCTAAAAAGCAGGACAGGGAGAAAAAGAATGAGGATATTTTTTATTTACTTTTTTTTGAAAGAGAGGGTCATTGTCTTTGGCTGAAATGTACAATTTATTGAATGCTATCTTCCTGTTTTGTTTGCAGGTAATTTCCCACTTGAATGAACAAAATCAATGGTAAATCAAAGAAAATATCATCTGGTTGAGAGATCAAACATCATTTTTCCATTTTATATGAAAAATATAAAAACTATAGGTGCCGTTATTGACTCAGTCTTCCTACCAATTTTCCATAGCAAATATTTTCTAGCCATCTAATTCATTTTGAAGTAGATAATGTTTAGAGCTTGAGGAGTAGGGGGAGGGTGTTTGTTTTGTTGTTTTTTTTGTTTTTATCCCTAGTTTCAGTTTATGTTTTGCTTCCTTTGTCTCGTCAATAAACTTTTGTGCTTTTCAAGTTATTAACAAATCTATCAAAAAGTTTTTTGGGGTTTTTTTGCTTTTCTTTTGGACAAATTAGGGTCCATAACCTACAGAGTTTTCATTTAAAATTGCTTGCTTTTCCCATCATCCAAGCTTCTTATTCCAAGACTCATCCAATGTTTGTTGAAGCTATTACTGTATGTCAGCAAAAGAAAAAATTCAATCAAAGATTGTCTTTTCTTTTGTGGTTCTACTGGAATGGAAATACATTAAAATAAATTCCATGATATTGTTTAATGTTGTCAGCATGAAAGATAGTAACTAATATTGTTTATTCTGGGCAAACCAAGAAATAGCTAAATGGAAAACATATAAGATTAGATATCAACTGATTTAAGGTATCTGTTTTTTTTTATACTTATTAAACACTCTTCTTAACTTATGATAAAAAAATATGTTTATACAGTTCAAAGTATGTGTGAAAATAATTTTCTAAATAAAACAAGAATGAGATGAATCTTTTATTAAAAGGAAGAAAAAAAATTTAAATTATATCTGCTGAACTGTCAAACAATGCCTTGATTTCAATATTTTCCTTTAAAAGTGACACTGCATTGTGACTCCGTGATTTATGAAAAAATTAATTTTCTTTGTTGAATAGAACTGGTTTTTTTAAAAAAATCATCTTAAATTATTATTGTTCATTTTATTCAATTAACATTTGATAGTTTATAAGAAATTTCGAAAAACTGGCAAAATTTAAGTGGATAAATAATAAAACGAGCATATTGTCACTCATGCTAAGATGACTAAAAATCATTCTTTGCTTTCTGATAAAACTTTAGGATCAAAGTCATGTAACTGTTTTGTGGTACAATCAAAAGAAAAGCTGAACATTCAGAGAGAAAGAAATTTCTTAATAAGTTTCTGTCTGAATTTTTGGGATGAGGCATTATCTTTATTTTCATGTGGACAATTGTCTTCATTTTGTTGTTCTCAGTAAAACCTGTAGCCATTTTCTCATTGGGGAAATAACTCATAGCCAATTTAACCATGGGAGACTATAGGCTAGCAGAATGCTTAAAAAAAAACAAAACATGTGTGTTATATTCAACAAGTCTGATGATGTAAAGCTTTAATGATTAAAAAGTCATTTATTTAAATAACTTCAGTGCTTGTTAATGTCTTTAATGGTAAATGTTAATCATATAGATTAAGCATGGCACAGTGAAAATTTCAGTTGAAAATACATCTAATAATTGTGTCAAGCTAGAAACTTATTGATCTTTCTTCATGTTTGTGTGTATGTCTCTCCCCCCCCCCTCCCCCCCCCCTCTCTCTCTCTATATATATATGTGTGTGTGTGTGTGTGTGTTAGTAGACACACATATTCTCCTGACCCCATAAGCCTGGACCAAGTGAGTCTCCCTGAAAGCAATATACTGTGCCTTCTCAGCCTCAACCTCTCTTCCGACCTCAAGTGGAACCATTACATTGAATCAATAGCTAAATCCTTTGCTCAGAAAGTTGGGTCACTGTGTCTGACCAGGAAGTTTTTTTCTGCCTGAGTTCATCTTGCAAATATACAAATCAACCATCTGATCCTGCATAGAATACTGTTATCATATCTGGTCAGGTGCTTCTGCTGTTCATCTTAGGGTTTTTAACCAGGCTCCAAAGGAGAATCTGTCATGTGATCGGTCCAGTCCTGGCAGCTCGACTCCAGTCACTTTCTCACCAGCGAGATATGGCTTCCCTCTGTCTCTTCATGGCTTCTGCTCTGATGAACTTAGGTCACTGGTGCCCCCTCCGCAAGAATTTACTTGAGCAACCAGACTGGCAACAAGATCCCACCTTTTACAGTTAAATCTATCAAATGTAGTTGACAGTTCTACTCCAGCAGCTTCTTTTCTCACACTTCCCACCTGTGGAACTCCCTTCCATATACTTGCTTTCCTGACAGTTAAAACCTCCAAGAATTTAAATGGAATGCCAATTCCCATCTCTTATCCACTTGACTCCACTTGACTATGACTAGTTTGATTGTTTTGTCAATCAAAGGCTGTTATATCTGATTCAGTGGTGATTGTGGAACTCTGAAAGTTGAGGGTGACCACTTAGTGGCCAAGATATTTCTGAGAAGGTGGGGAGCAAACTCAAGCAGGATTTTCATTTTCATACTACGCCACTATTGTATACACAACTTAGAAATGAGTTTGAGTATGTTACTTCACTAAATTAAACAGAATAACTTTTCATTCATAGTAGTGGAATTCTAATCTATTCTTGGCCTCTTTTCCACTTTTAAGCTGTTGGAACACAAGAGAAGTTAATTTTAAAACAAAATCAAAGGGTTAACATGAAAACATTCCAAAGAAGAAAAAGTGCTGAAGATCAAATCTTATCAAAATCAGAGACAAACCAGTTTCATAAATGTTTGGAGCTTTTAAAGTGAGGTGCAATCAAGGGGCCAGCCAAAATTCTGTGGAGACTTTGGCCCTTTCTGCCCCCTCCTAGAATCACCACTGATCTGATGTCAACCATGACGGGGGTTAAGTCAGTTTATGTGTGTGCATTTTTATAAATCCTTCAAGTAGGAAACTGATAAAAAGTCGAAACTGATTTTGAAAGGCAGACAAATTCAAAGCAAACACAGACTAGCATTTGCCAACATGTAATAAAATTAAACTACATCAATAAATTGATATATGTATCAACGGGCCTGTATGCATGTGCATAGATATATAATTGTCGAAATATATATATATATATCAATCATCTACTTATTTGCTGGTGTTATTGCAGTTCAATATTCCCATTTTAGCATAGCATTAGTTTTTCATCATGTACACACAGAAATATACATACAAAATGGAGGAACAATTAGTCTGTAGCCTGACGCAGTTATTAGATAAATTTTAATCTGATATTTTTACCATATAATATTTGTGTAATTAGTAAAGATGCATTAGGTTAAGTGTATTGACAAGTGAAGTGATAATATTTAAAAATAAATATTTTATGTGTAAAATAAATGCTTTTTCCACTAGGCTACATTCTTATTGACTTAACCCATACATGCAAATATATACATATATAACCAGAAAGTGGTATGGATGGAAAAATCCCAAGGATGATCCTATTAATATTAAAACTGATCCAGCTAGAGAGCTTGATATAAATAAAATTATTTATTTACAGAATCAAATATGTATATTAATTCAAATAAAACATTGAAAATTCCATGTGCCGTATAGTCATTTCTGCAAAGTATGTTCACTTCAGTGATCTTTTATTATGGCAAAATTCAGTTTTTCATAAACTGGAAGTCCACTTGAAAAAAGTTAAAAAGAAATAAGAAAAAAAAGTGGAGGGGGGGGTGAAAAAGAAAGGGAAGATGATGTTCTATGTATATATATATATATATATAGAGAGAGAGAGATTGAAAAGAAGCTCACTTTTTAAAGTACTTATAATTTATTTATCAAGTAAAATTTTTATAATAAATGGACATGAGAGGAAAACGTTTAGCATGAGATTATATTTAAAATTCTATTTAGGCATCAGATTCTCAAATCGCTCAGGAATCTCGTCAACTTATTTCACCAGGAACTCTTGTGGTATTAGAAGACATGACTTCTTGTATTCACCCTTTAAGTTCATCTAATGTCTTCATTGGCTATAGTAGACTTGCTCTTTCAATCTACCCCAGAGAAAAAAGTCACAAGGTGTTAAGTCATAACTCCTGGCTGACCAGTCATTTATAAAATAGGTGGTTACTTTTCAATCACCCTGTATACACACACACACAAGGAGTGGTGAAACTCACCCAAACAAGAAGGGATTTCAAAATAAATCTTGATACTTAGTCAAATTGGTGGAACTGGATTAGACCAGAAAATTTTCAGCACTTCCTTATCTATATATATATATATATATATATATATATATATATATTTGTGGATATTTTTTATTAAGTAATATGAGCATCACAAACACACATACAGACACACACATAAATGGGGCGAGGATCTCATTGTATTGATGAATAATATAACAATTAACACTGTGATACAAAATCAAATTCCCTTAAGTTAAAAGTTCTTTGTTCAGGCCAGAATTAGGCAGATATTTGGTGAGATATGAAAATATTTGCCAAGCAGACACATCTAGATAAACTTTTCCCAATTGATGGCTGAGTATGATAAATGGTGTTTATGGCCCATTGCATTGTCTCTCTGAGTGTTTTTCAATTTTTCTTACATCCAGATTCCGCTTGCCTTGCCAATGTATGTATGGATCAGCCTCCTAGGTATAGATCGAACTGTTCCATGGTAGTGGTGGCAATGCACCTTGCCTCCAGAGGTCCCAACCCCATTACATTCACTGCCCTGGCTGTCACCTTATCTTTACTTATCTAAGCCCAGAAGATAAGTGAGCTGCCTGTCCTCCCAGGGGGTGGGGGTTCCCTTCAATGCCCATACTACTTCTGCTACCTTTTGCACACTACAGACTAATACAGAAACATACATACATTTATAAATACATACATAATAGTATGGTTATATACATATGTATGCAGTTAACCTCACTTTTTTTTATACATATACAATCTATGTACAGGCACATACACTGGGTGAGATGGATAAATTGTCATGTAAATTATGCAAAAATGAAAATAAAACTGACATCTTATTTTAACAGATATATTTACCAAAATTAGATAAACTTATCTTCAAATACTAAAAAGTAAATTCATTAAAAAAAAATCTCTATTTGCTTCATCTACGGCCTCCAGACAGCTTCGGAATCTCCTGCAACTCTTCTGGACAGTCTCCTTGTTTAACTTGGTAAATGCTGCCATAATCTTAGCCTTTAGTTCATCTTTGTTCTTACAAGTAGTTTTGTTGATCTCTTACTCAACTGCACCCCACACATAATAATCAAGGGTGTTGTAGTCTGGGGAGTTGGGAGGTCAGATATAAGGGGTAATGTGGTTGCAGAAATTGTCTGACAGCCATGATTGAGTTCTCCTACTTGTGTGACATGGTGCAAAATCCTGTTGCCAGACATAGGGTCTTTCAACAGCCACCCTCTTGACCCAAGGCAGAACTACCACATTGAGGCACTTGATGTAGGCCACCATGTTGAATCTGAGGCTCTGTTGGAAGATGAATGGAGGCATAACATTGATATCACTAGTGATCACTCCAAACATCTTCATTATCACCATTTGGCTCATCAAACTCTTTCTGAATCCTCTGCACTGTCCTCAGATTAACACCCAAACACCCTGAAATGTTTCATATTGGATCTTTCAGTATAAATTCCAAGCAATACAGCATGCTGTTTCCAAATTTCTGGCAGAGTGGATTGTGTCATGGTGCTCTTTTTTCTCACAGATGGTGCCCAACTGACCCTACTATACTGTATAGTCAACAAAATAAAAAAACAACATGCATACATGAAATTAAAAATATAAAATGCCATCAATTTATCCATCATGCTTTGTATGTGTGTATGTATATATATATATATATATATATATATATATATAAATTTTAAACATGTACTTGTATAGAGATATATCATTTTTCACATTGATTTAAAACATTTGTGCATGTGTATACTTCAGTAGACATTCCATTAACTTATTAAACAGTATATTTATATATTTTCATCTATTGGACTGAAAGTTTGAAAAATCTATGCAATTTATGGCAGGATTTGTACTTGCTTCCCCCGTCAGCAGAGGGAATTACCATTAGATCCAACATGCTCTAAGCAACAGAGCTACAGAAAACCAGTGAATCAGGCAAGGCTGGAATTTTGCCTTTAAGCAAAACATCTCTCGTTATCTCCCAAAATTTTTATATCCACCCCTACCCCGAAATCATTTCACTCCAAGCAAGGCAGAACTACCACTGGTGCACAAGGGTTTACATAAGAGGTGAATGACAAGAAAGAGGAACAAGTTACAGGGGGTGTCAGAGAATGGGTAAGAGAAGCATGAGAACACTGGTGTTAAGAGGGCTGCACAAGAGTAGAGTGGAAAGGTAGAAGAACATGATACAAGTGTTGTCAGAGAAAGGATGCGATTCAAGGAGATAAGAGATGGCAATTGACATTGTGTTTAAATTCTTGGAGGTTGTAGCTGTCGGAGAAGCAAGTATATGAAAGGAAATTCCGCAGGTGAGAAGTACGAGCAAAGAAGCTGATAGAATAAAAGTTGCGATTATATTTGATCAGTTTCACTGTAAAAGAGTGGTACCTATCCACTAGTCTAGTAGCTCAACTAAATTCATGCTGAGTGAGGCACCAGAGCGCTAAGCTCATTGGAGCAGAAATCATGGAAATATTTATAGAAGAAACAGAGAGAAGCTACATTACATCAGTGAGAAAGTGACTGGAGTTGAGCTACCAGGGCAGGATCTTCATTGGGTTTTGTCAATAAGCCCGAGATGAATAGCAGGGGCACCCAACCAGATGTGACAACATTATTCAATGCACAAGCAGATGGTAGATTTCTGCATAGATTTTTTTTTTATCTAAATGTAAACTAAGTAATTTTTCTAAACAAAGTATTGGAGTTTTCCTACTTTAACAGATTTATTCTTACTTTAAACATAATTTTTAATGGATATTTATATCTGATGCTCTGTCTATTTATTAAACAGTATTTATTTATTTCCATTAAAGCATGCTGGTTTAACAGTACCTCACTCTGCTAGGGAGTACATATGTTTGAATTTTGCTGGAGAATGCAAATTTTCAGTTTATTGAGAAATCTTTATTTATATATGGGAAAAAAGTTATTGAAAATATATCATGATGAAAAGTTCTTGAAAGTGCATTAATAGTTACTCACTTAAATGTAAATATATACCTTGGATTATTTTCAGTCCTTTCTCAAGTCAGAATTAAGGGAAAATGGTTAACTCCTTTGTTTCTTTTTTAAATAACATTAATTCATTTACATTTAAAACATGTCACAATTACAGTATCTTCTATAACTTCCTTCTGTTTGATTACACTGAGAGATTTTGGGAATATATTTTAGAATTTTCTAAAATTTAATCTGAAGTGCTTAATGTTATATACCTCCAGAGATTCATGATACTTAATGCTTAAAATGAATTTTTAAAAATGAAAGTTTTCTTAAAGCTTTTATTTTAGTTTTAACTTCATCCTAATTGATTAAATTTAATATTTCCAATAAGAAAATACTTTGCTGTATTTCAAAACTAATTTAAATTTACTGGAATTTCATTTTTAATTACTGAAATTGCTGGTTTTGCCATTTTTAGCTCTCTTTTATCACAATGTAATTCTATTTTTAAAAAATCTTTCAAAAATAAAAGGTACTTTTCTGAAACTATTTGAGGAATATTAGCTGATTTAAAGTTTAATTAATCTGATTTGAAACAAATATTACTTATTTTAAATTTAAAATATCACAGAAATGGATTGTTTAACACAGTGGTAGCTACTGAAGTTGTTGACATCCAGAAGTTTATCTAATATTTTTTTTACAAAGGACATATCTGTAAAATTTTCATGAGAAATAAAATGTGATTGCCTTTTTTAATTACACAGTATTCTTAAAAATTGAAGAAAATATTATCTGTTATCTGATGTTTTATTTAATTTTTGGTACTTTGGTTCTGATATAATAATCACACTTATTTTCTGATAATGTCATGTATAGCCTTCTGTGTTCACAAAAATTGGAACCTTTATACACAGAAAAAAGGAAATGTTTCAAATTTTTTATTGGTGATCAATGAATTGTAATAAGTATTTTCATTTATCAATAGTAAATATAGTTTTTACTTAATAACAATATCCCTTGTCTGGGACAAATTAATACAGAAATTTGAAAAATTTAAAACTTTATAAATTATTCTAATTAAAATTTAAAGAAATGAAAATAATTCTTGTAAAAATTATTATTCATCAAAAACATTTTTTTAAGACAATAGTGTCCATAATATACTTATAAAAGCAATTGAAAACTTTTCTAATTAAATAATGTCTTAGTTTTATAGCATTTCATATTTTACATTTCTGAGCAGACTTTTGGTAATTGGTGGTCCTGTTTTTTAAAAAAAAATTCATGATATAAATTCTCTAAAGATTTCTGTTTTAACTAATATAAATATAAAGCAGGGTAAAATTTGATTTCTTAAAATTTTATAAAATTAAGTAAGTGGTGTATACGAGGGGTAACAGATGTAAAATATATATTTTCATGAAGATTTCTAAAAACAATTTTAAAAAGAATTTCATTCATTTGTGAATAAGTTTTACAAGTTTCATTACAATGCAACGATTATTTGATTTTTGCAAATATTTCCATATCAAAAATGTGTTTTTCAGATCAAAAAAATGATGCTAATATTTCTTATACTAATCATTGAAACTGAAGTAAAAAAAAAAAATTTTAACCAAAATTTCAAACATTTTAAAAAGCATGAAAAAGTTTAATTTAATAATCAAAAAATCATTTGGTCTTTCCTCTTAATAATAATGATTTTGACAAACTTTGTTTTTATTAAGTTTGGGGCATTTTTTCATCATGGAATGTTAATTTTTTAGCAAATCATTGGAGGTACCTACTTAATGTTATCTTTCCCAACAATATCTAAGTTTTCATCTTGTCATTCTATTAATTAATGGTTTTTGCAGATATATATATATATATATAATATATATATATATATATATATATATATATACAGCGAGAAAGTGAAAGAACATTAAAGTAGATTAAAACCCACTGTTCAAGCATTTACTTTTATAAAGAGTGCTCAATACAGAGTACATCTTAATATTGTAATAGTTGTTACAATGGTTTATAAAAGCATAGTATCACTACACAAAAATTTTCATATGCTGCATATTCATTCAAACCTGTTTCATTGAATAATATAGATATATTTTTATATTATCCTATGGATATTTTTTAAAATTATTATAACAGAGCATGTTCATGTGTGCTTTCTTTTTAAATCACCATCACAACAAAATGGGGATTTTATCACAGTTAAAATAAGTTTGTCTTTGTAATTTACCCCTGAAGATAATCTTGGAGGAGATCAAAAGTTCTTGGGTAGGAAAAAACTACGGCACCTTCCTTGATGAATTCCATTTTAATATCAAGAAACTGATTATAAAACTGTAAAGTATCAGTATAAAAATACTTATGTATATATTATTCAATGAAACATGTAAATACTATATATATATATATATATATATATATATATATTATTGTAATATAATTAACTTAACATTTTCACAACACATTTTTGCAAAAAGAATTTTTTTCTGTTAGTGATCCCAAAAACGATTGCTTGAATATGAAGTCATATTAGAAATATGATTCCAAAACTTTGAAAATACTGTGCTGTGAAAATGTTAAATTAAATAATATTTAGTTCTACTTTTGTATTGAATACTGTAAAACTAAAAATAAACAATAAGGAACAGTTAATTTCTTATTGTCCTTTCTTCACATTATTGTGTGTGTACATATTTGACACCGGACTTTTAACTACAATCTCAATTTTTACATTAAAATAATTTCAAATTCACTGTCACTATATTTTAACTCTATTCCACACCTCCTATAATACCACACCAACATTTAATTAAAATATATATATATATATATAAATTAATATAACACATAAACATCAACAAAACATAAATAATTACAATATTTAGAAAAACATATATACAACTAACAAAAAATACACAAACCTATCAGTGAACTATTTAAATTTCATCTCAATGACTATTTCAAATTTCAAAATGTTATAAATAGTTCATGACTGACATCATAGTTTTCTGAAATTCTTTCTAACGGCCTTAAAAATTCTAACTTTTTTATCACATTTCTAAATTCATTCACAGGCTGTAACACCAGAGAGATTCACACTACTACAAATATAAGCCCTGATGATCATTATAACAACTGAAACATTATAATGTTGGCTACCCTACAAGAAATCTATATTTTGTTGTTTCTTAAATATTTATTTTTTATTTTGTGCACACACACACACACATATATATATATATATATATATATATATTACACAAAGTTTTGCAGTAAGCGTAAGCATATTATATTATCTTGAATTTTACTATTAGATAAAGCATAGTCAGCTACTATTTTTTGACTAGTACTTCTTTTCTTGTGCGTTGTGGTGCAGTGGATATTGGCTTGGAATGAGAAGTCGGAGAGTGGAGTTCGAATTCTAGTTGAATTCCTTGCATTAACTTACGCGCAAATACCCTTGGGAAAGGTAGTAATCCGTCTCTTCCCCCCAGTTATGGGTTAAATAACAGGACAGATTGGGTTCTATAGCCTCTACTACACTAACAGTTTCTTTTGTCACACTTCTCATTTGTGGAACTCCTTCTCTTTACTTGCTAACCTGATAGTTATAATCTCCAAAGTTTAAATGCAGCCTCAATTGCTATCTTCTATCATCTTGATTAGAAGGAAATGAAGGAGATAGAAGAATCAAGAAGGTAGAAAAAAGTGTAGAAGAGATGGTTACATTTAACTGTACAAAAAAAAAGAATTAACTTTTTTTTCTTAATTTATGATACATACATATATACATATATATATATATAGGCAAATGTATATTGTGGTGCAGTGAATATTGACTCGAAATGACAAATCGGGGTGCCAAGTTCAAATTCCAGTTGAATCCCTTGCATTCACTTACACACAAATACTCTTGGGAACGGTATAACTCTGTCTCTTCCCCCCCCCAGTTATGGGTAAAATAACAGGAGAGATTGGGCTCTATAGCCTTGGCTGGCAACCAGTCTACTGCAGAAAGTAATGACAACCTACTGCAGGATAATCATCTGCCCAGTCAGTCATGTCTCTTTTGAGATATGATTGCCAAAGTGTGTATCACGTATGGCACTTAACTGACTGACTGATGCTTTCATGATAACCTTAAAAGAACCATCTAAATAATTGTTATAGTGAGAAAAATTAAAATTAAAAAACTGCTAATCAAAAGATTATGAATAAATATAGCTAAAACTTTAGCTATATTTACATAATTGTAAAATTAGTAATAGACTTGTTTGCACTTATGTATCCATGAAAGGATAATTGTTTCTGTTTACTCTTTTTCTAAATAAATTTAATATGTCTTCCATCAGATGGAAGTCATTATCAACTAACATAGGAAATTAAATTACTTACTTTGTCTTTTCCTGACAAAAGACTTGATATTTTAGAGCTGACATTTTGTTCATGATTTCACCAATAACTGATAAATATATCTTTTATCTATAATAGTTTGTGATTGTAATGGAACTACAAGAATTTACTTGTTCTGGTTTGAAATCAGAGATTGAATGAATTAGATTCCAGATTTTCTCACCTCTCATTTACTTATTTTTCTCTTCAGCAACGTCCAGATTCAATTTGTTAGGGATCACATCAATAATCAACAAATATCTATGTTATTGTATGGTGACTAAAGTTGACAAAACGAAAAAAAAATAGAAACATCTCCACTTCCACTCACTGATAGGCATCAAGTCATTTATAATTTGTATAAACAACTGTGACATGAATGTTATTAGGTGTTAATATTCTTTCAGAATAAATGAATTTACCAAAAAAGAGATTTGAAAAAAGTATGGAACAGAACAAAAAAAAATAAGTACCTTGTTTATAGTACAATGTTATGCCCCAGAGAAACTAGGAGATAAAAATCTTAGGTTCTTTGGCTTTTGTTGTCTCTATCTTTTTTCTTTCTTTTTTATTTTTTGGCTTTTGTTTCCTTTTTTCTTTTTTTTTTCTCTTTCTCCATTCTCCAGAGAATTAATTCTAATTCATGACCACATCATGAATTCTTTTGCCAATTTGCAAATAAAGTTTGTAATGCTTTGTTTTTCTGTTTGTCTGTTTCTGTGTCTATTAAGTTATTCATATATTTCTTGTTTACTTATTACTCCCTACCTATGGCTAAAAACTCATACATACATACATACATTCATATGCTTATACATAAATGCCTATGCATGATGATAAGTTGTCATCTACAAGTGCATATTTAGGTGATGAGCATGATGTTTGTATGTGTTTATTTATACAAAGTTTGGCTTTTTGATTAAATATATCTTCAATTCTATATAAAATATCAGTGTATATATATATATATATATATATATATACCAATATGTTATATATAATTGAAGATATATTATATAAAATATCTTTATATATATATATTATAGATAGTTATATATATTATTATCACCAGTCAAGGTTGACGATAGAGGTAAGAGCTTTTTGTTATTTACAGTGGCTTTGTCCATCAGCTGTCATGGCATGTGACATTTCAGTAACAAAACATTTTGTGTGAAAACTTTTAGTAATGGAACAGAGCACATGGAGGAATGGATTCATGCCTTTTTCTAGACCCTTAGTACAAGAAAAAATAAGCAAATTTAGTTGAACTTTGAACTCATTGGTTCTGATTTTCATACTGCCATACCATACCTTATCTGTCTGTTTCAGTCTACTTTTATCTATACACACACGCACACACACACACAAAGTATACTTTGTTGAAACATACATCCACATTTATTTGTCCACATACAAATACTTATGTATCTCTGTACGTATATCTGTGTATATAAGAGAGAATGGCAAACCCATAAAGACAGAGAGAGTAATCCAAAAGATTTTATCTGATTAATATTTTATATTAATTAGATAAAAATAGAGAGCTCAATGGATATTATCCTAGCCAATATAAAATATTGTTGTGTGGTGTGATGATTAAAGCATAAAACTGACAATCAATATAGTGTGTGTGTGTGTGTGTGTATATGTATCTCTCTCTCTCTCTCTATATATATATATATATATATCCTCAAGAACACATGTCCCAGGACATATAAAAGCATTGGTTAGATCTACACTACAGCAGTGATGAACAAAGTTTTAGACAGTTAAGGGAAGATAATTAAGACATCTGGAAGTGGCATGACTCAGGAAACAAGGACAATCTACGCTGGTGATTTAGCACCTGAAGATGGTTGGAATGTACAACGGCTGAAACATCATGAATAAAGACAAGGACATCAGTCCAAACAATGTAAATAATATCTATGTGGCATCTGTCAGTTTTAGGGGTCCCCATCAATCAGTGCCCCCAAAATTATGCCTCAGCTGCTAATGTACGGGCCCCCTCAAGAGTAACAGTTTCAATTGCAATGAATGCATGTGAAGACACTGACACTCTTCCTTCAGTATCATTGTGTTCACACACACACACACACACACACACACACACACACACACATCCAGTGAACACTTTGAATGTCAAGCATCTTGTTTTATTGTTAACCCACTATATCAGAAACAGTGCTGAAGTAAAGTTTGAGCATTCCTACCAACAGCGTATCATTTTATTTTATTACACATGGCAGTCTGGTAAAATTTCGTTTGACCTAAAACTAAGTACAAAGCAGAAACTGATTTCCTCTGTGCAGCAACAATTGTATTCATTGATATTCATCAATGTTTGTTGAATATCTATGGAGACCAAACAGTAGATGTGAGCATTTAAACAATGGATAATAAAGTTTCATCAGTGGTAACAGAATTGTGTATAACAGGCCATATTCTGCATAATTCTATATGACTGTCAATCTTTGAAATGGAAAATGTCTTTAACAACATTTCTCATGTAGATAAACCTCAATGTTTGGCTTTAAAAAAAAAAGTTTTTTTCACCCAAGCAGTTATACGTTTCAAAAACTTTTCTTTACAAATTTCCTAGATTAAGTAAGAATTAAAATATAACTGAGAGGGATTTCTCAACATCTGATCAATTTGTAACAAAAACTGAATGACACTTAAAGGCAATGTTTAGCACTGAGTCATTGAAGTGCCAAATGTGATACACATATTGGGCAATCATGTCTCAAAAGAGACATGACTAACTGGGCAGAAGATTATCTCACAGTAGGTTGCCATTGCTTTCTGCAGTAGACTGGTTGCTAACCAAGGCTATAGAACCCAATCTGTCCTATTATTGAACCCGTAACTGGAGGGAAGAGATGGATTTATACCTTTCCCAAGAGTATTTGTGTGTAAGTGAATGCAAGGGATTCAACTGGAATTTGAACTTGGCATCTTGATTTGTCATTTTGAGTCGATATCCTCTGCACCACAATATACATCCGCCTATATATATATATATATATATATATATATATTTAGTGTATCGAGGCAGCAAATAATTTTCTAAACATATACTGTTAAATATAACAGACAATGAATGTCTATTATGTTTAATCATGAACCGTTCTAAACGTCGTATTTTGGCTTTAATTTTTAATTTAATTTAATTTTCGTTTAGAACGGCTCATGATTAAACATAATAGACATTTATTGCCTCTTATATTTAACAATATATATATATATATATATATATATATATATAAAAATTAAAATAGGATTAATTCAAGGATGTTGGATGACCATTTCGATATGAAAATACCCACTGGGGATAACACATCACATATATATAGGATGGATATAATATATATATCAAAAATTAAGAAAAAAAAGTTAATTCTTTTTTTTTTTTTGTATAGTTAAATGTAACCATCTCTTCTACACTTTCTTCTACCTTCTTGATTTTTCTATCTCCTTCATTTCCTTCCAATCAAGAAGATAGAAGATGGCAATTGAGGCTGCATTTAAACTTTGGAGATTATAACTATCAGGTTAGCAAGTAAAGAGAAGGAGTTCCACAAATGAGAAGTGTGACAAAAGAAACTGTTAGTGTAGTAGAGGCTATAGAACCCAATCTGTCCTGTTATTTAACCCATAACTGGGGGGAAGAGACGGATTACTACCTTTCCCAAGGGTATTTGCACGTAGAAGTGTAGAAGAGGCAGGCACATTTAACTATTTCAATGGGAAAAAGGAGGAACCTATATGCAAATCTAGTAGCATGCATAAATACATGTGGTCAGGGAACTTTGTCAGAAATTAGACAAACAGACTTTGTCAGTATTGTTTAATAAAACTTGTTTGAAAGAATTCTTACTGCTTAAATATTCCTTATTTAACTTATATAAAATTCAAAAGGTCAGCCAATTATGCTACCTCAGTTTCAAACCTTTGGCATCTTCAGGAATTTTATATTATGAGTTAATATAAAACACCTGAAGATACTGAAAGGTTGAAACCATGGTAGTGTAATTGGCTAACCTTCTGAATTAGAATATTTAAAAGTTCTACATTAAATATGTATTGAGCACTTATTGATACAACTGCTTACTGGTCTAATTTGATTCTGACCAATAACTGGTTAATAATTTTGTGTATGTATGTATGTATGTGTGTGTGTGCATATTAAAGTACATGTATTTTGGCAGTATCCTTTCTTTTAAACACATTGTATTAAGCGATAGCGACAATTTAGTCTTGCAGATTTTCTTTTGTATGCTCATATTTTCTAATGAGGTTTTTTATTTCCTAATTACACACACAGACACACACACACAGATTTATATATTTGGGCAGTAATCTTCCTTTGATACATGTTTTGTTAAATATGATGGACAAGGAGTATTTTGTACATTTTTTTTATTCAACTCTGTTTTTTATTAAATTTTTTTTTTTTTTTTTTTTTTTTTGAGGACCAAATATGTGGAGAAATTGTATGTCATGTTTATCACCCAATACTTTATCCATTTTTAAGGGAGGTTAATTTTTTGTCAATACATTTTTATTTTATTTCATTCATCTTGTTGTGTAAAAGGCATCTTTCATTATAGTAATTTCATTCTTAGTGGATTCTTTGCTTCGTTTCCACATGCACCCAAGATGTTTTCACCCTGTTCAAATTAGGTGCTATTGAGAGAAGGCCTGTTATTTTTTATGAGAAGTGCTTTTAATATCTTCAAACGTTTTTTATTTATTTATGTCAGACATTTTTTATTTCAGTTCCCCCCTCACTCTAGGACCTAGGCTTTCCTAGGTAATGAGCCTAACCCTGCCATGTTAGTCAATGATGTGTTGGCAAGAGAATTGAATTCAAGGTCATCTTTCTCCTAAGCTTGTTGAACCACCAAGAGCCTTAGTTCAAAGTGAATGTAATGTTCTCTACTGTAATTTGAATTCAACTTAGCAATTCCATTGTTGAGAACTGCAACATTCGTAAAATAACACTAGTTTATCAAATGGAATTGGTAAACTAAGTTTTAATTTCAGATGTAACAGCTTTGTACTATCACCATTTGGGAATGGCATGACTCCATATCCCCAGATTCTGTCCTGTTAACAGATATTGTAAGAAAAACTTTCTTGTCACTGGCATGCCATGTTGGTTGACAGAGGAGAAAGTGAAATTTTAATAAACCTCCTTTCTATTACTACTTCACTTGCCCAGACTGTAATAACAGTAAATTGCTTATACATCCATTGTTAATATTTCTATGTTAAGTGCCTTATGTGATACACACTTGGGTGATCATGTGTCTTTTGATACATGACTGACTTAGCAGAAGATTTTCCCACAGTAGGTTGCCATTTCTTTCTGAGGTAGAGTGGTTGCCAACCAAGGCTATTGAACTCGATCTTTCTTGTTATTCAGTTTTTTCTCCAGATCAGCTAGTTAAGTGCCATACACACTTGGGCAATCATGTCTCTTTCGATCCATGACTAAACAGAAGATTTTCTTGTAGAAGAGATAAATTCAACTAGAATTTGAACTCAGCTCTCTGATTTTTTGTTTTGAGCCTATATCCACTGCAAAACAAGGGACATCCCACATATATATATATATATATATATATATATATATATATCTAACCGTACTGATGAGTGAAACACCACTGTCTGCAGATGATTATATGTATGTATATATATATATATATATATATATTAAAAAAGGATTAATTCAAAGATGTTGAATGGCCATTTCGATATGACGATCCCCACGGGGAGCGACACATCACCTCAGCAACAGAAAAAAACCTTTCAGAAACTGGAGAAAAATTAGTCTACTTTTCCTTTTTAAATAGATTGCAAAGAAATTAAAAAATAAATAATAATAAAATAAAATAAAATAAAATAAAAAGAAAAATAAAGGGAAAGAAAAAGAAAAGGAAAAAGAAAAAGAAAAGGATAGAATAAAATCAAATAAATAAGAAAAAAAAAAAAAAAAAAAAAAATTGACATCGTCTGGGTTCGCAAAAAAAAGGGGAGAATGTAACTAAAAATTAACAGACAGCCGTGTTGAATCATTTAAAGCAACACGGAAAAAAGTTGGTAAGAGAGATAAAAGAAGGAAGGGAGGGAAAAAGAAAGAAACTAAAGAAAAAATTTTTTTTAAATATTACAGACGCTGGACAAATTCAAAAATCTAATTTCCCCAAAACGTTGAAGTATTAAAAAAAAAGCCTTTACTTAAAAAGGCATAATTATTGATAAAAGGGAATAAAAAGATATAGGATTTGAAATAAAATTATTTTTTTAAAAAAATTAGGTCATTTGAAATTAAACTAAATAAAGACAATACTAGGTAAAAAAAAAAAAAAATTACAATTATTATATATACATATCAATAGAAGTACACACACACATATATATATATATATATATATATATATACACACACCATTTAACGAATAAGAATACATATATACATACGCATACACACACATACATTCAATTTATTACACACTAATATACATATACATGCGCATACACACATATATATATAAAAAATTCAAATAGACATAATATACATGTGTACACATACATGCACACATATACACACACACGCACACACACAAATATATATATATATATATATATATATATATATATTCCTTATGCACTCACACATACATATTAATGAATATTATGAAAAGGAGCATTTACATAGCTAAAAAAATTTTTTTCCCAAAATAACATATAGCCCACATACATAAATACATATATACAAATATGCACATCCACACACAAACATACACATAAAAAAAAAAAAAAAAAAAAAAAAATTAAAATTAAAATTAAAAAATTTTTTTAAAATAATAAAAAATTATAGAAAAATATAGAATTTAAAAATTAAAAATTAGAAGTTAAATTTTAAAATCCGCCCTATGGCGGCACTTGTTTATAAATTCCCTTCTAAAGTTCAAAAGTAAGTCCTGATGAGGATACTTCAAAATCAGAATCTTCTCCAATAAACACAGACGACACCTATCACGAAAACTTTTAGGAGTACAAGCTGAGCCTATTAATTTCCAGCTGATTATGGGGTCCTGCCCCTCCTCCTTCATTTCCCAGAACCTACGTGACAGTGCCGTCTGGAATCTCTGTTTAGGGTTCGAAAACGAGTACCTGTGATTATAAAGCCTCTGTTTGAAAGAGCCCGCGGACATGCCAATATAGCTCCGGTAACTGTCCTTGTTATTAGATGGAGAAATGCGGGCTTCATAAATTACATGAGTGGATTTACATTTGCCTTGCACCGGGCAGGCATCCACAGAATAACAATTGCATTTGTCGACAATTCCGGATTTAGCTTCCGTATTATTTAGGTTCGTTAAAACTTGTTTATTGTGGGAATTAATTATATTATCTATATTAGAGGTGCAAGAATAACTAATTTTTAGGGTGAATCTATTAAAAATTTTATTTAAGGGATTGTTATTATTATTAAAATGTTTATCAATTAATTTGAGAAAATACTTACCAATATTTATATTAGTTAGCTTACAATAAGGAGGGTTAAACCAAAATTAATATATATATATATATATATATATATATATATATATAGAGAGAGAGAGAGAGAGAGATGCATCAATAATGCAGGCTGATAGTTTTTAACTGAATTATGGTCTGAAATTTTCACTAATATTCAATCTCTGTAATTAGTATTCAACTAAATTGAGTGCTTTGACAAAGGAGGAGATTGTTAAAAATGAATATTTATTAAAATAGATGGTTTTTCTCATCATAGGGCATTAAACTTTTTTACTGACCTACATAATAATATATGTCTGTCTTGATTTCACCATAATTTTCTTAACAATATTTTATCATTAATCGTTATTAAACCTTAACCTAAATAAAAGAATTAATTTATTTCATTTGCCATGATTGCATTGCATCAAATTTAAATCATTTTATGCCACTTCTCTGGCATAATATTTCATAAAAGTTGAAATAAGATCTAAGGAACTACTTTTGTTTACTTTTATCATGTGATTTTATTTTTAGATATATTTAATTTCAGGTTTTCGATGTTTTATAATTTTTTTTTAGGTTTCAGTTTTGGCATGAATTTTATTAATCAAAATAACAAACAAAAAAACAACACTTTGGATTAATTCACTGGAACCAGTCAACATCTATATCTACTATATCCCAGTGGATATAGACGTTATGAGTTCAATACCAGGCTACAGCAGTGGTGAACAAGTAACTTGGAGAGTCCAATTGGAGGGAGATAACTCATGGATACCGAAAGAGGCTTCATGCAAGGAATGAGAACTTTATATTCCAGTGATTTTAATAAAGGGTTCGGTTCAAAATTCCTAGCACCCGAAGAAGGCTGGGGTGTACAACACCCGAAATGTTATACAAATGTAAATAATCCCAGTATCAGTTATTACAAAAAACAGTGTGGGCAAAACCTCTACTATATTCTGTTTTCTAAAACAAAAGTTGCTCATAGTATGCTCACCATGAGTCCTTTATTTAGAGGTGGATTTTCTTTCCTTTCTCTTTTGTTTTTTAGTTTTGTTTTTTGGTTAGGGATTATTTTTATCATTGTCTCTTTTTTGGCAAAGGACTGGTTTCTTTTTTTTTTTTTTTTTCTTATTTTGTTCTGTGTCTCTTTCTTTGATTTTTCCTCGCTCTGTCAACTCTTATACACATTTACAGATTTGATTCATTCTACTTCTTTGTTTGACCTCAGAGTGGACAATTTTCAGAATTGGTTAAAAGGAAAGGACAAGATGAGGAAACAAACCAAAAAAATAGAACTATTACTTGAAGTAATTGTTTTTTTGCTTTTTTTTTCTTTTTGGTCAAAAAAAAAAAAATAAGTGATTGTGTCCGCAATGATTAAGAGAGAGAGGTCAGCCTCATTACCAAATATTTCTCAGATGTTATTAGTCAATTCATCATGATTTTTTTAATGACTCTAGTTGATCAGTCTGACTGTTTAACCACTTAGCTCTCTCTTTCTTTGTTTTGTTTTGGTTAACATCTTTAATAAGATTTTTCAACAAGGCTTCTTACATTTACATTTAACTTAAATGTAGTAATCATCCATAATTATGTGAGAATCAAACATTTCCTATTGATTGTCTCTCTTCACAATCAGAATAGAGTTTGTTCATTGTTGTTGCCTTTAAGTTTTGAAATTTATTAATTTGATTTTGATGTGTATCCTGGTACATCAAATGAGATGATGTTTTTTTTTGTTTTTTTTTCGGATCTACTGAATACATTCTATATTCTCATGTAAAAAGACATTTAATGATTTTAAGTTTTTTTTTTGGAGTGGGTTACTTTTTTGGGCTAAAAAAAAAAGAATTTAAACGTTTTGTGTAAAAATGTGGAAAATTACTGTTTTGGCTGTAAAAATGGATATTTTACTGTTTTGGCCATAAAAATGAGCAAGAATAAATGAAAATAAATAAAATAAAATAAACACAAGTCAGTAAATTAATCAAAACAAATAAGTAAATAAAGTAAGTATATAATAAACAAACTACACTCATCAAAATAACCATTAGAATAATACAGTAGACTACTCACAATGCATCACAGATCTGTATATATAAAATGTCAAACAAAAACACAACACACATGGCTTGACTCTTGTGTTTAACATAAAACAAACTGTCACTCTGGGTAATGACTTCAATGCCCAATTATATATAATATATATATATATATATATATATATATATATATATCCCAAATTTCAAAGAACTGGTTTTATAAAAGCAGGTAATCTTAAAGGACCTGTTCTGCTTATTTTCTTTTCAATCTGAGAATGGAAACAAATTATTTTATATAATATCAAAAACAAACCATTTTGATAATTTAGCAGAAAATGTTCATTTTTTAAGATATTTTCAGATTGAAATTCTCTTCTGATCATATTTCTGTTCAGAAGCATGATGCTTTTTAGCTCTATTGTCATCAGCTGTGTTACAGTTTCTTAGCCACATTCAGACTGAATTGCTGCAACCCCAAAAGATCCGATGGAAAACTTACCAAATTTGTGTTTAGAAAATTTGCCACATCTTTAACTTTAAGATGATTTCTTTTGTCAGAATAAATTATGTTCATTACAGAAAACCCTTTTTCAGCCACTATAAAACTTACAGCAATGGCATTAGTTATATTTTTAGCTATTATATGTTGGCTATTAATATATATAAGATTATCTTTGCATAATCTAACAACCAGTTCGTTAAGCTTTTATAATTTTAAGAATTGGTTTGTGCAAACTGGTAGGATGCCACCGCTAGTTTATCCTCTTTATCTGTTTCTGTTAATCATCATCTTTTTTGTACACTAAAAATGAATAAAGGTATTTTGATTTTTCTATTTATCTGCATGTTTGTTCTTAGTCTTCATTAGCAATCTCTTTCTCATTTTTATATCTCTGTAATTATATATCTACACTCAATACTTATTTGCAAATATATTAATCTATTTTATGCAGTTTTAAATTGACTCTTCTACCAATAAAGATACAATCAAATCTGACTATTTTGACTCCTGTATTTAGCTTCCTATCTATCAAATGATCATTAAGTTTTGTTTTTATTTTGAATAATCCATCATGACTTATTTGGAAGAGGACACCATAAAATTAGAGTGACTGTTGTTCTGTTGATCTTGGTGCCATCAGATTGACTTTAGGATTCCTTCGGGGATAAAAGATAAAAGAAGATTAGTCATAAAACCTTTGTAATCCTTGGTGCTTACCAACTGAACATTTGGTAAAGTGCTTCCTTTTTCTCTTGGATATTTCTTGATTTTCAACAAAAGATTCAGTGTTCTGAGATGATCTTAAATCTTCCTCCCTTTCACAAGGATTTGACACACACAGAATCTTTTTTCATTTATCACTGTTTTTATAATAGAATTTCAACATTGTTTGCTAATAAGTGATTATTCTCAAAAATACACATTTATTTGATGCTGTTACATTTATTTGTAATAATGAATAATTGGTAATTTTCAATATAGCCAATATTTTGAACTACATGATTATTATGCTCAATGTTGTTATTCAGTAAAATATTAAATTATATTATTGTTATTATTATCTATATGATTGTAGTTATTAGTAAATTTGCTGAGTTTAATTTGCTAAGATTTTTTGTTATACAAATACAGTTTATAAATGTTAAAAATATAAAATATATATATTTGAGTTTAATATTGTCACATTATAGTGCTTTTTAGTGTGTGTGTGTGTGTGTATATATATATATATATATATATATATCTGCATTAGATAAATCAGGGAGATAAGTCTTTTGCATTTTTTCTATTAAATATATATGTTTTATTTGTAACACTGTTTTATTTTTTATTTAAAAGGAATACATATGACTTAAGTTATTCCATGTGAAAGAAAACTAAAGAAATATATTTTTATTTTACTCATGACATTAGATCTATTTGTAAATAAAAGCAGTAACCAATCATTACTATCACTGTAACGCCTGCACACTAATGGCTGTCCCACCTTGCTTGGGGCAAAATGATAAAGAAAAATATTAATCTTGGAAGCTTTATAGAAACATGACTAAAATATTCTATATACTTAAATTATATACATAAATCAACAGGATCATTTTAAATAATTGAAAATCAATGTTGCATAAAAAAGAATTTAGTTTAAGTCATTTTATTCAAGTTTATGTCTGTCTGCCACAAATATTGAAGTCATAATATCGCTAGAAAAGCATTAAAAGCAATTAAAATCATGTTACTGTACAATAAGTACGAATAAAAGCATGTAAAATCATATTAAAATACTTAAATTAGTTTATTTTCTATCATAAAATAATTTTAATAACTGTATTTGTTATTTAACCTTACAAAATAATTTTATTTTATAATGTCATATCTTAGAGTAAATCACATTCACAAATAAAGAGTCTGCAATGTACTGTAAAGAATGTCAAATTGTAAACATTTTTTACAAGTATTTACTTATATGTATTCATAAATTTACATTACTTTTTTTTATGTACTATATTAAAAATAAAAATTATTTTGCAAGCTTAAAATAGACTTTTTTTAAACATATATTATTAAAAATACATTTATAAATAAAATAACTAGGAATGGTTAATTGTGGTTTAGCCTAGTGACAAGTAAATTTGACTTAAGTTACATCTCATAGAAAAAATTGCCAGCATAACGTGAGATGTACCTGTATTACCAAATATCTATGATTTTAAACAATACAGATTTATACCTTGTATAACTCTGAACATATTGTGAATAACATTTTGAATTATGAATTTGTTAGACAAACGTTTTAGAATTGGAAGTGACTTTCCCTACTGAACACTTTGTAAAATGAAAGAAAGAAAATGAAGACAAAATAACAAAAGAGACATTGAAATAGAAAATGATGATCAACAAAAAAAAAAGCGTATTTATTGTCTGTTTGTTTTGTGTTAACACTTAATCTGTTCAACACATGTCTATGGTTTATATGACATTACCAAGTCTACAAAATGGACTGTTATTTTTTTTTTTATCCTCTTTTGTTACTATAGCAATGTGTGGGAGGAAACAAAAAAGAGAGCCATCTTTTCTCAACTCTCAGTCTTGTTTATTAAGTAGCATTTTAGTTGTTGTTTTTGTGTGTTGATCAGTAAAACAAAATAAATCATAGAAATGACTTTGTTTATTTTTTTTGTTTTTTTTGTTTTCAAATAAATCTTTTTCTTTTTGTTGATTTTTTAAATTTATTTTATAATGAAAATAGAAAAAAATAATTTACCATTCATTTCATTTTGAAATTATTTCTCCTATATTTTGGGGACTAATCGGCAATCTTTTCAGAGCTTTTGTTTATCATGTTTGGTTTGGTTTTTGTTTATTTAATTTTCTGGTTTCTATTATTCTTTTATAACTGTCCTATAGAAATTTATGTGGCATCTTTGTTATATTTTTTGTTTTGTTTTTAGGAACCATGTGAAACTATTATTTATACAATTTATTATAAGAATTTTAACATGTATATAAACACATTTTACTTTGTCACTGTTTCTTACTATATCAATATAAACATTTATGTAAGACTGTTAACCCAATAATTCCTAAACACTTTTCATATTGATTTGTAATTATTTCTAATTGATTTAATGCAGTCACCTCATATTACAGTACTTTTCTAAAACTTAACAAACAGGAATTACTGCCAAAACAATCAAAGAGATGCCTGAGGTAGCATTTGATATTAAATAGTTGATTGATTTTGTACTTTAATACACAATTAGTTATACACAAAATAAATATTTTAATATCATGAACAATTATATTTTAAAATATTTGAAAATGAAATGTTTCATTAAAGTAAATTGTTATTTCTTACAATTAAAAAAAAATAATAAGAAAATCATTTTTGATTTTATTTTTATTTTTTCAAATAAAAAAAATTATTTGAACAGAAATAAAAATATTTGAGAAAATAAATAGAACTCTTTTGGCCCAGTGGATATAAGTATTGCTTGGATCCAGTGACTTTACCCAAAGAGTTGTGAGTTCAAAACCTGGCTACAACAAAGAACTTAGAGAATTGAGTTAAATAGAGATAACCAAAACATCTGGAAGTGTCATGACTTATGGAAAAAGAACAATCAATCCAAGTGATCAAAATAAAGTGTTCAGTTCAAAATTCCATTCATCTGAAAAAGGTCAGTGTACAATGGTTGAAACATTGTGAATATGGCAACAAAGATGAGGACAACAGCCCAAATAATGTCAATAATTATCAGGCATTTGTTTGTCATATTTGAAATAAAAAGAAACATATCTGTCTAACAATAGTGGATATAGATGAAAATTAGTTTAGTGTTTACTTTGCCACAAAATTAGAGAATATTTTTAAAGTTAAAATTCATTTTTCATTCAGTTGGAAATTAAAAAACATAATATATAAATTTCATGTTAGAAATTAATTGCTGAAAAATATAATCATTTTATTGTTTCATTGTGATATGAAGTTTAAAATAACTACCTATAATCAATTTAATTTCCTACTTATTTTTAGCATTAGTATTTTTAAGCAAATGACTAGTCCATTTTTTTTTTTTTTTTTTAGAAACATTAATATATTTTTTTAGCACTTTTGTTAGAATCAAAGAAAAGAGTACTGGACTATTCTGTGATATTTGTCCTCCTATATGGCAATGAATGCTGGACAATCTCCTTACAGAGGAAGAAGAGACTTGAAGCAAGAGAAACAGAGATAAAAGTATTGAATTATTCTGTGATATCTGTCCTCCTATATGGCAGCAAATGCTAGACAATCTTCTCAAAACTACAGAAATGTGGTTCTACAGAAGGATTCTAAGGATACCATAGACCAAACATGTGAACATTGACAAAATTTAGGAGAGAATGGGGAAAAAAGAAACATACTTAACATTAGGAAAAGACAGCTGACATTGTCAATGCTTGCAATTAATATAACACATATTTCTCATGATATATGAAGTACTTTATTTGTTGAAAGAACTAGATTTTGTAGATGGATATGTTGATATTGTAAAAGTTAGCACTTCGGAACAAATTGGCAAAAGCCAAGTTAAAAATCTGATCAACTTTATTACATTCATTTTTGTACAATTACCCTTGGGACAAGTATGAATCCATCTCATCTCCCCAGCTATGGTTTAAATAGCAAAGAAGACCGGATTTTCTAGCTATGTTTAGTATAGAAAGACCACTCTAAATTCAAAAACCATATGTAGTCCTGGCAAGATGAAAAAGATTATGGTATCCAAAATTACCTCAACTGCAGTCGATGAGGTAGGTAGGTAGATATTGTAGAAATTATGATTCTGAAAATGTGAGTCAATATATTTACTAAGTGCAGCTTAGATGTGGCACAAGGCAGAAAATATGGAGCATGCAGCGAGTTAATATATTGATAAAATAGACTTTCGAGCAATGGTTTATCAGAACACTTAAGCTTCATTTTACCCAACATGTTTTTTTGCTTGTTTGTTTTTTGTTTTTGTTTTTTTTGAGGGTGACTTGTAATAAATATTATTTGTTCTTACACATAATATAACAATGCATCTCTGACTATCCTTTTATATATATGTAATATATATATATATATATATATATCATACTTTCTTCCAGTCATGATATACTACTTTTTTTCTCTACTTGCAGCTTCAATTATGATGCCTCAAAATGGAACACACCCCATGTTAACTTCCAGTAAAACAGACAGTCCCAGCTACTTCAACTATAGCCCACAACCAATGGTCGGACCCCTGCATCCTAACATGGCTAACGGCCAGCCTGCTCTAAGTCCTTCAGGGAATCCAAACAAACGCTTAAAGAGCAACACCATAAGCTCTATATCTCCAGCAGATGATGATGTTGAAAGTGTCGGTGATGAAACAGAAAATTACTACAACAAATCATCAAGTATGAGTAGTCAGTCCCAAGGCTGGCAGAGTGAACACTTAGACCCTGGTAAGCATTCACTCATCTCTTTTCAACAATGATGGTAGCTTCTTCCAGCTTCTCTATTACCCAAATTTTTCCTCCTTTTTTTATTTTCTTACCTGTTCCTTTTTTTAGTTATCTCGGTTGGTCCCTAATCTTTCCTTTTATTCTGTCACTAATGTTAATACCTCAGGATATTTCTTGTTTCTTCTGACTTTGAAAAAGTTTTTTTGTTTCAAATTTCTTATTAAAAATAGTATCTTCTTTTGTCTCTTAAGGTCTATATTTTAAATGTTCTCTTTATTGCTAGTTATAGCCTTAATATTTTTTCAGATATTTTTGTAAGATTTTATTCTTTCTTCTAAAAGAACAATTTTAAGTAATTTTTAAACAAAACTTCGTCTTTAATTTTTAGGATTTGTGTTGCATTTTTTTTTTTTTAACTTGGTCTTACTTAACACAATGAGAGATTAGGGAAAAATATATTTTTTATTTTTGTCAGTGTTAATATTTTAAGTTTTTTTATTTCAAGAAAAATAGCTATATATATATATATATATATATATATATATATATATAACTTGAATGTTATTAAACTGTATATTTCCATCTAACTGATCTATTCAAGAAATCTTATGAAAAAGTTCCCTTCAGCAGGATTCAAACTTGTGTACTCTAATGTGTCTTGACCTCAAAATACCTCCTGGTCAAAAAGCCCAAATTGACAACAGATTTTTGCTCAGTTTTGTATACTAACTTTTTAGGAATTTATTACTTAAACATTATTTTTAATGACTGGCCATATTTGAATAGTTTCTGTTTATTATTTATTTATTAAATAGTTTTTTTTATTTATTCCCATCTACTGTATTGAATTTTTGAAAAATCTTGTTAGAAAAGTATGTACTCTCTAGTAGATGGAAATAAATAAATATACTGTTTAATGGATAAGTAAATACAGAATATCTATTCAAATATGTGTTGCCATTTAAAAATAATGATAATGTTTCAGTAATAAATTAAAATATTTTATAAATAATAAAAATTCAAATTGAAAAACGATCAGTTCATAATATGCACCTGATGATTGTGTAATTCATGAAACTCTAATTCATGTCTTAAACATAGGATAATATGTATATTTATTAATATATAAAGATAAGTAGAAAGAAAAAATTGTTCGTTTAAAATTTTAAATAAATTCAATTGCTATGTAATATATATTACTAATTAACTAAGATAGTTCAATAAGTAATGCAACTTCTCATTACTTATACTCAGCTATTTCTAATCTTTATAAATTGAGATTAACATCCCTACCTACATAATAAGAGCAAAAAAATGAAAGTACCTCTAGGTATCAGGCTTGTATAGATATTAATAAGAAAAACCAAACTTATATCCTCATTATAATTTGATAGAAAAACAATATTATGTTAATCCTGAAATTTAATTGCTTGACTGATAAAAATCACCAATAAAAGTGAAATTAGACTTCATGCTTCCCACTTGTTTCTTTCCTTTTATTCATGAATTTTATATTTGAGAAACAAAATCAAACCAGTTTTTATAATCTATTTCAAATATTTTTCTTTTGTCTGCAGTTTTAATTGCTGGATGGATAATTCCTGATTTTCATTATGATTCCATGAGGATTAGATAATAGCAATAATGGGAGGACAAATTAGACATGATGCATTATTCATGAATAAATATTAGCAAGGAAAATCAACCTGCCTCTTTTTATCCATTACCAATGTTTCATTTGTCCCTGGCTTAAATTGTTAGATGGGCATCTTTCATAATGACTGCAGAAAGTGTAATAGCAAACGTGAAAGTAAAAGTAGACTCTCATGGCATTCATAAATTAATATAAATGATTGTAATCCAACATAAGATAGCTGAGGAGTTAAAATGCTGATCTAGTGACTTCAATGTTTGATGTCCTGACTAAACGCCATAGTATAATAATTTATAAAATCCAGAAAATTAAAAATATTCATAAAATTACTGTTTAAAATAATTAATTTAATATAAATAATTTAAATTATTACTGCTACTGTCTAGTAATAAAAACATTGGAAATATCTAACATTCAAAAACTAATAACAGATTATTTGTCAACTAAAAACTTTTGAGAAAATTAGAATTTTTTCAGGATGCTAGTTCAGAAGCAGAGAATAAAAATATTGGTCATAAGGCCTGATATTTAAGTCATATACAGCAAGGTAACTAGTAAAACTCAGAGTACTATCTGGTAGAAACATTAACAAAAATGACACTTATTCTTCACAGTTATGCATTTAGCCAAAATTAAATTTTCTTGTGTTGAAAAGGCTTGTTAATCACAATGGAGAAAAGAGTGAATATATTAAATCTTTATTTTCTTAGGCATAGTAAACATTTAATAACTCTCTTATATAATGTTGATGCATATTTGGATAGCAATCTTTCTTTTAAGCATGTTTTGTTTAAAACAATCAACAAGGAAGATTTTATTAATCTTTGATTTAATTTTTTCAGTATTCTTACATGTTTCCTTTTGGCTGGAGATATGGAATGGAAAAATGTTCTATAATTATTATTTTTCCAAGCGCTTTCAGCCACTTCACTAGCCATTCTCAAAGGTGTTATGTTTCCAATGTTGTAATTTATTTTGTGTTTTTTAAAAAGGAGCTTTCTTTAAATATTATCACATGCTGTGAATGACTGGAAATCATGTTTGCGTCTTTCTATTTAAAAAAAACTTTCAAACTCCAATTATATATTTATATTTAAATGAAGTATTGAAATTTTATTAAAAGGTTCTTAGAATAGAAAGATGCTCGTGCAATTTCCAGTGGCATGCAGCACATGATAGCTTTGAAAGAATGCTCCTTTTCAAAAAAACTTTTTCCATTGCACCCAATGGTGTGTAGGTCAGCGTTTTTGCTGTTTTTGTAACAAACTGTTTTTTATTGGGCAGGGTTGTTAGCCCTGCACCCAACCCCCAAGCCTGGAGGAAGGTGATTTTCTAAGCTTAGCTTAGACGTGACACACGGTCGAAAGTAGGAGGTATCCAGTGAGGATTGAACTCACTACTCAGTTATAATGATTCTAGCGAGACAAGCTTGCTAACCATTACACTCCTTTTCAAAAACACAAAATAAATTACATTAGAATCAAAACAAGGATAAAATAACAATATCAAAAACATGACACCTTTGAGAATGGCTAGGGAAGTGGCTGAAAGTGCTTGGAAAAAGATTAAGTAACTATCATGGCATGAAACTAAAACCATAGCAAGTAATCATAGAATTAAAATAATTACAACAATGGCTGAACTGTAATGATTACTTTGTTCTGACTGGTTAAACATATGTTATTTACAAATACAATAATGATACTTTTTCATGACATAAAAATCATAACTGTACTTTGGTTCTGGAATTTGGTGACATAGTAATTGTGAGTTCAATTCTTGGGCTAGGTAGTACAGACTAGGTCTGTAGAAACAGGGTGAGCAATAAATAAGCAGTACTAAATAATAACAATACAAGGTCTCCCTATGACCAACAATCTATTCTCATAGATTAAATAAAGGGTTCAGTTGGAAATTTCTGTGTAGTTACCCAGATCAACAGACATGTGAAAAGGATGGAGGGTACAATGGCTGAAATGTTGTGATGTTAATAAACATAAAAAAATTAGTTCAAATATAAATAATGTAAATAAATGTGTCATATACAAATGACACATTTTCATAAAATAAAAATAGTTACAAATGTAAGCATTATGTGCATTCAAAATTAACTGGCGAGAAAAGAGGATGTAAATAAGAATGGGAAGTAACCATATCATTTACAATTGTCAGTTTATCTAAATCTAAACTTATTTATAAATGAAACATTGTGTGTGTGTATATCCATTACCTATAGACTCCGAAACAGCTGACCTGATTTTCTTGAAAATTCACACAGTTGCACTATAAGCGTCTGCGAGTGTTCTTAGCTAGGTTTTGTGTTGAGGTACCCCTGATAAATATTGAAAATTGATAATCGAAAAAAATCGGGTTATAGAAGGAGTGGTCCGATTTTAATCAAATTTGATACACTCATAGACAAAGACATAAGAAACGATATTCAGAATTTTCAAGGTTGCAGTTTTTACAATAGTGCAGAAAATTGATAATATATATATATATATATATATATATAAAAGGCAAGATGTTTGTGTGTGTGTCTGTTTATCTGCTTGTATGTCTGTATTTTTTTCAGCCTTTTATTTTAGTTTTTGCTTCAGGTTTGGCTCTAAGTAGGTATAATTGTAGTTCTTAGTCTCAGCCATGATACCATTTACTCAGAGGACTTATTTAGCCTTCAAAATTCAGTTTACGACAAAAAAAACTTATTTGATATTGATACCAGGAAATGAAAATTTGACTTACATCCATTCATTTTTCTTTCAGTCTACGGTTTTGCTTTAACTGGAAGCAACTATTGCTTTTTAGTCTTTCATGCCAACATCCAAAGAGTCTGAACTCCAGGACCATGGATTAGTTTTAAAGCTTTCATTACACCCGAGCAATGCCAGGCTATACTGCTAGTCACTTAAAAAACTGAAAACATATATAAAGAGATATAATTCTTTTAAAATACTAGATGCTCACAACTATATTTTTAGGAATTCCTTTCATCTATTTTACTTTGAAATATTTCACAGGTTAAGGTTTTTGAATATTTAGCTTTTTCTTGTTTCTCCTAATATCAGTTGCAAGGCAAATAAAAAGTCTCTTCTTTCCTGTTATTATATTTCAAGTACCCATGATATTCGTTTTAAAGTTTTTATTTACCATAAATTTTAATTGGTTAACATTCATCTTCAAACACTCCTGATGATTTAATAATAATCTCTCTATTGCCACAAAATTATCCAAATATTTTTTTTTTAAGTGGTGAAAGTCTTTGGCATTGGTGGAGGGTAGGTCTGAGTGATTTTTGCAATTGGACATCCCCTCCCAAACTTAATTGAATCAACCAACTCCATTTGAGCTGGCCTGTCTTACAGAGAAATAATTTATTCTCTCTCTGCAGGAATAATTTTCATAATTATGTGACAAGGTCTGACAGATATTGAATGAATACACACACTTGATTGAATTAAACAATTCCAGGTGCCAAATGGGTTGAATTATGACTATTAATATTCTGTAAAATGAAAACAAAAGTAAAAAAAAAAGTCTAAGTGAAAATAGGTCCTGAATTTATTTCAGTTAATTGTTTCTCTTTGTCTGAGAATATGTATTAAAAATTGTCTCTTAAGTTATTGTATTGATAATTTCAACGAATCACCAACAGTCAAAAAGTCATTTTTTTTTTTTCAGTAATTTAGCTTTTTTCATTAAGTTGCTTTTTTTTTAATTAAATGAATTAATTAAATTAAGTTTTTGAATGTAATGGATTAATTTTAGCAATATTATTATTACTTTGTTCTTAACATTTTTGGGATATTTTCTTTGAAGAGGAAATAAACTTGATAGAAAAACGACAATTTAATTTGCGGGATTTTCTGCATAAAAATCATAATAATGAAAATGATTTGAGTTTTCCTAAATTTTTTTTGATTTAATATGCAAAATAGTTAAAAAGAACTTGGAAGGAAAATGTCGGTGTTTGCTCATTTATGAGATTATTCTATTGCTTTTAAAACTTTTATAACAATTGCATTAAATATCATAACTTAGTGGCATTGGTACAACTTTTATAAAGCTGATATCCTTGCTCTATTGGATGTGCTTTGTGGTGCATTGGATATCGGCTTGGAACAAGAAATCGGGGAGCCAAGTTCGAATTTCAGCTGAATTCATTGCATTCACTTATGCGCAAATACTCTTGGGAAAGGTATTAATCCGTCTCTTCCTTCCAGTCATGGGTTAAATAACAGGACAGATTGGGTTCTATAGCCTTGGTCGGCAACCAGTCTACCACAGAAAGCAATGGCAACCGACTGCGGGATAATATTCTGCCCAGTCAGTCATGTCTCTTTTGAGACATGATCACCCAAGCATGTATCACGTATAGCACTTAACTGACTGATCCTTGCTCTACTATCACTTAGTATTATACACACACACACACACACACACACACACACATATATATATATATATATATATATAATGAAAATGAGTTGGATGTTTTTATAAATCCATTGGTAATAGCTTATTTCGCAGAGTTCTTACAGATGGCTCATCAGACCAAAATTCCTACAACAATGAATGGTTTAGATTTATCCAGACAAAAAGAATCATGGGAGGAAAAAAATATGTATATACCGTTGATATATACATATATAGTTTTTAAAAATTAAAAAAAAACATTTCATCCCTTGTCTTGAACCACATCTCTGAAGAAGCTTTAATAAAAGTGAAACATGTTAGATTAAGACACATGTCCTACTTTATTCTTTATTTATTCTACCATATATATATATATATATATATATATATATATATATATATATATATATATATGCCTCCCTACACAAATAGAAACTCTCTTCCCTTTTTCATTCAGGGAAACAATTTTTAAGCCTTACCAGTTAGGCTACAGGCAGCCAGTATGACAAAATAATGTTCAATTACCTTATTTATTTATTTTATCATGATGGCTTCCCATGGTCTAATTGATAAGGCACAATTAACTTAATAGTGGTTTTTCTGATTTAAAAATGAAATAAAATTTCAATTCTTGTCAGCAGGCACAGTTTCTTTTTTGCATGACTTCCTGATTTCTAGACTGACTTTAATTTCACTAATAAAAAAATATGAATATCTACTTAAATGTGTATCCAATGAATATAACATTATATATATATATATATATATATATATATATATAGCCTGACACTTATGTGGTTTTTGTTAGTGTTGTTGTTCCACTCACAACACTTTAATGCATTTTATGACAGCCATGTAGAAAGTAAATATCTTGATCAAATAAAATGTAGACTATTCAAATGTAGACTATATATTTTACTTCTATTGATTGTACTTGTTGTCTATTGATAATAAATGCATAATATCAAAAGAATATAGGCTGGAGATAAATATAAAATCAGATACAGATGGGTTATAAAATGGAAGATTAAGATTTATACCAGATTAGAGATTAAGATAAATTTCAGATAAGACACTCAAGATATCTGTCAGATATAGGATTAAAATGTCTGTTCATCACAGGACATAACAGGACAGACTCAGACACACACATTTACCACAGTCATATGTACATAAATATAGATGAAACCCAGGAGGTCTCTCTACCTCTACTGTTAATAGTGACGAAAGAAATATTATTCTCTCTCCTATTCTTTTTCACTTCTTTTCTTAGTAACCTTTTATCTCTCTGGATCATTTCATTCTTGCTCTCAATCTTTGCACTTTTTCTCTCAATCATTGCTCTCTCTCTCTCTCTCTCTCTAAATCTTTCCTCTCATTCTCTCTCTCTCTAAATCTTTTTTTTTAATCTTTACTCTCTAAGTCTTTCTACTCTCCTTCTCTCTCTAAATCTTTCCACTCTCCCTTGCTCTCTCTAAATCTTTCCACTTTCTCTCTCTAAATCCTTCCACTCTCCCTCTCTCTCTCTTCCCCACTCTCCCTCTCTCTCTCTTCTTCCACTCTCCCTCTCTCTCTAACTTCTTCCACTCTCCCTCTCTCTCTAACTTCTTCCACTCTCCCTCTCTCTCTAACTTCTTCCACTCTCCCTCTCACTCTAAATCTTTCGACTCTCTCTCTCTCTCTCGAAATCTTTCCTCTCCCTCTCACTCTTTCCATTCTCCCTCACTCTCTTTTGAAATCTTTCCCCTTTCTCTCTCTCTCTCACATAAATGAAAAAAATAGTGAGTACACATCATTGTTTTTTTTATATACAAAGGACATGTTTTTATGATAACAGAATCAGCATAAAGATTAAATAGACTTTTATGAATGTCAGTCCTGTAAAAGCAAAGTCATTGTATTCTTTCTATTTTAGAATCCTATTTATCTCTTTTGTCACTTTGGATTGTCTTTAATAATTGCACAAATGTATAAACACATTGTTGATTACCCACTGGATATTTCATAATGATTTTTACATGCAGGCATATGTAGAAGTAAAGGCTTTTAACATTAACAAGTCACCACAAAGATTATTGACTTTTGTTATTAAGCATATTGTGAAATCAGTTATTGAAAAATTTCTCATGAAGAGAACATAAAGAATAATCTATTTTGGCAATTTTGTCAATTTAAAAAAACTAAATTAAAAAATGCAAGTTTATTTCTTTTGAAAACTACTTGGCTGTCTATATTGACTTGGATCACTCATACAAAAGTGTTATTTGAAGTAGATTAATCTACTTACACTGCCCTCCTCACTGAGGCAACTTGTGACACAATGTCAGTTTTTAATATGGGGACCAGAGCGTGAATACTCAGGCTGCTGGTCAAAATTTACCCAGCCCCAGCATATGCAATAACTGGGTACTAAGCTTGTCTGAGCTGGTCATCCCCCACCCCAGACAGAAAATGTGAATAAATTCATGAATGCATATTAATGTTACTGATATATAATGTAGGTAAAATAATAATTTCACAGCCTAATAATGAAAAAAAGCATTTATTGTTTACAATAAATATTTATTTTTCAATATCATAATCCAGGTATTTAATATAATAGTAAATATTAAGTATATAGACTAAATATTATACAATGATAATTACAGATTATAATTCACCTAATAAATAACTGCAGACATACTGATACAACTTCATACATATCGGTAATCATTAATGTATACAGGTTCACTTTTTTTTTTTTTTTATACTAATGTTCACTAATTACAAGGCTTGAGGGTCACTCAAGGTAGAAAGTTACTGTGTGGAGTTGTATTAGTGTAAGAAAGGACAAGATAACATGAAAGATAGCTAATTTCAGACTTGACGAGGTGAAGATTTAATTAGCGAATAAAAGGTCAGGGTTTAGGCATAGACGTTAGGAGTATAGAGTTGAAATAGACTTTAGAAGGAACCGGAAATCCAATTTCAAACAAGAAACAAGGGATGAAACTCTACTCCTGTTCAAAGACAAGGAATAGCGTGAACTGGATGATAGGCAAACCTATCTACTCCTATTAGGTATTAGCAAAATTTAGCTTAGTTAAGTACAAAGGTATAAATGTTGGTCAACCAGGGAATATTGAAATCACATCATTAGTAATGACTAGTTGTTAATTTCCAAGTACACCCATCTAGAGTGGTTAGCTAATCTCTGTTGCAGTTACTTGCTCAGACACATTTGTGTTTCTTCAACACCCACAGAGCCAGTATCTAGTTTATATTGCAACTATTTTGAACAGATCTCAGAGTTTCTGGGAGAGAGTGCACAATCTGGCATGAGCACTGGTTCAACAAGACCAGTACTTAAACTCTCTGTCACAATGACTTGTGACATTATGCTAATGCAAATATCGACAGCTTTCAAACAATTTAATCTATTCATTTTCTCTCATAAGGTTTAGGTCAGCCTGTGCTATGGTTTTTAACCATTTCCCAGCAGTACTATATGCTGTGGTCATCTCTCCAGGTCGATATTATCAAAAAGTCACCATCTTGACACATTAAGTAAAGAAATTTAAACTTGGCTCTCATGATTAAAATGCTAATGTTATAACCATTTGATCACATAAATCAATGATTTTAAAAACTATGTTGCTAACCACACTTCTATTGCAAGGCATCCAGCTCAGCATAAAAGGACACATGGCCCAGTGGATAAAAGTGTTGATTGGATCTAGGGATTTGACCCAAAGAGTTGTGAGTTCAGTACCTGGCTACAGCAGTTGTAAACAAAAAACTTGGAGAGTTGAGTTAAATGGAGATAACTAAGACATTTGAATGTGGCATGACTTGTGGAATGAGAACAATCTATTCAAGTGATCAAAATAATGCGTTTAGTTCAAAATTCCAATCACCTGAAGAAGCCCAGAGCATACAACAACTGAAATGTTATGAATATGGCAACAAAGATGAGGACAACAGTCTGAATATGTAAATAATTACAATATTTCAAAAATATAGACAAATATAAAAATTGCTACAGTACTAAAGTAAAAGAAAATAACATTCAGTTAATTCTGGCAGCCACAAGTAATTAATATTTTGATTTTAAGCTTATTAAGCTGTAAAATATAGACAAAAGTTACAACTTCTCTCTCTTTCGCTCTCTCTGTCATTCATGAATACTGATTGCCTATTGGAATGTATTTTGGTATTACTTTGATTTCTTCTGATTTAAAATTTTATTATGGACTGGACTGTAGTTCCTTCATCTTTCTGTCCACGGTAAAACAGTTACAAAAGAAATTACCTTTTGTTAATACCAATTCCAAGAATAATAATTACCATCAGTCAGTTAAGTACTATATGTGATACATACTTGAGCAATCATGTCTCAAAAGAAACATGACTGAATGAGCAGAAGATTATCTCACAGTAGGTTGCCATTGCTTTCTGTGGTAGGCTGGTTGCCAACCAAGGCTAGCAAACTCAATCTGTCCTATTATTTAACCCAAAACTGGAGGGAAGAGATGATTAATACCTTTTCCAAGGGTATTTGTGCATAAGTAAATGCAAGGAATTCAACTGGAATTCAAACTCGGCTCCCTGATTTCTTGTTCCGAGCCGATATCCACCGCACCACTGTGCACATCCATTACCATCACAATAGTAAAAATAAGAAACATTGCTGTTATGATTTCACTGGTAACAAAAAAATTTTTGAAATGGTGTTGAGACACCAAACATCTTTTTTTAGATAATTTAAGGGTGCTGAATCTGAAAATGACCTTACTTTTTCTTTATTTCTTCATTAGCTACTGTATTTTGCTATACAGAAATGGCTCATTTTTGGAAAAAAGCATTGATTTCTCATTTATATTTATATATATATATATATATATATATATATATATATATACACACAAGTATAGGGTACGTATGGGTGGAATAAATATTTCGTATCCAAAGAAACATTATCCTTAAAAAAGTGCTCAATACAAAGTAGAGCTAATAATATTTATTCAGAAATTATTTTGATTAATTAATTTGAAACTTGGTGATAAATTGGAAAAATTCAATATTCTATTTTAAAATTTTTGACTCTAAAAACACTATTTTTTTCTTATAAAAGAATTTATTTCAGATGGCTGACATAAATTGCTCAACCTACCTGAAAAATGATGCGTTTATACAGCATTTATTAACTAAATGTTACAATCAGCCAAGGTCGTAAATTGATCTTTCTTCCAAAAATGAGCAATTTCAGTACAGCAAAAATGGTAGCTAACGATGAAAATCTAGAGTCATTTTAGGAATCAGCCTCCATCAAATTAGCTAAAAACACGTTTTGTTTCTTGGCACTAAAAATCATGTTAACCAGTGTTATCACTGTTGTAATAGCTACAGTAACAATGGCTACATTAATACAAGTCCATACAAAATGATTTCACTTCTAATCATCTCTGTCGAAAAGTTCCCTGTAGGGATAAACAGCAGAGTAAGGATTTTATCAATGGTTGCTTATGAAATAATAGCCACAATGGAACCATTGGCATCAGAAAGACAGAATAGAAACAGCTTTGCAACTGAATTGAAAATAAATCGAATAAAGAAAGCCACAACAATTGAAAAGAGTCTGTAAACTGATTCCCAGAACAATTCAGCTTATCACTAATTATAATACACTAAGATCTTGTAATTCTTATTTTGACTTAAGAATTTGTGACACTTTTATTTGATCTTATGAAACAGGATATCAGGAAACGGTGTCAAAAATTAGTAAGGGCAAAGAAAGCATAAATAAAAAAAATACAAAAGAGGAAAAAGAAATTATGAAAGAAAAAGTAATGAAGAAGAAATGAACAAGAGTCAGAGGATGAGAAAGAAACGAAGAAAATAAAAGACAAGGAAAAGTACATAGGACTGAAGGAGTAACAGAAGAATGAAAGAGAGAGATAGAGTTAAGATAAAAAAGAAATAAGAAAAACATGAGAAAACCAAAAGGAGGGAACAAGAAGAAGAAAAATGAGAGAATGAAAAAGTGAAAGAGAATCATTTAAAAGACAGAAATTGAAATGAAGGATAGACAAAAATGTGAAGGAGCAAGGGGGTCAAAAAAGGAAACATGAGAAAAATGCACACATTTAAAAAAAATTATTTTGGGGGAAGGAGGAGTGCAGACAACAAAAAAAGAGAACAAATGAAAGATAAAGAGAGATGTGAGTCAGACAGATGGAACTTTTATAAAATGTAGCCAGACAATTGTCATTACAATATACATTGGCCTAATGAATCCTTGAGAGGTAAGAGTGGGGTGAAATGGAGAAAGGAAATACTTTTCAATTCAGTTTTCCCTGTCCGAATAGCCATTTTTATTAGGCCCTTGCCGACAAGAAGAAAAACGTCTAACAAGATTGATAATTGATATAACCTATAAGGAATTAAGTGTGACCACGAAGGTATGGGAACATAGGCAAATCAATAAATAGTTCTTGAGGAGGTAGGCAGGCAGACCGACAAGCAGGAAGAGTGGAATTGATCTGTGAAAATATGAACCAATTTTACTGTGTCATCATAGCAGATGTGTGTGTGTGTGTGTGTGGGTGTGGGGGGTGAGTGTGTGCATTCAAACTCTACAGCTTTTCGAGAAAAATAAGACAAACAGAAAAGATTCCTCTTAGTTGTTATAAGATTGATCAAACATAGAAGGTAAAAAGCTTCAGATTTCCACATTGATCATTCAGGTCAATGATGATGAAAAAACATTTTTTTATCCTGACTATTTCACTGATATATACAGCCTTACCATATAGAATATAAACAGTCATGCTATTTTATATATTACTTCTATTTTACTACTACTTTTAACTGTTTTTTGTTAGACAAAGTTTCAATTTAAAATGGACTCCGACAGCAAAATAATAAGGTGTACAATCTTACTAAAAAACTGTATTTCCAATCGGTTTTAATTGATTAAATTAAAAGAAGAAAATAATTTGTCAGAATGACATGTTACTTCCTCTTTTATAAGAAACAGGTCAATCATAAATTTTGTTCATGATATCAAATAAGAAAATAGATGGCCTTTTAGAACAAAAATCATTTGGTTCAGTTGTAATTGACTCAATGTTGCCAATGAGTGAATTCATATCCTTCATTGATAAAAACTCACAAGAGTTGAGAAATTGTCAGAAAGTCAGCACTGATGTACACCTGCTGGTGTTTATATACATATAAAGCCTAAAAAAGAAAATGATAATTAGTAGGGAATAGGTCCATTGAATAGAAAGTGTTGGGAATAACCTTGAAGCTGCATGGTTTATGAAGAATGGGATCTTTAATTATCCAGTAGCAGGCAAAGCTGCTTTCAATTCACAATTGTTAACTGAAAGGTTTGCAGTTTTTCATGGACTAGCTTCAAATCATAACAAGACACTGTTATGATAGTCCTACCATGTTGCAAGAGTTGATTTTCTAAGTGCTGCTTAAATGTGGCACAAAGCCAAAATTTTGGAGTACCCAGTGATGATTGAACGAACTTGGTCAGTTAAGTGCCATATGTGATACACGCTTGGGTGATCACGTCTCGAAAGAGACACAAGCGACTGGGCAGAAGATTATCTCACAGTAGATTGCCATTATTTTCTGCAGTAGAATGATTGCCAGCCAAGGCTATAGAACCCAATCTGTCTTGTTATTTTACCCATAACTGGAAGAAAGAGATGGATTAATACCTTTCCCAAGGGTATTTGCACATAAGTGAATGCAAGGAATTCAACTGGAATTCAAACTTGGCTCCCCGATTTCTCGTTCTGAGTTGATATCCACTGCACCACACACTACTCAGTTGTAATATCTTTTAGCAAGACAAGCTCACTAACCATTACACCAAAGTGCCCAAACCAAGTTGGAAGAGACTGTAATGACTAACTCCATTATATCAAATATCCAGGAAGATTTGGGCGGGTGGGTCACTATTTGGTTTTGGAACTGATCAGTAAGAAGAAAAGTTGTAATTTTAAAGAAAACTGTTTCTGTTTTTCATAAATAAACCACTTTTCCTCAAGAGTAACCACAGAATGAAAGAAAGAGTAATTTTAAAAATGTAATTTGCATCAAATATCAAACAATGCAAGCCACTGATTACGAGCCAAGTCATAAATTACCTAGTTTTTCACTCCACCATGCTTATTAGTGCCACATATCTTCCGACTGCTTTATGGGTTAACCACAGCTTTGCAACCAATAACCAAATTCCTATAAGAAATTTTATGACTACTCTCAATATCTTATAGCAGAATGAAAATTTTGTGGTAACTTTCTTGAAAAAACTAGGTCACCATAACTGAATTTTACTTGATTGTGAAGGTGATTCCAGCCTCCTTTTACTTTTGGTGTTGCAGTTTGCACAATGATATGCATATTGCATTCATTCATCTTGGCTTTTCTATCCCATGAATAATAAAAGTAATCAAGAAAGATAAACAAAACCCAAAGGAAGAGTCACAATCTTTTAAAATAGCTGTATGTATATTTATTTGTAAAGAAAATCGAATGCCTAGTAATCAGTAAGAGGAGCCCAAAATGCCAATTACAAGCTGTGGGAAACTAAAATCAAACAGGTGGAGAAACTTAAATACCTGGGACGTGTTCTAGAAGAGGGCAGAAAGTGCTATATGGAGATTTGAAGGCATATTGGCATGTCCAAGAATGCATTCCAAAAGCTGAGTAGAGTTTGAGAGATAGGACAATTTTGCTAGAAACAAAGATGACACTACTGGACTGTTATGTTATGTCTGTCCTTCAATATGACAGTGAATGCTGGACAATCTCATCAAAGATGAAGAAAAGACTTGAAGCAACCAAAATGTGGTTCTACAGAAGGATGCTGAGTATACCATGAACAGAACAGGTGAGCAACAACGAGGTTTTGGAGAGGACGGACATGAGAACTTAATGTCAGGCAAAGACACCTGAAGTTTTTAAGACATGTAATGAGGAAGTGGGTATTGGGGGATCTGATGCTCATGGGATGGATAGAGAGGAAGAGAGACAAGAGAAGACAAAGCATGACATACTTGATGGACTTTGGCAGATGGATGATTGAGTGGGATAACAGAAGGGGTATTAAGTGTGATAAAGAATAGGTAGATGTGGAAGGCCTTGATCTCCTACGTCCTGAAGGGACACAGCACATAGAAGAAGAAGAAAAAGAAGCTGTATGTATAAACAGGAAATCATGTGCAAAGAAATTCCACCAATGTTAAGCAAATAATGGCCATTTATTTTGTTCCATCTTTTTTTGTTTTTTTATAATCGTGTCGCATTTACTGCCACTGACTGTTGAGCAGGGGGTTACATAGGAGAAAAGTTATGAGAAAGAGTGACAGGCTACAGTGGGTGTCAGGAAGAGGGTAAGAGAAGGATGAGAATACTGATGAGAATGGAGTAGACGGAGAAAGGAGCATGAGAGAGAGGATGCAAGTTAGTGAGATAGGGGATGACTATTGACTTTACATTTAAATTCTTGGAAATTGTAGCTGTCGGGCTATCTATCTGTCTATCTATCTTTTTTTATAATCATATTGCCCCAAGCAAGGCATTTTACTGCCACTGTTGTGCAGGGGCTTACATAGTAGGAATGTTATGAGAAAGAGTGACAGGTTACAGGGTGTGTCAGGAAGAGAGTATGAGAAGGAAGAGAATACTGATGAGAGTGGGGTGGGCGGAGAAAAAGAAGTTAGTGAGACAGGAGATGACTATTGACTTTACATTTAAATTCTCGGAAATTGTAGCTGTCGGGCTATCTGTCTGTCTATCTATCTTTTTTTATAATCATATTGCCCCAAGCAAGGCATTTTACTGCTACTGTTTTGCATAGGAGGAAAATTATGAGGGAGAGTGACAGGTTACAGGGGGTGTCAAGAAGAGGGTAAGAAAAGGATGAGAATACTGATGAAAGTGGAGTGAACAGAGAAAGGAGCATGAGAGAGAGGATGCAAGTTAGTGAGATAGGGGATGACTATTGATGTTACATTTAAATTCTTAAAGATTGTACCAGTGAGCTAATAATTAATAGACAATGATAATTACAAATTTATTGATGACAATAAAATAAACAAGTCACTCTTATTAATGTTGTTTACAGATATATTTTATCATGCATAAAACTAATTATGAAATATTTTAATTTTAAAATGCATTTAGCTCAATGATTCTTGATTAATCATGGATTAAACATTATACAATAAAAAGTTCAGATAAAATTTGCCTAATAACTCTGAGGTTATATACAATCTGAAATTTTTTATTGTATAATGTTTGATCTTTAGATTAATGGAAAAACTATAGTTGAGTGTAGTTGACAAGAAAGGAGATTATGTTGAAAAATAAATATTGTGTGAATAAATGCTTTAATTAGGAAATAGTTATTTACCTTCATATCTACACAGATGTGTAACTGTTATGCATTTATACTTATTAAGATAACTGTATATGTTTATGATAGGTGTGCTTTGATGTGTCTCTCTCTTGGTTAAGTATATGCATATGCACACATTTTCACACTGGTGTTGATTGTATACATTATTCACACTGATTATTTTCCTGCTAATTTCAAAAACTCTTTACTCTGTATAGTTTTATTATCAGCAGCTTCCTCGTCTGTAAGGTCTGTTGATTAATACTGATTGGTTCTTCCTTCCTTGGCTTATTGATTATTTCTCTATTACTCACACTCCTTTCATCATCATCAGTTGTATGCTTTTTCAAGGCATTATTGTTATTATTCTGTGCTTCTTATTGTGGGACATTCTCAAACAACCAGTGCCATCCTAACCCTCTACCCCTGGTTCAGCCAACTCCCAGATACCCTCAACTTCACTAGCACTAATCCCAACCCCATATCAGCATCACCTCTTCCCCACACTTCTCTCCCTCTCCCAGAAAGGATGAATGTCACTAATGTGTGAACTTCATAATTGAGTACTTTTCAACCTTAGAGCTCTCCTTTTTTAAAGTCAGCTTTTGTTACCTAACCACATTCATCAACCAAATATAACTGTAACTTTTCACTTTGACTGTTAAATGCTCATTCAACCCCAAGATTCATTTTTTTTGTTTGCACACAAGCAAAAATTCATTAACCCATTGCCACATACACATTTACTTATTTATATTCTGTGTGGCTGCTATTAACACATTTAATCCTATGTCCAGACATATGGATATATATTCACACATGCAAATAACAATTTCTACATAGTTTTTAATTTACTTGTATAGATATTTATGCATAAATACTAAATCTCTCAGCTATCTCTCTTTCTTTTCTACAAACACACCCACATACTGATATAAATAATCATATCATACCATATATTTTTCAAAAAGGATCATGAAAATTATCAACCATAATTATGGTTTCATAAGATGAAAGTTACCACTTTGTTGGTAGTAAATTTATGAAAATGTATGTGGGTATTTTTCTTAGACTTGTCACACACCAACACTACTCATATATATATATATATATATATATATAATATTCAGAAATTATAATATGAATATGTTATAATATCACTATAAAAGTAGCTATTTTGTTTTGACACTACTTGTGTCTTATCAAGTGATGAGGTTTATTTCAAGTTGAAGAGTTTTAAAAGGTTAAAAACAAGCCAAAACCCTTTAATCAGGGAGGCATTGTTGTATAGACAGTGTGGACCAATCAGAATAAAGTAACTTCTAATTTGAAGAATATGTGAGCAGACTCAAAAAGCAATTTTGGGGGGACATTAATATTAATATTTGATTAAATTGAAATCAGCATTATTAATCGACTATTAGATTCACTTTATTTTTATTGTGAATTTTAAATTTTAAGTTTAACAAAAAATTATTAGATTTAGAAAGTTATTCATATATTAAACTAGGAAAAGATAAACGCACACATATAAACCTACAAACATCCACATCTGGACAAATAGACAAGTATACATGTATACACTGGCAGCCAGACACATATACAGATTAATATCTGCACGCATATATACATACACAAATTTCAAAATTTTGTTTTTATTGCATTGTCAATTTGTCTGTTAAATTTTAAAGCTAGGTTTGGAAAATACTCTTACATGTATCCAATATTGTAGCAGCTACAATATTGGATACATGTAAGAGCGAATTCATAGGATGACAATAGCCTTGAATGAATGAGATCAGGGCTGACACAATCATATTTCAGTGCATGAACATATAGACATAATTAGATATATACTTACGCAAATACACAAGCTAAAAACAAAAACATACACAACTAAAAACTCCACAGATCATCATATACAAAATAAAAAATATAACCACATACATGAAAATACTTATACAAACTTCTGACATAAACATACACAAATAAATGCAGGAATATTCACACAGAAGCATACGCATATATATAAACGTGCATAGACAAGAATATATATATATATATATATATATATTTATTTTAAACAAGTTGTGTTAAATGATAGAGACAACATAGACTTATACATTTTCTTTTGAATTTTTTCATATTTTTTGATTAGGCTTTTGTATTTCTGAATTATATTTGTATAAAAATTGTCCAAAGGTTGTCCTAGTACTTACGAACATCAGTCATCATCAGGGACTATATTACAGTTTAAAAATCAAATATTGCCTCATAGCAGGAAGTTCGTAAGTACTAGGACAACCTTTAGACAATTTTTATACAAATATAATTCGGAAATAAAAAGCCTATGAGTTATCTTCAAGCAGAAGGTGAAAGAGCTAAGACATCACTCCAAGTGGTTTCTTGGTTCTTTCATCTTTTACTTGATGATACCTCACGGTTGAAACCCGGGTAGCTTAGTGTGACAGCTTATTTGCTAAGTATATTTTGCTCTACTTTCTTCTTGCTTAATTTTGTATTGAGCACTTTCTTATTGTATCATACCTTGGGGGTGGTTGTTTTCTGCTTCCCTTTGTGTTTTTATATATATATATATATATACTTATTTGCTAAGCTTAGCTTTACCACAAGGCCAAAAAAGAAGCTTTTAATGAAAATTGAACCCATTATTCAGTAAGAGGATCTCTGAGACTATCTTCTCATTACACCATTTATTGTATAAAATTGATTGCATTGTTTTCAGTTGAATGGTTGTAGATTAAATTTTATTTTTCTTTAATCACCTAGGGAAATTATATAAGCTGGAAACACTATCAGTCATCTCAAGAAGCCTACTTGTAGATAATCAGCATTTTGAAAACAAACAAGAAATATAAAATATGTAAAAATTAATATACGTATATTTCATTTGGTATGAATTACCAGGAAAAGAAAACTTAGAAAATATAATAGATTATAAAACGGTAAAATAAATCATTCTTAAAATTTTCATTGTTGTAAACACTTTCCAATTAAGGTTTTATTATGACGAATTAAATTAAAATACAATGATATTAGCAGTGTATTTGTCTTAATAACTGCTTTCTGATATTAAAAATATAAATTTTATATACATATATCGTTCCTATCAAATCATGAATTTTTTTTTGTAATCATTTCACTCCAAGCAAGGCAGTTTTACTGCCACTGGTGCGCAGGGGATTACATAGGGGTAAAGTGATGAGAAAGAGGGGCAGGATGTAGGGGGTGTCAGGAAGAGGGTAAGAGAAGGATGAGAATGCTGGTGTGATGGGGGTGGAGTGGATGGAGAAAAGATGTGAGTTAGTGAGATAGGAGATGACTTACATTTAAATTCTTGGAGATTGTAGCTGTCGAGGAAGTAAGTATATGGAAAAGAATTCCACAGGTGGGAAGTGCAAGAAAAGAATCTATTAGAGTAGAAACTACATTTTATTAGTTTCACTGTAAAAGGGTGGGATCTAGTTGCTAGTTTAGTAGATCGAATAAATTCATACATAGGGGGCACCAGTGAGCTAAGTTCATTGGAGCAGAAGTCGTGAAAGTATTTGTAGAAGACGCACAGGGATGCCACATCACGCCAGTGAGAGAGCAACTGCAGATGAGCTACCAAGTCGAGATCTATCACATTACAGATTCTCTGTTGGATTTTGTCAAGAACCCTCAGGTGAATAGCAAAGGGCACCCGACCAGATGTGGCAGCAGTATTCAATGCATGAGCGGATGGTAGATTTATATATGTGCAGGATGGATTCAGACGGGAAAAACTTCCTGACCCTACACAGTGAACTGACTTTCCTAGCAGCAGATTTAGCTATAGATTTGATATAGTCATTCCACTTAAGGTCTGCTGAGTATGTTACACCAAGGAGGCACAGTGTTTTGCTTTCATGGAGGCTAGCCTGATCCATGCTAATGGCAGGTAGTAGCTATTGTGTGTGATGGTTAACAGATAGCAGCTTCATTTTGGAAGCATGAAAGTTATTTTGAACAAGCAAACTTCAAGAGCCTTTCATATGAATGCAGGCATCCCTTAGGGCTCTATCCTAGGTTCTATGTTTTTTTCTGATCTTCAATGTCTTTTCTACAAGTATTTTTATGGCAACTGCTCTGACAAATTTTTTTTACCTCTAGTTTCCCTACCACATATATTTACTCATGCTACTAGATTATTATGTAGGTCTCATCACCATTTCACCATCAAAATAGTTAAATGTAATTGTCTCTTCTACTCTGACAGTCTCTTTTCTCACACTCCTTGTTTGTGGAACTTCCTTCTATTTGCTTGCATTCCGGATGGCTACAATCTCCAAAAGATTAAATGCAGCGTCAATTGCCATCTTCTATCTCCTTGATTCCATGGTTTTCTTATCCTTTCTTCGACGTCCCCTGTACCTAGTTTTTCTCTCATTGTAACCCTCTGCCCACCAGTGGCAGTCCTGCCTTACTTGTGGTGAAACGATTATAAAAACACAAATTTTGTACCCATAAGACCAAAAATAAATACCTCCCTTCCCAAAGAGTAGGATTTGCATATGGTGTGCATATGTAACAGTATAGAGGTGAAAAAAGCAATAAGATTTCAATTAATATCAGTGCATACATACACATATATTCATTTACCATTTATAATATAACCTGCCTAATGGTTGAGACAATTGGATACTTTTCTATTTGCACTCAGGGGTTGGACCCAAGGAAAAAACAGAATTTCAAATACTGATTTTCAATGCAGACTGGCTACTGATAGAATATTTTTAAATTTTATTTTACAGGCAATTTATCTGCATTGCTTCTAAGTTTGTGTTTCACAAATATAGAATTCAAGATAAATGTTTCCAAAAGAGAAACTATGGTCTGGAATTGGAATGGAATCAAAGATCGCACTGACCTTGGAACCATCATAAAAATTCCAGATGTACAATTAGTAAATACTAATTAGTAAATTACTATATACTTAAACTCTCTGTATATGTCAGTGTATGAATCAATTTTATTCTAACAGTTTCTTTTTTCATAATTTCCACCTATAGAACTCCCTTCCATTTGATTGCTTCCCTGATAGCTACAATATTAAAAAAGTTTAAATGCAACATCAGTTGCCATCTTCTATTGCCTTGATTCCCATTCTTTTCTTATCTTTTCTTCGACATCCCCTGTACCTTGTTTTTTTCTCTCATTGTAACCCCTGCACACCAGTGGCAATCTTGCTTCTCTTACTGTTTCATATATATGTTTCAATGATATTCTTACTGATAGCTACAATCTCCAAAAGATTAAATGTAACGTCAGTTACCATCTTTTATCTCCTTGATTCTCATCCTTCTCTTATCCTTTCTTCAACATCTCCTGTACTTTGTTTTTTTGCTCTCATTGTAACCCCCTGTGCACCAGTGGTCCTGCTTTGATTAGGGTAAAATGATTATACAAATAAAAAAAAATATGTAAGTTAAATAAATATCTATTTGATTAGTTTACATATTTGATATTAGGGTTTTCTCTTGTTTGGGGACATTTTTAAATTATTAAAGATTATCTGAATCCTAGGGTTTATCATATAGATGGTAGCCTACCATTGTACAAAATTAAATGATTGTAAGCAGTAGGTATATATCTTGGCGCAGCTTAATAAATACTGCTATAACATGTGGGCCTGTGCCATGAAAAATGACAACAAAATATTTATATTGATATGCCATCTAAAATGATAGCAACATATATATTGATGTACCTACTATTGAACATCTTAATGTAAGCTAATTATAAGATGTAATTAATTATATTACGCTCTATGATCTATGTTGTATTGAGCACTTTTTTAAAAAGTAAATGTGAAAGAACTCTGGCTTTTAAACTTGTTGGTTCTCTTCATCTGGATATATATACATAATGGCCTTTATTATAATAGAGAGGATATATATATATATATATATATATATATATATATATATATATATATTCTTCACTCTATATTTATTGCAAAAAATAAAAGAAGGCACTGTTAAAGAGCAATTATGCAGCAAAAGCTTTCATAACTGGGAGTAAAGTTTAATAAGTGGTAGTAAAGAGAATAAACTGAGCCAACGCTGACTTACTATTATCTCTTCAATGGACTAAGCCAATGCTCTCTTGCTATTTATTGTCTCTTTCTTCATGAACATGACAGGTGGGATATATATATATATATTGAGGCATGCTTCATTAAATAATGTAGACAAGTTTTGTCTATTTTATGTAATTTTTTTTTCATATTGTCTGATAAGCTTAATAGCATTATCTTTAAATGAAGAAAGAAAATTACAATACTGATACATAATTTTTTTATCATCCAATCTATGCTTTTGGCTTACATAAGCCATTTTCAAAGATGTCAAATTACGTTATAGTATAACCATTCACGGACAATAATTTCGAAGCAACACAAGATATATATATATACAAATAAATACACAATGGTGTTCATTATAGTAGAGAGGATCTTTTCTCTTTTGTTATTACTTAATATCTTTTCTAAATTAGACTTAACATTCTAATTAACCAAATTATAATATAAAAGCTACTTATATACATCAATATTTTAGCAGCCCTCAACTTTTGAAGGAACCTAAGCTTTCAAGAATAAAGATGATCATTACTTGAATTTTAAGTCAACTAAAATAGAAAGGCAGGGAAACTTTAAATGAACTGTGATTGGAATTTCCATCATCAACATACGTAGTTATTTGCAAAAGAGATACTAAGAGATTAATCTTGGCTGGATAAGTCAGCTCATCTGCATTCAGTCTGGTTTGACATCTGACCCATTTCTTGAGAACGGGAGTCCATTTTAAGAGTACATAGCCGAGACCCAGAATAGTAAGTAATTGACTAAAGCTGCCATGACATGTTACCATTTATAGCCCATCAATGAACACTTTAAGATCATTAGGAAAAAGTGTCTTTATCTTGCCCAAGTCTTTAAACTTAATAGATTTCAGTTTGATTGGCTTTTATATTTTTAATTCATTATCAATCAAAATACGATATTGAAAAATAAAATATTACATTTATTAAACAATTTCAAAATCATAATGTTCCCAATCAAACAGATGTCGCAGTTCCTTTATTAAAGTGCCACTCCTGAAAGTAACCTGTTTCTATAAAAGAATATCCTGGGTCTTACATTAAAGATTTACCATTTCAGAATTAGTGTTGCTGTAAGTAAGTCTTTCTGAATTTTTCCATAAAAAAGCACTTGAATTAGAGAAGAAAAATATTCTTATCTCGAAATGAAAAAGACTTTTCCTCATTATACTGGATAAGACAAGTGTTAAAATGAAACTAATATCTTCAAAGAAGTACTTACTGATCTTTTTTATTGTTTTTAAATGCCTTAAATGAAGGATCCTGACTATATTTTCAGCATTTAAATATTATTCAGGGTAAGAGTTCATTATTCCTACTACTTGTGTCATTCCTTTCTTACCAAAGAGAAAGAACAAGGATACATGGCCCATTGGATATAGGCACTGGTTAGTTCCAATGACTTGACCCGAAGAGTTGTGAGTTAATACCATGCTATAGCAGTGGTGAGCAAATAACTTTGAGTTAAAGGGAGATAAATACATGGCTACCAAAAGTGGTGTCACACATAAAATGAGAATAATATACCCCAGTGATCAAAATAAAGAGATCAGTTTGAGATTTCTAGCACCTGAAGAAAGCCAGTGCATACAACAGCCGAAACATCATAAACATAGCAATAAAGATGAGGACAACAATCGAAAAATGTAAATAATATAGAAAGAACAAAATAAAAAAAAATGTGTCATTAGGGCAGGGTTTGATCACGTCAGCTTTTTCTGACCGTGACTGGCATGAATCTTTGTTCTTTTGCATCAACAATAACCAAGGAATGTAGAAAAATCCATACTCACTCTTTCTTTCCTTAATGCCTTTGTATTTCCGTCTCTCTCTTTTAGTTTTGATCTTGTACGCATCTTAGCAGTTTGATTAACAAAGATGCATATCTTACAAACAAAATAATAAATATTTTTCCTTCACTTAAACTTTATATTGTTTCTGTCTTTTAAATTCTCAATCAAACTTCAAACAGCAGCAACAGATAATATGGATTGCACATATGACCAGTAGAGAAAATAATATAATTAGCATGTTGACATTCCCCACTACATTAAACAAAAGGTTAGAAAGAAAATGCCAGTCAGGTTCTATTTCTTACTGTAGAATCTTGTAGAAGAAGAAAAAGTGACTTCATGTACTTAAGAATCAAAGAAATAATCTCTCCCCTGCCAACAGATCAGCATAGACCAAATCTGCTACACCAATGACACAAGTTTTTTATACTGAAGCTTACATAATACAAGGTTCAAAAGCTACTCTAGGTAGAGGGTTACTGTTAGAATGGTAATGATAAATGAAGTGTGATATGAATGAAAGAGGTGACTATTGAACAAGAAGGAGGATAAATAACAACTTGAAGAGGACAAAATTGTAGTGTTAAGGAGATATTCTCGTATATTCAGGGGACATTCACATGTGTGTTTGTTCCATAAACTAGCAGGTCTTAGGAAAACCTGTCTGAGTTCAACTTCCTTCTTGCATTTAGAATATGGGGAACATGACAGTGATTCAACTCTGTGGAAGTAGTATGGCCTATCCTAGTTTTAAAGATTTTAACTGGAGGAACTGAAGTATGGAATGCTAATCTAAACATTTTCCATGGAAAGAGTAATTAACCGACAGTATCAAAATATTCTGGAAGTTGAATAAAATTAGAAGCAATCATTTTTCCCCCCTCTTCAGAATGTCTTAAATCTTCTAACTTAAAAATTATGAAATGAACAAGAAAAGAAATAATCATCTTTGAGGGTGAGTTGCCATAGAGCAGTGATTAACAAGTTTTTGACTCTTTACTACTGTAGTGAGTTTGATCCTTATATGGTACCATACATTTGTGGTCTTCGATTAGATTAAGATAAAAGTAGTAATTCTAACCTGCATCATGGATGTATTTTCCATTTTATCAAAAGTCCACATTTAAATACATATAAAGCCAATATTTTAACTGTTCAGAATGTAGGCAAGTTAGACAATCTCTCTCCACATGGAATGGCGGTATAGCAAATGTGAAAATAATCATGTTCAAATTTAATTTTCCATAATCTTTGCTTTTTAAATATTTCTTTGGCCTAATTTAGATTTCTCCAAACTTCTTAGAAAGATTTTTGAGTGTCACAAAGATTTAAGGCATTTTCTTTTACCTAATGAGGATTTGTGATGAAATCCATTATTACCTAACAAATTTTTCAGAATAAACTCTGAAGAAATTATTTCCCTGTATGATATTTTTATAATTGTATTATTCATTTCCAATTTTTGACATTTGTTAATTACTAATTTGAAAGATAGGAAAGCTGGAAGAATCAAGTTACCATCGGCTGATCTTCTCATCAATCTTTTTATCTTGATGTTTTAAATTATTTTTTTTAAAAGTTTTTGTTTATTCTTGTTGTTTTTGCAACAAAGTTCTTTGACTTTTGAGTTCTTCACTGTAAGCCAAAGTTCTTTGACTTTTAATTCTTCATCAAGCCAAAGTTATGTTTGACATTGTTCCAAAAATCTATTAATTCTCTCTGTTTCATAAAATTTATCAATTATTATTATGATTTTAATTTATGCATGCATTTGTCTATCTGTATATTCATGTATAGTCATATATATATATATATATATATATATATATATATATATAGGCAGTAAGGAGTCATTCCAACATATTGAATTTAACCAACAAGGTCTTATTGATACATTATTAATTAATCATAGAAACAATTAATATAGTAAATAAACTTTCAATAATTGTGGTACAATTTAAAACTGCAATTTTTGTATGTAAATCTGTGTTTAAGCTGGTTTTCTGTGGAAGTATTTTTCATAGTAAAAATCTTATTTTAAATTTGCATGGAAATGAGCATGTGTCCGATATAAAGAAAGTTCCTATATATGCCTAAACAGTTTAGAGGAGAAAATAAAGTACAAGTGTCTTGACTTTTGATCACTAACTGATTCTTCTCTGATCTTGTATGTTAAAGAGAATTGTCTGCTGTAGATTTGTGTCTGATAAGCTTACATTTTTGAGTTGACTGACCACAACTTCTTGTAAAGTCTCATATTTATCTTTTTTTCAAGAGACACAAACTATAATGTTTTTTAATTAACTTGAACTGACAACTATTGCTTGAAAATTCAATTTTTATAACTTGAGACCTATTTACTTTATTAGTCAGTTAATTTTTGTTCCATTTTTTTTAGTTTGCATTTTAGCAACCGCACATCAAGATCAAATCAAAAAAGTTCAAAGATGGTCATTCATTTTTATTTTCACTTATGACTAGTCATTACATAAGATGGAATTTTTTAAAAGTTTAATGTTATTAGCAAAGATTAGATTTGATGTTTTACATGTTTATAACAAATTATAAATCATGTATTTAACAATCATTGAACAAAATAATTTTTAAAAATCTGTTATAACTAACAACATTAATATTCTTGAAAATGGCTCATGATGATCAAAAGTACCTGAACAATTATCAACTTGAATAATTGTTTTATAAAATACATTTGGATGGTTAACTGCTTATAGACAAATTGAGAAAATGCAATGAAAATTAAACAGTAAGACCTTGTCAGTTAAATTCAATAAAATATACCTGTGTATATAGTACATACTTAAAAATATTTTTACTTTACATTTTGTTTCTTTTCTAATTTGATTTTTTAGAAAATAAGAGAAGAATACTATATATATATATATATATATATATATATATATATATAGTAATTTATCAGCTGAAATTAACATAGATTTTATTTCTTTAATTTAAATATTTTTTATTTTCAAAATTTTACTTTTTTTTTAAAAAATATTTTTTCATTAAAGATATGCAATTGTTTCAACATTGATATAGAAATGGAAACAAGTTGTAATAAAAAACTAATTCACTTTTAAGAACAAAACATTAATTTCATTTAAATGTTAGAATTATTTTTTAATTTGACTTCAATATTAAAAATTGAATATTTGATCCTAGATTTAATTCTTTTTTACTTTTTTATATTCATTGCAAATTTTAAATTAGTTTTGCATCAGGTTATTATAATAGAAATGTGTTAGTTCCTGTAATAATTTACATGCTCTCAAATGATATCAAATAAGCCTGACATCTTTATTGTTAAAAAAAACAGCAGTTTTTTTCACAGAAAATAATTGATATCTGTTTGCATGATCACCAAAAAAAAAAACAACTGTTTGTCTTTGTAAATGAAATAAATGCTAATTAATAAATGACTTATTTACAAATGCATAAAAGTTTAATTACACCCATAAATTCACACACACAAAATTGAGTTTTATATACAAGGATGCATCAGTAAGTCTGGCATAGGGTTATTAACTGAATTTTTATTTTAAATTTATATTGATCAATCTATGTGATTAATAGTAACCAATGAATTAACAATGGAAGAAATTATTTTAAAAGATAAATATTTGTACTTAAAAAAAAATGCTTTCTGCATCATTAGACATATTGATGTATCTACATATATAATCCTACACTTCAACAGACCAAATTTTTTTTGTGCCTATATATATATATTTGTGTGTATATATATATATACATGCATACACATGGTGCGATGGATAAATTGTCGTCAGAATTACACAAAAATAACATTGACATTTCATTTTAACAGATATATTTACCAAAATTTCACAAAAATATTTTCAAATACTAAAGAGTAAATTTATTCAATAAAATCGCCATTTGCTTCAACCACAGCCTCAAAACAACTTCGGAATCTCTTGCAACTCTTCTGAACCATCTCTTTAGTGAATGCTACCATAATCCTTGACTTCAATTCATCTTTGGTGTTAGGAGTTTTGTTGGTTTCTCACTCAAATGCACCCCATTAAGGGAGGTTTGCAGTCTGGGGAGTTAGGTGGCTATATGTAAGGGGTGGTGTGGTTGGAAAAATTGTCTGACAGACATGACTGGTTTTTCCTGCTTGTGTGGCATGGTGCAGAGTCCTGTTGCCAGACACAGGGTCTTCTAGCAACCACTCTCTTGACCCAAGGCGGCACTACCACCTCGAGGCACTTGATGTAGGCCACCATGTTGAATCTGAGGCTCTGGTGGAAGATGAATGATGGCATAACATCGCCATCACTAGTGATCACTCCAAACATCTTCACAATCACCATTAGACTCATAAAACTCTTTCTGAATCCTCTGCACTGTCCTCAGATTAATACCCAAACACTCTGATTTGTTTGTATTGGAGCTCCCTGTGCAAATGCCAAGCAGTATAGCATGCCGTTTCCAAATCTCTGCTGTAGTGAGTTGCGTCATGGTGCATCTTATAGACTATGCCCAACCGACACTACCGTGCAGTCAACAAAATCAAAAACAGTGCATATGCATCAAATTAAAATTATAAAATGCTGATAATTTACCCATCACACCCTTAATGTGTGTATGTATGTATGTATATATATATATATATATATATATATATATATAGATATCATTCATTTTTACATGCACACATTTAAGCATATATTCTTATATATACTCATTCTGTATTTACTAATTTACGTACATGACTTATAGGAAATATTCCCTATTTTCTTGCTCCAGAGCTTAAATATTTGCCAGGTGAGAATATGTGTTATTTCTTTTATACAAAATAAGGGAAAGACATTTAATTTTTAAAAGCATGAAATTCTTTATTCCAATGCTTAGATCTTAAAGTCACAGCGCTTTGGGTCTGTTCTTTCCAAGTCTATTGTCTTGAAAATTGTATTTGGCAATGAATATGAATGCTGTTAAAGTTTTAATGAAATGTTAAGTTTTTTATTTTCTTCAAGTTCTATCATTATAATAACAACTGTTGTAAGAGAAATTTGATTTTTTTATAGGCAAAATTTATTTGTCCCATTAAAATTGCCTGATAAAATATGTAAATAATAAAAAGTCTGTTTCTTTAATATGAAAAATATTTTCCATCTATAAGAACAGCTTAGATTTTTAATATGTTGGCAATGACATATTTGCATTTTCTTTAAATTCAAATTTATGTTTTGTTTGTCTGTATTTCTGAGATGAGGTATTGTAATTATTTACACTATTTACCTTGTTCCAATCATCTGAAGAAGGCCAGAGCATACAATGCTTGAAATGTTGTGAACATGGCAACAAAGATGAGGACAACAGTCTGAACAATGTAAATAGTGTAAATAATTATACTTTGTTGTACAATTACAAAACACTCTTTTAGATAAAGGTGATCATTTAAGAGCTAACAAATTTGTTTTGAATTGTCAAAATTAATTGAATTTTAAGAATTCAAATCATTTTGCATTATTAACAAACAGTTTGTTTCTGATTATGGCCACAATATTAAACTTGGCATTTTTAACTCTTTGACTACAAAGCAAAAATTTTATTTTTACTAATAACAATGTTTCTTTACTTATTTTCAAATATTTAATTTCCTTTAAAATAAAGATGTTTAAACTTGGCTCATTTTTTTAAAAAAATTAACAAAAATAATTCTATATAGGATTTTAACCTTTTATTTTACTATTTGGGATGAATTTGAAGAAGCAAATATGAAATGAACTCTTAAAAATAGAACTAGATTGTAAGCCTCAATGGTTAGCATGTTACAGAACATTACAACTGTAGTGTGTTTGATCTTCACTGGGAGTTCCACACTTGTGATAAACTCAGGTAAAATTAGTAAATATAAATCATAACTGAATATAATGTTTCTAATGTGATCAAATTAGTTTCGTTTTTTTTTTTCTACTTGTGGAGGTCAGATGAGTCTTTAGAGTTTTATTTAGTAAAGATGGTCACAAGTTTCTCTTTCAGAACAGAGAAAAATGTTTGAAAGATTTAAATGTTTTTCTCTTGATTAGTTCATATTATTAATAAAAGAAAAAAATTCAAAATCATATCGTTCAATTCACTGAAATCATTAGATAAAATCAGATTTGAATTGGAAAATGATTTAAATTTTGATTTCTGAAGATTTGTGCATTTGACCACAGAGTTTAAATTGTAGACAATAATTGAATGATATGTTCATAAAAACTATAGAAAGATTTTCCTTTTGTGAGGATTTTATTGATTCTCCATCGATTGAATCCTTTGATGATTTACGTTATCTATTTGGAAGTATTGAAAAGTTTAAAGAATTTTTCATTGGCTTATCAAAAAGATTTTCTTTTCCTGTTAGCATATCAGAGTTATTTTAAATTACTTACTCTTTCATTTAAAATTCTACAAGCTTCTTTGATTTTTTCAATTTTGATATTGAAGCTGTTCTAAAATTTGTCAAAATAATTGACAAGATGATTAAATAGTTTTTCAGTACTATTAATGAAGTTTAGCCATCTTAAAATTAATTAGTGAGCAATTCTTCATAGTACTTTTGAAGGTTAACTAGAGATTTTTCTTGTCAAACTTACAGAAGAGTTCTTTTTCTCTGCCTATCAAACTTCTATAGGATTTGTTTATAAACTTTGTTAAAAGTATGCAGAGCTGTGTCGTTCAGATTTTATTCCAACTGAACTTTCAAAAAGTAGCCGTTTAAGAATAGGTTTGGTTATTTACATGTGTATTTTATCTGGTGATTAGGAAGAATGATGGGTATTGTTTCTCAAAAGCTGTTGGTTTTTTTTTTATATAAAAACACTACATTCAGTTGAATATCTCTGTTCTGTTTAAGATAGAATACTTTTTTGTTGAATGCTTTTTGTTGAATGCTTTCATGTTAAAGAAGTTAGAATAACTTCGTAGTTTTTTAACTGAATTGCACAAAACAGTTTTGGTAATTATGAAAAGAGGATTCCAAACAAACTTTTCCTTTTCTTTTTTTGAAAACTTTCTGCTAATATATGCAACTCTATTTGGCCCCTATTATACCTTGAATCAGCAAATGATTCTTTAGTTGTGGATCCTGATTAACATAACAATAAGAAAAAAAATGCAGAGAAATAAGTTATATTACACTGCTGTCCTCATCTTTATTACCATGTTTACAATGTTTCGGCCATTGTACACTGGATTTTTTTGGGTGCTAGGAATTTTGAACTGAACTCTTTATTTCAATCACTTGGGTTTATCATTCTCATTCCATGTGCAATGCCACTTCCAGATGCTATAAAAAAAAGTAGCTAATGCATTAAATTTTCTTGGTAAGATCTTGATACAAACTTTTATTTTGGATATTTAATATATTTTTACATTTTTTATTTGCAATTTAAATTTTGAAAGTCTTGAGATCCAAGCATAAGTAAATATTTTGAAATCTTGAAAAAGTGCAAAACTAAAAAGATCAAGAATTTTTACAAAATTTAAAGAATTTGAATGTTTGAAAAATTTTGAGAAAGCTTTTTTTCTTATTGAACCATTAATAAACTCACCCTTATTTGATTGGCTCCTGTCAAGGTTGATAATGGAGGTAAAAGTTATGATTGGATATTTAAGATAGTGGCTATCAGTAGAACAGCAAGAAGTGGATTCATGCCTTTCTCGAAGTGAATATGAACAACCACAACTAAAATTGAAATTTGTCTTGCTGACTTTAATTTCCCTGCTTTTAACTGTCTCCACTCATGACACCTGCATTTATTCCTTCCCTAAATGACCTTTTGAATGAAAGTTAATTTTAAATTTGTGTAAAACTTGGCTAACAGCCTTCAAACATTAATGTTGCATCCTTTAAAGAGGTTACAAACAGACAAGGTGATACTCAAATGAAAGAACAGCAACATATGCATAGATGAAAGAAGAGTGATTTATTGTAAAGAGAATACACTATGGAAAAATAGTGAATTTGGTGGCAGGCTAGTAATTGTCGAAGCAAGTCACAGGTATCTCCCATGCTCACTATATATGTCTACTAATATAGTCAGTACACATAGGCAACAGGAAGTGTGGGACATTCCATTACAACAATAAAATAATCAGTTTTTCTTTTTTTCCTTCTTTAATGCCATGTTCATTCAAGATGAGGCAGTTATGACTTTCCTCTGATTCTCTATCTTTATTATCTGCATGCATTCTTGGGAAAGAGTGGGTTTCCCATTGCTTTCTCCATTAATTGGAATTCAGAGTAGTTTTTCTCTCATATGAGTTGAGTCCAGTCTACCTTGTTATTTAACCCCTAGCAGGTGGGAGAAAAGATCATTCTCAAGAGCATTAGTTTGAAAGTGAATGCAAAACACAAGGTTAAAATTTGAACTTGGCTTGCTGATCCCAGTTTCTGAAGCAATATCCATTACACTACCTGCACATCCCATAATAATATCACAGGTTTAAAGTTACATAAGATCTCCCTTTGTCAGTGCCTAATGAGTGATATCCAGATATGCTAAATCAAGGCCCAGCTATGAGTTAAATTGCAAAACTGACTGGATTCTGTAGTCTTGGTTGACAACCAGTCTACTGCAATAAAAAATGGCAACCTACTGTGGGAAAATCTCCACACCACATGAAGTTTGGGTCTGCTTGTGGAGCAAAAAAAGAAGTCCCATGAAACTTCTTTTAGGGAAAAAAGCCGGTTCAAATCACCCTGGGTGAATGCTGACAGAAATAAACAGAAAAATAAATGTTAAATTAAGGGCAAAATGACTTGATTCTGTACAATTAGTCAGTTAAGTGATATACGTGATACACGCTTTGGACGATCATGTCTCTTTAGAGACATGACTGACTGGGCAGAAGATTATCCAGCAGTAAGTTGCCATTGCTTTCTGCAATAGACTGGTTGTTAGCCAAGGCTATAGAACCTAATCTGTCCTATTATTTAACCTATAACTGGAGGGTAGAGACAAATTAATACCTTTCCCAAGGGTATTTGTGCATAAGTGAATGCAAGGAATTTAACTGGAATTTGAACTCGGCACCCTGATTTATGCAAGCAAATATTCATAAAACTTTTTTTCTCTACTGTTTATAAATTTCTATGCATAACATGTGAAAATATAACTGTTAGTAGCATTTTAGTTGGTCATGTAAAATGTTAGCATGTTACAAGTATTGTGCATGTAAAGAATTTACAATGTAAATCATTAAGGGATAAGAAAGAAGCATAGAAACTTTATAGGGTTTATTTTTCAATGAAGATAGACTCAGAGGTTTAAGGAATAGAACCTTTATGTACAGACAAACATAACACTGAAGACAATCGAATAAAAAAGAATACATTGTCCCAAAATGTAAGGCAAAAGTGAACACATTGCTTCAGGAATACAAGTTACATTAAAGCAAAGTCTGACTTACTTGCCGGATGATCATTCTCAGTGAGAACAAAGAGTGCCCAAGGGTTCGGGCTAATAGCCCAGCAAAGTGAAGAGGATGAGGGAGAATTGTCTCTTCATTGCCTTCTTTTTATATGGGATCAACAGCCCTTAAATGTCACGTGACTATCTACAGGAGATAACTCTGAAATGTTCTAACATTTCTCTCATACTAAAGCAAAAAGATTAAAGATAACATATTCCAAATAACAAGTCAGAAAAACTGAAAAATCAGTTGGAAGAAGTAATAAAAAAAAAAGTGGGGAAGTGAAAAAGATGCTGTATCCATTGGCTCAGTAGTTGATAATTAATATTTAATTCTTGTGATACAATTACCTGCTAATATGATAAGCAATAATAAGTAGACTTTATGGTTGTTAAAAATTGTGTGAGGGTGAATGAAGAAGTTAGTCTTAAAGTCCATCTGTCAATGTAGTGAGTTTGGTCATCATTGTGGGGACATTCTGTCAAAATTAGGTTCAGTAAATATCTATATAAGAAGCCTGATCATGCCTGAGGTAGCTTCATATTTCTCATTAGTGAGATTGATAGACTTTGGGCCTAGATTTCAAATGTTGATTTTCAGTTCCTATATTTTTTTTTTTTTTATAAGCGTTTCACTCCGAGCAAGGCATGTCACTGCCACTACTGTGCAGGGGGCTACGTAGAGTGGAGAAAGGCTGATTAAATATAGGAAATAACAGAGGGTGGGTGATAGGCGGGTGAGGATACCGAGAATGAGGGTTGGGTAGATGAGAGTGTTGTGAGAATAGTTGGGAGTTAGTGTGATAGGAGGTGTCTATTGACCCTACATTTAAACACCTGGAGATTGTAACTGTCGGGAAAGCAGACTTGTGGAAGGGAGTTCCACAGGCGGGAAGCGCGAGAAAAGAAGCTGTTGGAGTAGAATTTACAGTTACATCTTATTTGTTTAACTGTAAAAGGGTGGGACCTAGTTGCTAATCTAGTATCTCGTGTAAATTCGTGCTTAGGCGGCACCAGTGATCTAAGCTCATCGGAGCAGAAGCCATGAAAGTACTTGTAGAAGAGGCACAGGGAAGCTACATCACACCGGTGTGAGAGCGGCTGCAGCCGGTCTGCCAAGTCAGTATCAACCACGTTACAGATCCTCCTTTGTATTTTGTCAAGAAGCCCAAGGAGAGCAGCAGGGGCACCCGACCAGATATGGCAGCAATATTCAATACACGGGCGGATGGTAGATTTGTATATGTGCAGAATAGATGTTGGAGAATTTTTGTCTTTATTTTCACCTGAAATTAAAGCCAAAATACGATGTTTAGAACGGCCTATGATTAAACATAATAGACATTCATTGTCTCTTATATTTAACAGTATATGTTTAGAAAATTATCTGCTGCCTCGATACACTAAATATATATATATATATATATATATATATATATATATATATATATATCAGACTAATAATGGGTCATTGAATGACAAAAAAAATTCTATATAATATATTTTTACATTTTTGTTTATATTCTCACCCCTCCCCTTATACATGTAAAATTCAGTCATTAAAAACATTTTATCCTAATGAAATCCTTCTGAAAGACAAAGCGTGTTACATATTTTTTTAATTCAATTACGTTCTGTGTGTATGTATATATATATGCATTGTGGTACATTGGACATTGGCTTGGAACGAAAAATCAAAGAGCTGAGTTCAAATTCCAGTTGAAGTCATTGCATTCACTTACATGCAAATACCCTTGGAAAAGGAATTAATCCATCTCTTCCCTTCAGCTATGGTTTAAATAATAGGATAGAGTGTGTTTTATAGCCTTGGTTAGCAACCAGTCTACTGCAGAAAGTAATGGTCACCTACTGCAGGAAAATCATCTGCCTAGTCAGTCATGTTTCTTTTGAGACATGATCACCCAAGCATGTATCATGTATGGGACTAAACTGATATATATCTATGTATGTGTGTATGTATCTATCTATCGTAACTATGCGTCGGACCAAAACAGGCGCCTTTTCATTTCAGCTCGTAATAAGTGTAAAAGGATACTTAACGAAGCTAAGATGTTGTTTGCTGCCAGAATGAAGCAACGCATAGCATGCTCTAAATTCGGTGAAAAAGACTACTGGCGACTCTGTAAAAGAGTACTTAACAAGAGCAAGTCCACAATACCCCCGCTAATCAACAAATTTGAGGTCTTCACCTCCCCAGCAGATAAGGCTGAATGCTTTGCCCACAGATTCTCGAACAATTCGAGTTTGGACTCATCTGGAGTTTTTACACCCGACTTCTCACCTAGAACCGAGGCACAACTGAATGATGTCCACATTACACCTTCGCTTGTCTCTAAGATAATCTTAAAACTTGACCCTCACAAAGCGAGCGGTGGTGATAGAATCCCAACCATAGTCTTAAAGAAATGTGCCCCTGAACTCTCCTCTGTCCTTTCTAAGCTCTACAACCTCTGCCTATCTGCTTCCTGCTTTCCTGCCTGTTGGAAATCTTCCTCTGTAGTTCCTATATTTAAAAACACTGGAGAGCCCTCTGACCCTGCAAATTACCGCCCTATCAGCCTTCTTCCGATCTTTGGCAAAGTGTTCGAAGCCATTATCAATGCCGAGGTGGTTCAGCAACTCACAGCACACAGGCTCCTCTCGGACAAGCAATATGGTTTCCGCTTCACCAGGTCTACTGCTGATATGCTAACGACCATCACCGAGTACATATACCAGGCACTCGACAGGAATGGCGAAACCCGAACCGTTGCATTGGATATATCTAAGGCGTTCGACAGAGTTTGGCATGCTGGCCTTCTATGTAAAATGTGGAGCTATGGTATAACTGGACATTTGTTTCAACTAATCCAGTCATTACTCTCTAACCGCACAATGAAGGTGGTATTAAACGGACATGCCTCCCAGAACTACCATACAAATGCAGGTGTCCCCTAAGGCTCCATCTTAGGTCCTACACTCTTCCTGATATACATTAATGATCTCCCTGATTCCATAAGAGCCCAAGTAGGTTTGTATGCCGATGTCACCACAGTTTACTCTTGCCTCCTACAAAAATCTGGTGTAGGCATCAAAGCTAACCTTGCAGCCGAGATTGAAAAAGACCTCCAATCCATATTGGACTGGGGTAAGAAATGGCTAGTAAATTTTAATGCTTCTAAAACGAAGCTACTCTCAATTAACCATCATCGACAATCTCACCTACCTCCCATTAGCATGGACCAGGCTTGCCTCCCAGAGAGTAAAACACTACGCCTCCTTGGTCTCACACTTTCAGCAGACCTCAAATGGAATGACTATATCAAATCCTTTGCTAAATCCGCTGCTATGAAAGTCGATTCTCTGTGTAGGGCCCGGAAGTTTTTTCCGTCTAAATCTATTCTGCACATATATAAATCTACCATCCACCTGTGCATTGAATACTGCTGCCATATCTGGTTGGGAGCCCCTGCTATTCTCCTCGGGCTTCTCGATAAGGTTTAGAGGAGGGTCTGTAATGTGATAGATACCGACTTGGCAGACCGCCTGCAGTCTCTCTCCCACCAGCGCGATGTGGCTTCCCTGTGTCTCTTCTATAAATACTTTCACAGCTTCTGCTCTGATGAACTTAGATCACTGGTGTCCCCTAAATATGAATTTGCACGAGATACTAGATTAGCAACTAGATCTCATCCTTTTACAGTGAAACCGATAAAATGCAACCGCAACTTCTACTCCAACAGTTTCTTTCCTCGCACTTCCCGACTGTGGAATTCCCTTCCACATGATTGCTTCCCCGACGGCTACAATCTCCAGGAGTTTAAATGTAAGGTCAATAGACACCTCCTAACGCACTAACCTGCTCCTGTTCTATCAAACACTCTTCCCATCTGCCCAACCCTCATCCTCGGTATCCTTACTCATCTGTCACCTTCCTCCTGACATTCCCTATGTCTAACCACTCCTTCTCTTTATCTTCCCCTATGTAGCCTCATGCGCAATAGTGGCAGTGGAATGCCTTGCTTGGGGTGAGATGATTAAAAAAAAAAATGTATGTTTATCCAAGCACTTTCGGCTATACATAATACTAAATATATTCTGTTACATGTAAAATAAAATCCATCCTCAATAATGGCTAAAAGCATACCCAAAAGTGCTTGGATAAACAAAACATTTCTATTATTTTATGTAAACAGTATTTATTTGTTACTCATTCATTGTCACTGCACTTAATTCAGTTGTGAATAATAAACATATAGATCAAACATTATGCAGTGAAAATTTCTGATCAAAGTTTAGCTAATGACTATATTTTTTGCTATACACTTCTTGATTCAGTTTATGTAATACTTAAGATATGAACCGAGACACGAAACATTAGATTAAAATTGTTTCTCCTAAATTCTGAAAAAGTTTTTAAGCTAATGATATTTAATTTATGCTAAATTTTTACTCTACTGAAATCTACAGAAACTGATTGTTTCATTTTTTTTTATGTATTTATTTGGTATGTTTGATCTTCCCTGAGTGATTTTATCAGGACCTTTCATTGGCATCTTCTCAACAAATAAGGAAGGATTTAAGTTTTTAACATTTCCACTGACTTCAAAATTCAAACTTTATTCTTTTTCCATCTTTATTGCTACAAGAAAATCCTTCACAATATTTTTTTTGTTCTAATCAAAACAAATTCTCTCATTGATTTATAAGTTGTAAATACAAAAGAATTAAGTGGAGATTTCAGGAAACATCTTTTTCTGTTGAAAAATAAACAGAAGGAGCAGAAAATCAGGAAAAAGACAAATCAAGATAATTTGGACACTGCTTATTTATATCTGTGTGTTTGTATGTGTGTGTAAGAGAATATGCAAACATGAGTATTTCATATTTTTGTATGCATACACTTACATAAATATATGAGAAAAGTTTACTTGCATAATATACCTATTCATACACACACATGCATTCACATAAAAACAGATATGAGTATGCACCAAAGTTAATCCATCCTATTTATTACTACAGAAACTACAATAAGCATAATAGCACAATCAGGTAAAAAACATTTTCAACTACAAAACAATAGTTCTCATATAGTGGCCATTATTTATGCATTTCCATCAATGATGAACAAAAGTCTTCATTTCACAGATTAACAGCTGTGTACTACACTCTTGTGCAAATTAATTGAAATAAAATGAATGTCTTCCTAGGATCTTTGACATTTTTCCTGATCACATATATGTTATCTCTTGGCGTTGTTCTTCTCTTCCAAACACATTTTCCTAAACGTTTTTGAACTGAGATAGGTATGGGCTGACTGAGATAGATACACCCTTGTGCAAATTAATTGAAATAAAATGAATGTCTTCCTGGGATCTTTGACATTTTTCCTGATCATATATATGTTATCTCTTGGTGTTGTTCTTCTCTTCCAAACACATTTTCCTAAACGTTTTTGAACTGAGATAGACATGGGCTGACTGAGATAGATACACCCTTGTGCAAATTAATTGAAATAAAACAAATAATTCTTCCCGAGATTTTTCACACTTTCTCTGATCTGATATATATCTTTTCTTGCCATTGTTTTTCTCTTCTGACCACATTATATTTTATGTTTGGACTGATGGATCCAGTTTGTTTCTTCGCCTCGATGACATGACTGACATTTGAAAGGCTAACAGCAATAGTATCCATGTTCTTTCTGTAAGGCTTGCCAGCGTGTCTGTGCAGCATTACAATTTTTGTATGCTTCCTTGAAGTAGTATTCATTGCAGATAATGGCCATATGACAACTAATCAACAGTTAAGACAATAGTTTTTGGACATGATAAAAATCTGATACAATTACAAATGATGCAATATTTTTCAAGGCCAATTAGATTTCATCATGTACCTCATAAACAGATTCATTTTACTACACACCACTGCAGATGTTCTAATCTGAGGAAAAAATAGAAATCGATTACACCCTGTCACTCCAGTGTGTCTAAAACTGACCGTATGGTGAAAGAAAGGAAACTAAAACAATTGTTTCAATTAATTTGCACAAGAGTGTGTGACTTGTCACACACATTGCTGTCATCATGGCTGAAATGCATTACAAACTGCTTAACTGTGCTCACTTGCACTATTTGTTTTCCTTAAATGTTTATCAAGCATCGATGAATGTCAATTGGTTTACACACATTTCTGCATAGAGAAATTTGGTGAGGCACCTCTGCTTTATGCACTGTCTTATATTGACATCATTTGCCAAATGATTGCTCAGTTGCTTTGGCCAAAAAAATATACATTATTGGTAGGAATGTTCAGCCTCTATTTCCATACTACTATCCTCTACTTTTAACATTATGGACCAACATAATGAAATAGGAGACACTTTTAAAATAACCTATATGTACATCCTATATCACATCATCATCCATTTCATATATGTTAGCAATATGTAAAATGAATATCAAATTTTTATTTGCTGAAGGATGTCAATATCTATCTGTGCAGTTAGGTTGAAAGCCAATTCATTTTGACAGATGCAAACAAATGGTAGCCATTTTTGTAAAATATTCTGAATTTCAAAATCCCAAATTAATACAGTTTTAGTTTTAAAATTGATTGTGAAGCTAATTAGATAGATAAAATTGGAATGGAATGGCCAAGAATGCATTTCAAAAGCTAACCAGAGTAGTGAGAGATGGGAAAATCTCACTGGAAACATAGAAAAGAGGGCTGAACTGCTATGTGATATCTGTCCTTTTGTATGGCAGTGAATGTTGGGCAATCTCTTCAATGATGAAAGAGATGCTCAATGTAGCAGAAATGTGGTTCTACAAAAGGATGCTGAGGATACCATAGATCGAGCAGGTGAGCAATGATGAGGTGTTGGTGAGGATGCAAACAAGAAAACTTATACTTAACATCAGGAAGAGACAGCTGAGGTTCCTGGGACATGTAATGAGTGCAGAGGGTATGAAGAATCTGATATTCACAGGACGGATAAAGGGAAAGAGAGACAGAGGAAAACAACATGAGACATACTTGATAGGTTTAAGTAAATGAATGGCACAGCAGGGTTTAGGAGAGATACCATGAGGAAAAATATTAAGAGTGATAAGAGACAGGCAAATGGAAGTCTATGATCAGCTATGGCCTGAAAGGACACAGCACATGAAAAAAAATGGAAATATTTAATAACTTCAGAGCTTACAAAATGAAAAACATGGGAAATTGCATGTACCACCAAAACATGAAAAAGTTTGAGAATTCTAGATAACTGATGCATATCTGATAAAAGAATTTTGAAGACTTTATTTCACCACATTGTGTACCCTATCAGGAGAGAATATAAATCCATTTTGAAAAGCTCTAAAATTCTTAAATAAGTTAGTGCTGAAAAGCAGAAGTTGTCAAGTTCTAAGCATGTGAAATCAGTCACAATCCCTCATTTATATGAATTGTTCAAATGCAGTGATATTTTTTATGTGTCAATTAGATGAGCAAATGCTGAGTGATACTTGTGGAAACCATTTTCACAGATGGAAGACATCAACAAGACAAATGTGATATGTTGTTTGATGAAGTTATGAACTCATGGTGACCAGTGGAGATAGAGTTAAAATGACACTTCGGACATATATTGATATTTTTAAAAACACATGGAGCTATAGTTCAAAATAAAACCAAAAGATGGAGGATTTTTAAACATGACAATGTTCCATCAAATTCACGGAAATAAACTAATATCTGAATAAAATAGATTTCAAATATACTTTTTTTTAAGTGGCCAGCTTGTTCACCCAACCTTAAACCAGTTGAAAACATGTGTACTATTCAGCTGACGAATGTTTACATTGATAAATGGTAATTTATCAGCAGCGATGAACACTTGAATGTCACCCTGGACGTTACATAATCTTTTTCGTATGAAGAAATATAACAGCTCACAAAATCAAAAGATGAATAACTTCAAAAACTAGGTTTAGCACAACAGAGCAGATATTTCATATTAATATTGTCTTTAAAATTTAATTGTTATTATAGTGAAACTGTTTTCCTTTTTTTTTTTTTATGAAAAAACATTTATTATAGCAAATTTTGCATTTTCTCAATAATTATAATTTTTAATTGAAACAATATTTCTTCTAGTCTCAATAAACTGGTTAAAAAAGTGGAAGATCTGGTAAAATTCATAAAACTATGTTACCATGTTAGAAGTGGGACAAATAGTCTATTATAATTTATACATATTGTATGAAATATCCTACATACTAAGAATGAATCCTTTCATTAGTATTCTAAAAGTTTGGGAAAATTAAAAATGGCTACTCATGTAAAAATCTGTATGTGTATATATGCACAGATATTTACAGATAACTTAAATTATAAAGAAAAATAATGATATTAAAAAATATATTTTTAAAACAATTTCTATAGATGTTAAATATAGGAAAAGGCTATTCAGTAAAACCACTTAAGGACAGCCTTGAATCCATCTTAAAGGTGATTGCATGCCTGAATCAGGTTGTTTCTTGTTTATTTTGATTATCATGTCCATGATAGTGGCCTTCAATGAGTTTGTGGGCCTTTGCTCTTTCTCTCAATGAGACCTAATGGTTTAAATAACAATATCTCAGAAAACATATTTTAAAATTATTATAAACATTCACAGCCAGATCATGTGACAGATGTCAGAGGAAGCAGAATCCCACTGGAACATGTACAGCCACCTGTACATTGAGTGATCAATACTCAGGCTTGACCACTCAATGTAGATGATGGAATTATTGATGCTTAAGCCCTGCAGGAAGAAATTGGTCAACAGAACATGGCTCTTGTTGTTCATTACAGATTATATGAACATGGTAGGTATCCCATTGGGATTCCTACATGGTAACCACACACAAACCACTGATCTGTTATTCTGTTCATCTGGTTATTTTCAAGAAACTTGAAATTGCTATCATTGGTGGCTTGTACCATGAGCACAATGTCTTTTCATTGACTGCATCAGACTGGAGGCTGCATTGTTAATGCTCTTGGTATGTCTGAAAGCAAAATGAGAATATTAATGTTTCTTAGGGAAAATACCAGTTTATGTTAACACACACACATATATATATATATATATATATATTTAATAATTTCACCTGAAGCAAGCAGGAACCATCTTTAGTACGCAGAGAGTTACAGTGAGAGAAAAAACTGGGTACAGGGAGTATTGAAAGGATAAAAGATTAATGGAATTCAAAAAGATAGAAGATGGCAGTTGATCTTGCATTTAATTTTTGGAGATTGTAGCTATCAGGGAAGGAGGTAAACAGAAGAGAGTTCCACAGGTGGAAAGTGCGAGAAAAGAAACTGTTCAAGTAGAAGTGAATATTACATTTGACTATTTCAAAAGTAAAAAACTGGGATCTAGATGACAATTTAAATTCATGTGGATGAGGCACCAGGGAAAAAAAAGCTCATCTAAGCAGTTGCCATGAAAATATTTGTAGAAAAGGCACAGGGAAGCCATTTGATGTCAGTGAGAAAGTGACTGAAGTTGAGTTGCCAAGTCAGTTACATTGCAGATCCCTCTTTGGATTTTATCAAAAACCTTGAGATCAATAGCAGGTGCACCCAACCAGATATTGCAACAGTATTCAATGCATGATCGAATGGTAGGTTTATAAATATGCAAGATGGATTCTGACAAGAACAGTGTTTATATGTAAACATATAAATTTATGCACGTGTTTCGCCTTCTCTATTATCAAAAATACCTATAAATTGTAATTTCCATTGTAGTCATATTTCTGAAGCGCTTGAAAGAAATTTGAGGATAATTATAAACTAAGCTGATTTTTGATTTAGGGTTGATTGGATGAAAAAAAATCTCTAAGGGAAATTTTTATGAAAATCATCTTCTTTAAGAAACTTTTTTTTACTTTGCTTTTTTGCGTCCTAAAATTTTTATTTATTACTTTTACGTTATTTAACAAATCTATATTTTATCTTTTTCTCTCTGCTTCCATCTCCTCTTTTTAAAAATATTTATTTTAATAATAACAATTACTCATTCAGAAAATATAAAAGATTTCTTTTGTAGAATTCAACTGGGAATATTTTGTCCAACCCAATATAAAGTCCATGTCTGTCTGCCTATATTAGAAGTTACATTTTGTATATATTTTGCTGTATATTTTTTACCAAGTTTCATCTTATAAATATTCTTTATTTAAAAAAGATGTAAGAGGAGGAGATAAGAAATTCCATTTAAGAGGATATGTAGCAAAGATAATGGTTGACCCTAGACTTGAGCAGGTTAAGATTATAGTGATTGGGAAAACATCCTCTTGGGAGTCAGTTGCACAAAGCAGGTAGAGGGTTACAGAATAAGAGACACAGTTTATGAGGATATGTAGGAAAGATAATGGTTGATCCTAGACTTGAATAGGTTAAGAATGTAGTTACTGGGTAAATATCCTTTCTACAAAGTTCTACAAAGTAACAGGCCATGGAAGGAAGTTGCCTGAGTAGAATTTCCTTCTAACTAATGGAATATGAAAGGACTGATAATGTTTTGTCCTCATATACATAACATGGTGGGTCTTAGTTGTGAAGGTCAAGACTGATGGAACTGCGGAATACAGCTTGTCAGATATTTTGCTATGAAAATAGCAACAGAGTAGCAAGAAACTTGCAATGTCTGTGGAAAAGGCATTGTAGGGTGGGAAAAAATTGTCACCTAAAAGCCATGGAGGCACTTTTGAACTCTATAGGCATTCAGGGAAATAAGTTTTCTTAAGAGAACACCATTTCATCAGAATAGTTGAAAGTTCAGGTTCTGCTCAGTGATGGTAGAAGTTTGAGTTTGGAAGTATTGGATGTTACATGCCAGTCCTGATCCCCTTAAGCCACCAGAGATAAATCAGTGGAGAGATCAGCTGCCAGGTTCTGGACATCCAAACTTTTTGAGGTGCACCTATAAACTGTTTTATCATCTGCAGAGATATTTACTAAAGATCTATAGCTGTAACAAAAGGGAATTTGCAGTGAATACAATCAAGTATGATAAGAAGCACTGATCAGCAGGCAGGTTAGGTTTAAGGCTCCAAGTTTTTGCACAAAATTTTCCTAGTGGATTAAATAATTTGTTTATAAATTTGGTGATATAGTAGTCGTGAGTTCAGTGGTTGTATACTTGAACTCAATAGAAACATGGTGAGCACTAACTGAGCAGTAAAGATATTCCTAGACATGACCAATCAACCTCTGTAGATTAAATAAAAGGGTTCAATTCAAAATTCTCTGTAGATTACCCAGGATCAAAATTTGTCAATGAAAGCCAGAGGGCACACCATCTGAAATGTTGTGATAGCAACAACAACAATGATAAAGATGATAGTCCGGTGCAAATGATGTAAACTAGCAAGATCCGTGGATTTAATTATAATTTTTTTTTAATTCTACACTTTGAACTTTTCAACCAATGACAATTTCCAGATAGTTACAAAAAAAGTGATGTAGCCTCCTTTAAAAATATTAAAATGTCCTCAACAGATCGTTACATCACAATACATGATTTAACCCAATTAACGGCAAACAACTACCTTTATTTAAGATTGCCCCACTCCAATCCCTCTTTTTTGTCTTTCTGTTTTTTCTCTCTATCTGTGCTACCAAGCACATTGTACATAGGTACAAGTGCATTAATATATAGATAATGCTTCCTCCCTGAAATTCAAACAGAAATCAGATAATTTCTCGGAGTTCTAATGAAAATTCATCTGTATAATTTTTTAATATATTTGCAATGATTTCAATTCATTTTTACAGACATTTTAAAATATAAAAATTTGTCTCATAACAACTGAGAAATAAATGTTGTCCTTGACAAACTTAGTGTTTAAGAAAAATGCTGATGATTCTGAAATATACAGTTTGATCCATGGTTCCAGAATCTGGCATGTTACAAGAACCAGTTAGATTTAAAAATAGACCAGATGATCTTTCTTTTTGGTGATCAGTTTAATAACTGGAAACACATCAATGCTAATGATATCTATGAAATATCTGAGTTAACAAAATAATTTTGCTTGAACTGAATGTCTGCTTAATTATTTACAATGGGATGCTCAGCTATTCAGGCACCTCTATGACGGCCATACACTGGGGAATTCCTTTATTTGACCAACTCTCTCCATCCTCTTCCTATTTCTCTTCTGCCTACCTACTTCAGTTTGTTTTCTCTCTTTTCTTACACATAAACACCTCTTCTATTTTTAAACCTTCATATAAATAAATGATTTTTCCCATTTCACTGAACCTGCTTCTTTTCTTTTTTGTGTTCAACATTACAAGCTCATTAACAGGCGGAAACATTGTCTTTAGGCTCAATTTCTATTTGTTTCTCTTTGTATTTTGCTCTCAGTCATTTTTTTTTTTACCCCTAGACCTCAAAGCTAATATATAAATTGAAAAGCAACTTCACTTAGAAAAGAGTTCTTGTTTTGTTTTCTTTAAAGTTATCTTTCCTTGCTTTTTATTTTTCCTTTTGTTTGAAAGGACTCGATACATTTCTCTAATTTCATTTTGACAATTAAGGATGTTTTATTTATATTCAATCAACCCTTTTATAATTGTTTAAGTCATTGTTTGCTCCTTCTGTTTGCAGTTTGTGAAGATATCTTTTGTTTATTATTATTGTTACTTTGTTTTTTACACATCCTACCTTAAAATGCATAAGCCTGTTCTTTTGGTGGCTCTTTTTATAAAACACAACTGAAGAACATTTAATCGGCTTTCACAATTCTGCAACAATGAAATAATTTCTGTCTAAAATTTAGAAATGAGTCATAAGTAGCAATCCACAAGTTGTTTGGGCAAATATCTTTAATTTCTGTATAAAATGGTTTCTTAAAGAATGTTCAAGTCTCTTATATGAAGATCCGCAAGTATTGGTAACAAAATCTTCCAACTTTTACTTGAATATTTGCACACTTTAAAAACAAAGAATAGATTGCCAAAAAATATAGGGTCTAACATAGATTGTTAATCTTATAAGCTATGTTTGATCTTCTCGGAGTATTGAACAGATCTGTTATAGGTGAGACGTAATTGGAGATCATGAATTGCATTGTTAAAATCTATTCATTAGATTCAGTTTTGAAAGATCTTCAATTAAATATATGAAGATAAATATCAGTAAACGTAGACTTTTATAACCTTTTTTCAGAAGATGATATTTATTTTCAATTATTCCTTTAATATATTTTAAAGTCTGGTTGCAGTTCAATTAATTTACTCTGAGTTTGTATATTATTTTCTGTAATATCATAAAACCTATTACACCTGAAAGATTTAAGAAATGCAGATCCAACTATAAGAGCATATAAAAGGCTGACAAATAAATCTGTGTAATTTGTTTGTATTTTTGTAAAATGTAAATAGAATGTTTATTATTGTTGTTTTTGTTGTAGTCTTCAATAGTCAGTTAAGTGTCATATGTGATACACGGTTTGGGCAATCATGTCTCAAAAGAGACATGACTGACTGTGCAGATTATCCTGCAGATTATTATGCAGTAGACTGGTTACCAGCCAAGGCTATAGAACCCAATCTGTCCTATTATTTGACTCATAGCTAGAAGGGGAAGAGATCTATTATATTATTAAGTAGTAATTTGTGGGGGATCAGTTTATTACTTCATAACAATATAAAACTGATCCCCTATTTTATGCCCAATAGAAGCCTTAATCATGTTTTTAACTATTATATTCAGTTGGTCAGTTACGTGCCATATGTGAAACAAGCACTATCAAATTATTATTTTCATCATAGTCTGGGATGTTTTATAAAACAGTCAGTCAAGTGCCATACATGATACATGCTTGGGCTATCATGTCTTGAAAGAGACATGACTGACTGGGCAGAGGATTATCCTGCAGTAGGTTGCCATTGCTTTCTGCAGTAGACTGGTTGCTAGCCAAGACTATAGAACCCAGTCTGTCCTATTATTTAATCCATAACTGGAGGTTTAATACCTTTCCCAAGAGTATTTGTGCATAAGTTAATGCAAGAAATTCAATTGGAATTCAAACTGGCTCCTCGATTTGTCATTCCGAGTTATCCACTGCACCGGAATGCACAACTGTACTTTCCTTAAACATGAAAAATATGACAATGTGTTTAGCAAATAAACCAAAATGGCTTCCTCTTTTCTTTTGTTTCATGTTTCTTATTTTTCTATTTATCTGTTTTTGACAATATTTTATTACAATATAAAGATTTAATGTAAATAATCTCTTGGATACTTTACAGTATAAGTGGGTGCAGAAAAGTTTCTGGTTTGATCAAGAAGCCCTTCACAAACCTTTTCTTTTTTTTTTTTTTTCTTTTTTTTTTTACCCCATTTTACCCCAAACAAGTCAGGACTGCCACTGGTGCATATGGAGTTACAGAAAGAGAAAAACAGGGTACAGTAGATACTGAAAAAGTATGTGATTTAGCAAAGTGGATGGGATTTAGTATTTACCTATATTTTGAGAAGTGAGCCAAACTAATAACTTTTCAGCACCCTCTTTTATGTTAGTCATATGACCAAAAAGAAATCTTGCTTTCGGTAATTCTTCATTTTCATCTAATAATGTAAATAAATATTTCTTTGCTTATATTAATCTTTTTGGGTGGAATTTAAAAATATGTTTTAATAACAACCTAAAAATTATTAATTAATATTCTAAATAATTTTAATAAATTTGCTTTTTAGATTTTATATAATCAACCCGGATGCTAATTTATTGTTTTTGCGTGTCTCTTTTTCTTGGCTCTTGCTCATAGTGAATATCTCTGCCTCAAGGTTGACTATTTCTCTATTGTGAATTGACTAGCCAAAGTTTTGAACCTGTTTCCCATTGAGAGTTTTGCATAAGAGACAGATATTTGCTCTTCAAATATTTTCCAAATAGACCTTGAATTTTATAACAGTTATTCACAAGAAATTTAAATCTAATCTAGAATTTGAATCAATAAGAATCATTATTTTATAGAAGTTTCCACTTGTTTGTAAGTTTAACAATTTTTTTTAAACGTATTTCAGCCATAGTTCTTTTTCATGGTTTATTTTCTCTTTTTAAAAATCCTGTCTACTCACTCAAAGCTATATCCATTCTCCATTACCTTGATTTTAAACACAACAATTCTGGCAGTAAATTTCTGCTATCAAATGTTATTATCTGTTGTTTTTTTTTAAAACTTCAGCCTTCATATTCATCTATACTTCTGAGATGAGGTAGCATTTACATTATTTACATTGTTTAAACTATTGTCTTCATCTTTATTGCCATATTCATAATATTTCAGCTGCTGTACTCTCTGATCTTCTTCAGGTGATTGGAATTTCAAACTGAATCTTTTATTTTGATCCCTGGGGTCAACTGTTCTCGTTCCATGAGCCATACCACTTCCAAATGTCTTGTGGGTTCAATACCTGGCTACAGCAGTGGTGAACAAATAACTTAGAGAGTTGGGTTAAAATGGAGATAACTAAGACATCAGGAAGTGACATGGACCATGGAACGAGAACAATATACCCCAGTGATTGGGAGAAAGGGTTCGGTTTGAAATTCCAGTCACCTGAGAAGGCTAGAATATACAATGACCGAAACGTTGTGAATATGGCAATAATGAGTTCAGCCTTCATTTTAAGAAAATAATGTCTTGGCTGTTGCAAATAAACAACTAAATGAGGATACTCACACAAAGACATGAGCATCTAAAAATTAAAAAGAAACCGACTGTCCACAAGTATAATAAAATTATTATTATATTAGTATTATTAATAAAAACAATTAAGCATTAATAATTGTTAGATATGAATTAAAAAATGAGCGATTCTTACTTGCTTCATATAGAATATTCTAAACAAAATACGTATTTATAATCGAACTAAATTCTAACCTATATTTATCAAGTATATATTTATATGTTTTATTACAAAGAATTCATTTTTCACTTAATTTACCAAAATGCTAAGTTTTTGTTTCTTAGTCTCTAAAATGTTTCTATAAGACTTTTATTTCACTTTATGTACAATTTCTCTCATGTTCTAAGAAAGTTATATGTATATAAAAATATAATACGGTATCCTTTACAAGGATTCTCTGTGGTAAAACTTTCTATTCAATGTTATCTACAATATTATATACATATAATTGTTTGATTAAATTTTTTCATTACAAAAAGCAAGGTAATTTTAGTTTTTTTTAAATTTTTTTAATCTTTTTTCTTCTTATCTATGCATTTTTGATATAAACCTCTCTTCTAAGGAAAAAAAAATGTTACATAATTTTGAAAATGGAAAAATTCTTATTTTACCTTTCTAATTTTATTTTTTCTTAATTCTATATCTACATTTGTTTCGGTGGGGAGAAAAGAACAATTCTGCTTCACTTTTTGAGTTGGCTTATAACTCACCATCACTATCACTTCTCTTTATCTTTCTCTCTCTCTCTCTTTCTCTCTCTCTATCACTCTGTCACTACTCACAGTCACATGACCTCTTGTTTCACAACCTCTTGTTTCACATGTTGCTTCATGCTTCATTCACACAATGCTTTTTGCACCTCATTTTTTCCTGTATTGTTTGTATTACTCGACTTATTCCTCCTCTTCATTTGCACTAAAGGTAAACATTCTTGCATGTAAAAATCCTGTCAGACATTTGGCAACTAAAACACCCTATCTTTTTTTTCCCCTCTGTCTTTCTCTCTGTGGCATGTCTGCAAAACACCTTGAATTTTGTTGTTTTTTGTTTTTTTTTTACCTGTCCTCATAAAATGGATACACCACTTTTCAAATAGTGGAAGAGAAAACAAATTGAAAATTTCCTTAAGCTTTCAATTTATATATTTGTTTTCAGTACAACTTACAACAAAGCACTGAAATTATTTTATTTTTCAGTTCCTGATATGAAACATTGGGTTATTTTTATATTTGCTTTCTAAAATCTAGAAACTGAATATAAATGTAGCTAACAAGTTTCCTAAAAAAAAAAAAAACATGTTCAAAATATGAGGCCAGTAAAAAAAAAAATCCTTTTTTCAGACAAACTTATTTTCACTCAACATGTCTGTAAACAAGTTTCCTGTTTATATATTACCTTTTCTTTTGCATCATTCTTATTTAACCCTTCATCATTATTTATATCCCATAATATTTCTACTTAATCATATTACAAATGTTTTTAATAAAAAGAACATCCCTCTTTTAAAGTTCAAACAAACATTGTAAGTTTAACTTTGATATATATTGACATGCCTGTAATATTTATTCTTCAATATACATGTATGAACTTTTGTTTGGGCAAAATAGTAAATTCATGTTGGCAATATTTCTATATCTTTTAAACAATTTTTTTATGGCCTGTTTACTTATATTAACAAATATACTTTATTATAAAAATATACAAAAAGGATATTTGATCTGATTTTGGCACTATGATTTCTATAGTAAATGTTTCATATTTCCATATTAAATAGATTTTGACACTATGGTTTCTATAGTAAATCTTATATTTCCATATTAAATAGATTTTGACACAGTGATTTCTATAGTAAATGTCTCATGAGCTACGTTCATTACAGTAACACAATTTAAACAAAACTGTTTAAAAGGATCCTATAAATTTCTACCATTGTAAAGGTATGGTTAATTTATAAAACACTTAAACATTAATTTAAAATTTTAGATGCCAGATAGTTGAAGTCCGTTTTTAACAGTTAGATATCAAGTTTGCTATATCTTTTCAACTAATATAGATAGCACATGTCTTAAATATAAAAGTGCTGCTGTGGTCTTACAAGGTGCAATATTAATACTAAGGAAGATTTATTTAGTGCCACCAAGTTGTAAAATGTTTCTATGGTGAAAAATCAACATCATTGGTATGCCATTCAACACAAGAGCCAATTACATCTATTATTCACGCAACATAATGAGAGCAGTGTAATGATATTATTAGTATAACAATGCTCATACGACCAATAATATTAGTTTAATTATGCAGTAAGATTTGTATGAATGAGCTGATTAAATTACCTCCTCAGATATATTTCATTGAGTCACTGTAAACACTTAAGGATTAGATGGTCTATATATAAATTATTCACAGTTGCTATTTGTTCATCCTAATTATGAATTAAACTCAAATAAAAAAACTGTCTTATTAAATCTAAACTAAAATTTACAAAACTATATCTTTATTCAAATAAATCTTGTTAAAAATGCTTCACAAAATGAATTGTAAAATGAATAAACATTTCAGTATTTGGCATCTATACTAATTTTTAAAATCTGAATATAACATTGTAAATTATAGAAGAATAAATTGAGTAATATAGTTATATACATATATATTCAATAAAACAAGGTCACCTCGAGGTGGTGTAATGGTTAGCAAGCTTGTCTCACTAGAACTGTTACAATTGAGTAGTGAGTTTGGTTCTCACTGGGTGTCCCTTACTTTCGGCCTTGTGATACATCTCAGCTATGCTTAGAAAACCACCATATATATTCAATAAAACAAAAAGAAATATTAAAAAAATTACATCATATTTTTATCATTCCATATATTGTCTTTGCTGTTGTTAAAATAACTTTTTAACAAATATACTAAGACAATTTGAAGAAAGCAGCATTACATAAATAACGGTAAATATATGTACATATATTCAGAATATGATATAAATTTGACTAATTTTTTAATCAAAGCAAAAGCTTGGAAATATAAAATTAGTTCAATCATTTTGAACCTTGCTTATCACAACTCCCAGAGTTTTTAAACTCTCAAACTGTTGTATAATTATTTATTTTTATTTAGTTTTTTTTTCACCTTTTCCTCTGTTTGTTATTATATTATTTAGCTGACTCAACTGTTAATATAAATATTATGAAATCAGTGTTAATATCTTGCAATATGATTTGAACTTGGATCTCTGACTTTAAAGTTTTCTCTTATAAGAATAATATCATGAACATTTCACCATTTTGTAATCCTTTTGATATTTCTATAATTTTTGCATATTGTCTGTATTGTTCATTTATTACAGAAAACAATTTTTTAGAAATTATGAGATGAAATATTTTGTTATTAAAAATGAATAAAACAGCAGTCAGAAATTACTAAAATATCACATCTCATTTTCTTAAAAAGAAAAAATTAACTTCAATCTACCATTTTAATATTTTTTTTCCATTTTTAATAGTTGGTTGAATATATTTCAGAACTGATTTAAGACAAGCCACTCACAAAGGTTTTGCTTACAAAACAGATTTCCTCTCTTACCACCTGACTTAAACATGCCTTAATCTGTTCACGTAAATGTTCGTTTATTATCTTAGTCTTTGCATGGATGAAGGTACATTATTGAAAAAAATCAGTTTTATATTATTTCTATTTTAATGTTTCATTAAGTATTAAAAACATTTTCCTTATGTAAGGAAGGTTTAATGTTGGGTAAACTGTTGTTTAGATGATACTTGATTATAATAATCCCACAATATATTTACTCCATACATATATTGGAAACAGTAACTTGTAATGAAATAATTTTACTTCCTTACTTGACAATATCATTTGGTCAAGGATTTATTGTTATTAATTATTTATGTAATTACTTATAAAATATATGCAAGAAGAAAGTTTAATTTTTTAAGCGAGGCTCTATTTCTTCAGTATTTGTATATAATTCTGAGATGAGATAGTATTTATAGTATTTACATTATTTGGACATGACCCAATGGCTATAGACGTTGGTTAGTTCCTGACATGACTCTTAGGGTAGTGAGTTCAATACCAGGCTACAGCAGTTCTGAACAAGTAACTTGCAGGGTCAGAGGAAGATAACTCATGACTTCCAATCAAGGCTTTATGCAAGGAATGGAGTTCATATACCCCAGTGATTGTAATAAACTCCTAGTACCTGAAGAAGGCCAGAGCGTACAACGGTCGAAACATCATACAAATGGCAACAAAGATAAGGACAATAGTCCAAATAATGTAAATGCTCTATTTCTTATTACAATTCTCTGACCACCATTTTTTCCATGGTCATTAATAAACTGTAATAAAAATAACCAACAATTATTATAACTTAAGAATCTTTAATAAATTAATTTTACAGGCTCCTGTTTATAAAAAGTCCATCTTCCTAGTGGTGCACAGAGAGTGTATTGTAGTCCAGGAGATTTCCTTCATTCACCAGAGAGTTCCTCAAGGAGTATTAATCGTTATTACTACATTCTCCCCATCTATTTTTATTTGATTACAAGTCCAGACACTGGAGTTGTTTTACCAATCTGGAAGACCTACGAAGTACTGGACAGTTGGCTTTAGTTTGTGAAGGGTTGGGTGCATCAAGTTCAGCAGACTTGGATGATAACTGTTCATTTCTATCAATATCTTCCTGTTCAATGCCATCAGTTCTATCATTGTTGAAGAGACCTCAAAGGTTTCCTTTATTACACCAGTGTTTTTTTCCTTTGATACTTAGCATGATTCCTTAATGATACTGTTGATTCTTGTCTATCTTGGTGCTTAACAGTAGTGTAGGATGGATTTGTATCTAGTAATTCAGCCTCATCCGATAGAGGATCATTTTTTTTTTCTGATGAACTAACAAAGGAGTACCAGCCAGAGCTTGTTAGCCAAGTTATCAGAGAAGAGTGTCTTTTGAAACTAAAGAATTGTTCCTGCGGTATGGAGTTGTTCGCAGTTGACAAAAGAGATCTAATTCTGTATAGGGCATTGGGGAGTATTGATTCCCAATGATGATTATCCACTTTATTTGACTTAAAGGAAAGTTTAATTACTTTCCAAATGATACCATTGTATCTTTCTGCTTGTCCATTACCACTTGGGTGGTAGGGTGTTGTCTTGCTTGCAGCAATGCCCTTATTTAAAAGAAAGGCCTTTATTTCTTTTAATAGATAAGAAGTACCTCTGTCAGAGTGAATATAACCTGGAAAGCCAGTTAATGCAAATAACCGGTTCATGCATTTGATTACAGTTGATGAATGCATATTTGGGCAGGGAAAAGCAAATGGAAATTAAGAATATTCATCCACAATGGTGAGAATATAAGCATTACCCAAAGTTGAAGGTAGGGAGCCATTAAAAGTCATGTTAAGGTAGTCCATTGATTTGGGTAGCTTTAATTAAAGTTCTCTTTTCTATGCAAAAAAATCTTGACTTGAGTTCTGGGCATAGTCAACATGAAGAACATACTTCCTTTACTTTTTTTGAGAAGAGTAGGTTTTTAGAAAAAAGAAAAAAATGGAACATTTGTGTAATTCCAGGATGACATAGTCTTTGATGCAGATCAGCAAGAGTTGATGAAGACATCGAAGCACAAAATGCTCTAGTAAGTGTGTCAGGGGCAACATTGTCTTTTCCAGGCCAGCATCTTATTGAGTAGTTAAAGGCAGACCACTAAATTGGCCATTCTAAAATTTTATTGTTTTTGATTTTTGCCCTCTTGTAGTTATTGAGCATGAATGCCACTCACCAAACATTAGTCTGTAATTGAGGTAAAATGTTGTCTTGCAAGGAGGTGATTTAACTTCTTAACAGCCTCGATTATTACTGTTGCTTCTCTTTCTATGGAAGGATAGTGCAATTTGCTCCCCTACAGGGTTCATGACATAAATGCCACTGGTCTGCTTCTTTGGTTTACAGTAGCTGCCACTGCCACATCTGAAGCATCACATTCAACAGCAAAGGGTAAGACTTCATTTATATTTTGCAGAGTAGCATTCTTCAACCATTTCTTTAGAGTTTTAAATTCTTTAATAGCTGTTGGCTTCAGTGGAAAAGTCTTGTTTTTAATCAGGGGTTGGATTCTGTCGGAGAATTTTGATATCCTTTTACCATATTAGGCAAACATACCAACAGCTCTCCTGAAGGAATTTAGGATTGTTGGTACAGGTAATTCTTGGAATAGCTGAAATTTTTCTGGGTCAGGTTTAATTATTCTATTACCTATCAAGTAGCCAAGCATATTAAGTGAGGATACAAAAGATACTGTTTTTGTTTCATTCTATGTAAAATTTTTAGCACTGATGGCTTTTAAAAAGATTTAACACTCGGTCATGTTATTCTTGTTTTTTTCCTGTGACAGTTATGATGTCAAGGTAAGGGAAGGTGTCTCTTAATGTTTGTTCTTGGAAAAGTTTGTCCATTTCCCGTTGAAAAATAGCCACACCATTCGTCACACCAACTGGTGATAGTCTCCCATTAGCTTCAAAAGCTACTGTTAGCTACTTAAAAATTCCACCTTTGTTTCATCATGACGTACAGGGTGTGTGTCATAGTTCAGAAGAGTTCCTTAAGGGTCAATAACTTTCATTCACCAGGGAGTTCCTCAAGGGATATCAATCATTATTACTACATAAACAGTATGGATTAGAAATAGAGAAAGCCTTTTTAATAAATCTTTTAGGTAACTTTGTGTAGGCTAATGGTTAGCAGAGTAATTTGGTTAAACATTACTGCTGAGTTGTGAACTTGACCCTCACTGGGTGCTCCATACTTGTTCTTGTTTCAAGGATAAGCTTAGTAAATAAAAATTCAGGCTTTAAAACTATCAATTTTCAACTTCAGGGCATTACTTCCTAGTCCCAATGCCAGTAAATCTTTTATTGGTAACTACATAATTTAAACAAGACCAATGAGGCAGTTTCTGCAAATATCATTTTAATGATATGGTTAATTACTAAAACACTAAACAAATACAAAGATAGAAAGGAGTGTAAGACAAGAATATGACTTCTCGCTAGTTCTATTCAAGCTATACAGAGAAATAATTCTGAAAGTGCTAGAAGTTCTACCTGGATTTGTCATTGGCAGCCACAATCTGAACAATACGCAGATGATACAGTGCTGGTAGCAGACATGGAAAGGAAGCTACATGACCTCCTACAGGAAGTAGTTAAAGAAAGTGGAAAGAAAGGACTATATATAAAATACAAGAAAACTGAATGCATGGCAATCAGTAAAAAGAGGTGCTTAAAATGCCAACTACAAGTTGGGGATACTAAAATCAAGCAGGTACAGAAATATAAATACCTGGCAAGTGTTTTAACAGAGGACAAATATGACACTGAAATCTGAAGGCATATTGGCATGGCCAAAGATGCATTCCAGAAGCTGAATAGAATATTAAGAGATGGGAAAATTTTACTGGAAACAAAGAAGAGAGTACTGGATTGCTATGTGATGTTTGTCCTTCAATATAACAGTAAATGCTGGTTAATCTCATCAAAGTTGAAGGAAATATTTGAAGCAACCAAAATGTTATTCTACAGAAGAATGCTGCAAATACCTGAGAACATGTGAGCAATGGCAGGGTTTTGGAGAGGACTCGCTTCCATATTCTTGCTTTCCTGACAGCTACAACCACCAGGAATTTAAATGCAATGTCAATACTCATCTCTTAACCACTTGACTCTAGTTCTTTCTACACCACCCTGTATATCTTTTCCTTTCTCTCTACTTTTGCAACTGTCATCACACCAGTATTCCCATCCTTAACTGGTTCGTCTTTCTCTTTACTCTCCTCTTATCTAATTTGTTTTTATACTCTTATGTAACCCCCTGCACATCAGTGGTGTTACTGCTTTGCTCGGGGTGATACAATTAAAAAAATATATATAAACAAAAAAGAAACTGATATTTAACATAAAAAAAGCTAAAGTTTCTGGGACATGGAGTGAGGAAGGAGAGCTTGGAGAATCTGAGTGTCACAATGGATAAAGACAAGGGAAAGCAATGCATGATGCTCGTAATGAACTTGAGCAGATGGATGAGGGAGTGGAGGTTGAGTGGGATAACAGGAGAAGGGTTGTTAAGAACTACAAAGGATAAGGAGACATGGAGGGTCATGATTGCCTACCTCCTGAAAAGACATGGCACATAGAAAAAGAAAGAAAGAAATCATAATTTTGTGAAGAATGCTTTAAGAAACAATTTCCAAGAATGTACGTCAATTCAAAGATAACAAAGAAAAGGAATATGTGTAGTGTGGTGCAGTGTCGCTCACATCCTGAAAGAACACAAAATTAAATTTTTTTAAAATATTAGAATTTCATAGTAATTCTACTATTTATCATTTAATAAAATTAAAAAAATGATTATCATTGTTATGTCTTTTTTTTTTTAAAATCATATCATCCTGAGCAAGGCGGTAAAGCCACTGATGTGCAGGGGGCTACATAGGGGTGAGAAGATTGGAAAAGAAAAAACCGGAAGCCGCATCCTAAACAGGAAACAAGGGATGAGCCTCTTCACCTGTTCAATGTCTTAGTAATACTACTATGATACAGTGCTAACAGCAGACACAGAAAGGAAACTACAAGACCTCCTACAGAAGGTAGCTGAAGAGAGTGACAAAAAAGGACTATAAATAAACTGCAAGAAAACCGAATACATGGTCATTAGTAAAAAGGGCAGCCCAATATGCCAAATACAGGTCAGGGATACTAGAATCAAGCAAGTACAAAAATGTAAGTACTTGGGAAGTGTTATAACAGAAGACAAAAAGTGTGAAACAGAGATCCAAAGGTGAATTGGCATGGCGAAGGAAGCATTCAAGAAGTTGAGTAAAGTATTAAGAAACAGGACAATTTTGCTAGAAACAAAGAAGAGAGTACTGGACTGCTATGTGATGTCGGTTTTTCAATATGGCAGTGAATGTTGGACAATATCTTCGAAGATGAAGGAAAAACTTGAAGCAGCTGAAATATGGTTCTACAGAAGGATGCTGCAAATTTCATGGATTGAGCATGTGAGCAATGATGAGGTTTTGGAAAGGATGGAAATGAAAAGGAAATTAATACTGAGCATCAGGAAGAGACAGCTGAAGTTCCTGGGACATGCAATGAGGAAAGAGGGCTTGGAGAACCTGATACTAACAGGCCAGCTAGAGGGAAAAAAGAGACAGGGGAAAGCAGCGGATAACATATTTGAAGGACCTAATCAAGTTGATGATGGAACGAGGGTTGCATGGTGTAACAGGAGAAAGCGTGCTAAGAGCCACCAGGGATAGGGAGACGGGGAAAGCCATGATCGCCTACGTCCTGAAGGGACAGGGCACATAGAAGAAGAAGAATACTATTACTACCAAAAGGACTAATGATTAACAATTCGAATTAGTGGATTTGGCTTACATTCAAGATTTACTGCTTTAATTAATTCATTAAAATTTGAAAATCTTCGATAATCATACCCTCTCACTTATTTTTAGATTAATGGTGCCATATTCAATGCATTTCAAATATGTTCGGTTCAGATTTAGTTTGATAACCGCAGCTGACCAGAACTGAAAGACAATCTAATTCTGCTGAGAGTGACCATTGCTAATTAAAATGCAATTGAAATGGAGGGCAGTAAATAGACAAAGGACAGTTTATTAGCTAGACAAAAGTCTTGTTAACCTTGCTAGACATGCTGTGGTCAATTTCTATCCATAGAGTTCAATACCCTAACCCTCTCACCCATTTGGGCTCCACATCATTGGTTTATCTGTTAAGGAGATCATTTCTTTATTTCAGTGCATCTGTGAAAACCTTCAAAGCAGGATAATTCATTTATTGCATTCTAACCGCCGACATTATTCTAAACAACTTAGCGTCTTCAGAATTCACCTGTTGCAGCTGTGAGCCAAATGATTTTAGGGGGCATGAGCAAACACCATAACAAATTAAGTGTAACATTTAAATTAACACTTTTTGAAGAAATACAACTTATGTGTATATATCTTTTTTAGTAGGTCTCTGAATTTTAATTTTTCATATGACTAAATGATTCCACTTAATATCTGCACACTAACTCCACGTCCACATTTAAATAGATTATTCATGACTAATACTGTAGCAAGTTTGATCCTATAATGTGACCTTGCACCAGACTAAAGCTTTGTAAATATAGGCAGCTATCAAATTTATAAATACCGTTAGGAAGAAAACTACATTGTCTAGTAATGTTATTTTCTTAAATGAGGCATTGTTAATTATTAGTAGTAGTAGTAGTACTGTTCTTAATTTCACATGCTTTTATCACAACTCTTAAATCATCTGTCCATGATTGTTAGTGTAGATTAGAACAAAAATTTTGCCTTTGATGAGATTATCCCTTATCAATAGAAGTCTCTCTTAATGTGACAACTGCCTTACCAATTAAGCTACATATACCTGCAGCTGCCGTTCAAATCTAACTGTATAGATTCCAATCTATTTTCTATGAATATTTGATACACTGTCATCTTTGTTTATATGCACTAGTAGTCTTTGTAGTGATGAAGCAATATTTACTAAGGATCACAGAAGGACAATTCAGGAGTTGTAATAAAAAGCATATGAAATTAAGATGCAACAAATACTAGTGAAAAATTAAGTCATCAAAATAATAATCAACAATATTTCAATACGTAAATTTAAATAATATTACTAATCATACGACAAATAGCTTACTTCTCTCACTCTCTCTCTCTATCTATCTATATATATATATATATATATATTTTATCAGTCAGTTAAGTATCATACATGATACACACTTGGGTGATCATGTCTCGTTCGAGACATGACTGACTGGACAGAAGATTTTACCACAGTAGATTTACTTTCTGCAGTAGACTGGTTACCAACCAAGGCTATAGAACCCAATCTGTATTGTTATTTAACCCATAGCTGAAGGGAGAAGAAATGGATTATTACCTTTCCCAAGGGTATTTGCTTCCAAGTGAATGTGATGAATTCAACTGGAATTTGAACTCGGATCTCCGATTTCTCATTCCAAGCTGATATCCACTGCACCACAATGCACATCACCTGGTGCATCATTGGTCCTAAATTAGTTTTGTTCAAGAAATATCCATTTACATTTCGAAAATGGTTCAGGCAAGTGAACTCATTCTTTATGATGTTATCAAAGTGTTTGAGTACATCCGATATGCAACCTTCTAAGTGTGCAGATGAAAGTACGATAAAGATATATTGACTTAATTCTTAGCAACCAATGGAATCTTCATTTTTGTCTTTACAGATTAGGCAAATTCTAATTAATCTATTAAAAACAGGATTTATAAAACTAATTTAACTGAAGCAGTCTGGTAATTTTTCTTTTCTCACTTTTGTATATTTATATAGATTGTCCATAAAGTCCGTGTGCACTTTAAAAAATTTATAACTTTATTTTTATTTGTGATAGAAATAATCTGTAAAAAATGTTATAAAGTTTAACGTACTTAGTTTTAAGTATACCACAAAATTCGCAACAATTTTTAAATAAGTAAAAAAAATATGAACTGCAAAATCATATTACCCTTTGTATTGCTAATAATGGAGGACATGTGGAAACTTAAAATTTCAATAAAACCTTAAAAAAATATAGATTTACTTTTTTCTAATCCTTTTTTACAAATTATTTCTATCGCAAAAACAAAGTTATAAATTTTTTAAAGTGCACATAACTTTATGGACACTTTGTGTGTGCGTGTGTGTGTATATATATATATATATATGTATATATATATATATATATATATAAGGTGATCCAAAAGTAGGCGTGTGTCAGTGAATGTAATGGCTCTCCAATTTCTCATTCCAATCCAACAATATCCACTGCATCACAATGAGAGAGAGAATCTAAAAATTAGAGAACAGATATGTCTTTAGATGAAATTGATATTTCTTAAGCATGCATTGATATGTATTTCTGTCTTGTTCATGTTTTATGATGCATTCCTAGATCCAGTGTGGCTGTAGGTTTGTTATGATGCCTAAAATGAAAAGGTTTCATTTTATTATTTTTTATTTTGGGATACTATCTTTACTTTCTTGGAAAATCTCAAGAAATCAACCCCTAAAATTAATTTCTGTTTTGATTCTAGATAATATTTTTATGTATACAGGTGAGTTAAGATGGGATTTTATATTTCATGTGTCTGTATTTATGTGTATGCAGGTGTTGGTAAATGTTTGAGAGAAAAAAGATTTGTGTGGAGGGTAAGTATGTAAATTATGTGACTCACTGTATGAAGAATGGTGGTGTGGGTAAAGGCTGTGGGAAGGTCTGACAGGAATTTTTTTTTATTAAAATGGTTCCCCAAATACTTATTTTTCTACTTTTTCAGTACTTTTAATTTTAGAAAGTACCTAGATAGTATGTACCATTATAAGACTAAGAAGTCAGAAAGGAGAACGAGAGAAAGATAATGAGTACAGTTGTAGTTTCTTTTAATATTGAAGAGAATTCCAAAATGGACAGAAAGAATTCTTTATTTAGAGAACACTGCCTAATATAGAGACCCCCCCTCTCCTATTCTTTATTATTCCCCCACCAATAACACCACAGCAGAGTAATAAATAGCTGCTCATGTTGAGGAATTGGAAAACAAAGTTCAAATTCCAATCAAATTCATTACATTCACTTATGTGCTAATACCCTTGGGAAACTATCTCTTCTCCCTCCCCCCAGCTATGGGTAAATAGCAGGACAGACCATAGGAGAAAGGAACTCTGAATTCAAAACCAGCTTGGAAGAAATTAATAGCAGGATAGACTGGGTCATATAGCTGTGGTTGGCAACCAGTCTACCACAGAAAGAACTGGCAATCTAGTGCTGGAAAATCTTCCAGTGCTCTTTTCTAACATGCCTTGAGCCAGCATGGAAGAGTAGTCCCATAAAATTAACATGAGAATAATATCTCATGTTGATGTGCAGTTTGCAACACTGTGGCTGATGATTATGATGACGACTCCAACCAACAGTAAAAAAGTCACCATCACGAAAAAATAACATAAAAATGGAAAACAAACCATATTTTGTTTTTTATGTTTCTCAAATATTAATGCTTTTCTGTATTTACCTCAAATATATTTTCACATTTTTAACATGAAGCAGTTTTAGTAAGTTGAGTCGTGAATAATTTTCGTTTTTATCAACTTTATTCTTCAGAAAGTAAATTACAATTTTATTTAATAATGTATTCATGATTATTTTCAATATATATGTTGCCACTTTACAAGTAACTCTTTTATACCTTTTAGTAAATTTCAGACAATACCCTGACAATCTTATCACATGCAAAATACTACCTTTCTTCTATGGAGCTTAGCTTTTTAGGTCAGTTATGAATATTTATCCTCCTCAATTCACTGCCTGAACATTACTGTACACAAACCATTTTTCATCACTTGTTATGATATGTATAAGGAAAGTTTAGTTAGAATAATGGATAATTTTGGAATGTTTCAAATTTGCGATGATAGATTTTTATGATAATCATTAACACTTATTTTAATTTAAAGATAATTTTTATTACTTGATTGCTCTGTCAGCTGGGGTTTAGAATATGCCAACTGCACCTCTGCAGAGGGGTAAAACTTCTGCTCACACCCCAATGAGGCATCCTGGGTATGACCATAAACTACATCCAGATCCTGGGTTTGATGATAAACTGCATCTGGCAGCAAGGCCACTAATTGGGAAGTTTTGAGGAGTATATAACCACCTCTTAATTGCTGTTGTTCCTGGGTCTACCTTGACTTAAGGTGGTAGCACCTGTTAGGGTTCCAGCTATGGGCAAATAGTTAACCCCCAAACTGGGATCAAAACACCATGAAAGTATAAAAATAGATTTCTATAAAGAGAAAATCCCAGCAATACTTTTTTGGAGAAGAAAATATTACCAGCAATATATTTATGAAGAAAATATATTACCAATACATTTTTGAAGAAGAAAAAAAAATATATTGACAGCAATATATTTTTGAAGAAAAAATATATATATCAGTAATACATCTGACTCTAAACAAAACTCTCTTTACAAACATATGTCAATGAAACCTGGTCTACAAACTGATCCAAAATTCTTACACAGAATACATATTCTAGTCACCATCAACCTATCCTAAAAATCTAGTTGGCATTAAATAACCTATTGAGGGTGATATGCTGTAAAATAAAATCAACCAAAATGAACCTTATTATTTGAAATGAAGTTTTAATTTTTCCTTTTTAAATCCAACTTTACCTGTGACACTACTTAATACAAATAAAATATTTATAATTGTTTTATTGTGTGCTAAATTAAAAATAAGAACTCTACAAAAAACATACATATCTTCTGACATTTATAAGGACATTGCTAAAGCATATTTCAGCATCAGTTTGACATTTTTAAATGCCCATGTCTCGGACCCAATGTCTAACATCCTCCTACCTCATGCAATACAATAAATTAGTCTCTGTTCTAGGGTTGGCCAGGTACCAAACAGAGTTTTCATGTCTTAATGTGTATATCTCTCTGGAATTAGATGTTTTTAGACATGAATTTCTCAATGACATTAGCAAGAAATTATTTTGACAGTCTGTATCAGATTTGAAGACAACACCAGTTTTGATATTTAACAACTCATAGACTGAACAAAATGTTTCCATTACTGCACTTGTTTTTAGTACTTGTCTTGTAAACAATGGAAACTGGTCACAAAAGGAAAGAGTTTTTGTCTTTTTTTTATCTGATATTGAAATATTATTTTTAATAGATCAGAATGCTCAAATAAATCTTAACAACTAGTTTTAAATTCAAATATTAATGATCATCTGTTCAGCCATCAAACTCTAATCTCACTTTATGATTGTTTTGAGTTAAAGCTGGATATGCATTGGTGGTGCAGTGGATATTGGCTCATAATGAGAAATTGGGGAGTTCAAATTCCAGTTGAATTCGCTGCATTTACCTACTCACAAATACCTTTGGGAAAGGTATAAATCCGTCTTTTCTCCCTCCAGCTATGGGTTAAATAGCAGGACAGATTGGGTTCTAGAGCCTTGGTTGGTAACTAGTCTACCTCAGAAAGTAGTAGCAGGAAAATCTTCTGCTCAGTCAATCATATCTTGAGACATGATCACCCAAGCATGTATCACGTATGGCTGACAGCTTAGATGGCAAAGTTATTATCTTCCTTTTGTTTTAAGGCATCCCAAGATCATTTCCTTTTTAAGTTCTCTATAATAAAGGGAGAGCATGAGGTTTAAAAACATCAGAATAAAAAAAAAATAGAAAATAACGAATGTGGTTTCAATGGATTCAAAGCAAGAATTTCTATTATAAATTAAAATGTCATCAATATTTTTACATTTCCCATTGCCACTGTAATCGTCATTTCATTATTTGAAGTCAGTAGTTAAAGAGAGAGGGACCTTTTTGCAGAAGGGTTAATGGATCTCGCAAATTTGGGTGCATTTTGTAAGAAAGAGGAAACAGAACAGTCAAATAAAAGAATATACCTGAGTAAAAACGCTTCGAGCGTATCATCATCATTACACCACATTAGGCTTAGATTATCAAGTTCAGATGTTATTGGTAATCATCATCATCAGATTCTCAATCAACTTATTACTATTAAAGTGGTCACTGCTGCTCCAGCATTTGTCCACTCCATTACTCTAATTACACTGGCCACTACTGGTCAGTCTACTTACTGTCGCCTGGCCAAACTGACTATACAAGACTCACCATTTAGTCATCAATAATTCCAACCACTAAAATTATTCACTCCTTGAAATTGGGTTTTTCCTGTCTCAGCTTTGTTCAGACAGAAACAGAAATTACTTATTACTCAGTCATTATTAACGACACTGCCTCTGGGAATTTCTCCCTGCCTTGATTATAATTATGGCAATTGTTTTTCTTCTTTAATATGGTCTGTCATTCAGGGGAGATAAGCAAGAAGAATTTTCCCCATCTGCCCTAGCAACAATGAGAATTAAAATTTGCTTATATTATAATCATTGTACTTAAATATGTGTAAATTTGTGAAATTGACTTGTCTATTGAAATTTGAATTGAAGAATCTTATTATTTTGTACTGACAACAAAACTGAAAAGAATATTTAAGTCTGAGATGATTTTATTAGTTTGAATTTCTGCAAAATTCAAAATGTTCATCTGATAGAGAACACTCTCAAATGTCTACTTCAATATGTGTATCCACCATCTAAAAGTTATAATTCATATATAGTGAGATTCTATATTTGCAGGGTTTACGGAGCAGAATTGGCTGTGAATAGTTACAATCAGCAAATACTTGTAACTCCACCACCACTAAAAGTACATATAATCACCTAATTTGATTGTTTAAACCCCTTATATGTGTTAAACCTTCATCCTAAACACTTTAGAAACATTTCATACCCTTTTAAAAACATTTTTGAAAAATAGTTCTGTATTGGGGATCATACACTTAGAATAAATTTTTTTTCATATGTACAATAATCATTTTTAATTATGCGTAATTATACAACCATTAAAAAGACATAAAATACTGTATAAAGTTTTAAACATTTTCTAGAAACAGAACTGTGATGATGCCCCAAGCTTAGCATAAATTTTCTTCCGTACATACAATAATAGTTTTCATCTACGCATACATAGGTACAACTATTGAAAATATTAAAATGCTTACATGTACAATTGTAACAGACAAAAACAAAAATACTTAATAATTCTACCACTTAGGCTCCTTTCCGGAAGCCTTAGAAGAAGTTGGGCATGAGGGAGCATCTTAAGGCGTGTGTAAAAGAAAAAACACAAAAGTGAATTCACAAAGATATACAGAATGTAACACTAGTGAACTAGTTAGGTCGACATCTTCCGTGAAAATGGCTGAGCATTTTGTGTATCAACAAATAGGTGCCGCTCTTGTCCCACCATCTGATCACCAGCCAATAGCATTTGAGTATTGGAACGAACATATGCACACACACACACACACACAAATCCAACTGTTGAGCCACTTTTAAGATGCCAGATGTAGATATTTTCTAGAAAAAATTCCATGAATGTATGAAGTCACAAATGCTGAAATGCAAATAGGTAGGAGCTCACTGTGTGTGTGTGTGCGTGTGTGTGTGAAGTAATAAATATTCATATGGGTTTACATACATGTATAAAAATGTTATTCAGGTGTTAACAAAACTGTGCTCAATGTAATATAAACAGAGCTATAAATCTACATGTTAACCTACATCTGTGGCACAAATCTGAGTTTCATGCCCTACTGTGCATAGGTGCATATTACAAACTGACTGTATAAAAGATTTTAATTTAATTTCACTCAATGAAATCTTACAAAAAGGAATTAAAATTCTGGGAGATGAATTCAAAGGGGGATAATTCACAATTATTGTTAATAAAAATGTTTGCAGTGGAGAAAGGAAGAAAGTGAGAAAGAAACAAACAAATGCATAGGGGAATCAGAATTAATCTGAGTCTAAGTATTTGAGTAAGTATTTTTTTCTATGGCAGCATGTGGCCATTAATTCACATTTTTGTTTAGTCCTATCGCCCGGTTCACACTCCACCTCTATCGCTTGGTTCACACTCCACCCACGTCTATTGAACAGGTGAAGAGGCTCATCCCTTGTTCCCTGTTTAGGATGTAGTTTCCGGTTTTCTCTTTTCCATTCTTTTTACCCTTACGTAGCCCCCTGCGCATCAGTGGCGTTATCGCCTTGCTTGGGGTGATATGATAAAAAAAAAGTAATTACTCATTTTTTATGTTTTTAAAATTTTAGTTTTAATTTAGTTTTTTTTATCTTGATGTAACTTTTGTCTATTTGTATTATACTCTTCATAAATTAAAAAATAGTACTCTAACAATGTAAGATTTAACTTCCAGAAATATCAAGTGAACTTAAATACAAATCTCTGGAATGGTCAGTTTGTAATATGCACCTGATGATCAGGTAATGCATGAAACTCTGAGTCATGCCACCAACATAGGATAATATATATGTGTATACATATTAATAAATATATATTTTGTCATATGTATGTAGCACAACTTGGAGTTTCACGCACTATGCAATCATCAGGTGCATATTCTCAAAGTTGTGCAATAAACATAGGATAATATGTATCTTTATTAATATATATTTTATAGCTCTGTTATATTACATTGAGCACTGTTCTATTAATACCAGATAAATATTTATGCATGTGTATCTGCGTGGATACATACATACATATATATATATATGAGTTAATCTTATGAATAATTTATGATGTTTTTCTAGTAACCAACAAATTTTTGTTTTATTTAAAATAAAATTTGTTTCATCTTTTTTCTTTGATAAAGTCCATCACAGGACAAAAAATGTAGGTGAGAAAAATATAGTTTTCCTCTTGTCTTCATTATTTAACTATATATATATATATATATATATATATATATATATATATATATATATATATATTATAGTCATCCGCAGACAGATCTGTTTTGCTGTATCACAGCTCATCAGTATGGGTAGACATCCGATTGCTTCTAGACAGGATTGAAACCTGACCAAATTGACATCGGTCAGTGATTCTACCTCTGAGCTATGAGTGCTCAGATGAGGAAGGTGGACTTTAGCATGTTATATACAATGTAAACATACGCCAGGAACTGAGTGTGTTCAAATTCATTACTGAACAAATAATGGGTAGATGTTTGAGTAGCTATTGCTTTTACAAAGTCTACCATTCCTTCATAGTGCTCAATCAGGGTGTGAGAGTGTAAATAGTCATCCACAGACAGATCTGTTTTGCTGCATCATAGATGTATTTATATGTATGTATAATCATACACATATAATTACATTTAAAAATGACTGAAATTTTTCAAAAGTGAAGAATTTTTTTTAAATCATAGAAATTGATGAATTCCATTTTTACAATATACCAAAAAGTTTTTAATGTGAAATTTATCTCATAATCAAAATAGTATTAACTATTATTTTTAATTGAGTATTTATTGTATTTTGATAAAAGAATGATGTGGTTGAAAATAATGACTATATTGACTGTGAAAAAGGAGGAGCTAAGCAATTGTATTTTTGCTTCTATTTGACAAGGTTTAGAAATCCATTGCTAACATTGCCAATCAGTAAGCACCTCTCAACGTCAAAAACATCATAAAATATGAACTGGCTATTATTATATATATGATTATTATTACATATCCTGGAAGTTCAGAAATAATATTTTTGTATTTTGTGTAGTGATGAGTAATAAGTGGGTAAAGCATTTTTTTGCAAATATCTACAAGAGTTTTATACTTGTGATAGTGAACAAATAAAGAAATTGATTCATATATGAATCTTCCTCTATGTACAGAGGGAAACAACTATTTATATAGAGAAAGTTATATCTTAATGGCATCATTGCATTGGAAAAAAAACAATATCTGATACACACACATCTATATATATATATATACATATATATATATATATATATTTGCATGAATATGTTTATATATACATATTGTTGGCTAGGCAGAATGGCATGCTTTGAAAATCAGCATTTGAAATTCTGATTTTTCCAATTTTAAAATCCTGTAACAAGTGACAGTAGGAAAAATGCAAGTAGAATATTTATCTAGTTTTCAAAATCCATATACACAAACAGAGAAACATAAATCTAGTTAGATATGCCTGGTATCCAATGTAATAATATTTAAATAAAAAAATAGCAGATTAAAAATAAATCCATTTAAATGTTACTACATTAAATACTAGGCATATATAACTAGATTTATGTTTCTGTGTTTGTGTATATGGATTTTGAAAACTAGATAAATATTCTACTTGCATATTTCCCACTGTCACTTGTTACAGGATTTTAAAATTGGAAAAATCAGCATTTCAAATGCTGATTTTCAAGGCAAGCTCTTCTTTGTTGAAAGATTTATGCAAGATGATTTTAGTTCAAATTTTCCTTTCACCTCAAGTAGTTTTCCAGTGAATTCAGCCAAGCTTAGAAAATGTCTAAATATAAAGAGACAGAGTCACTGACCTGTGATTGTTAATGAAGTTTTATGGCTATATAAAGAAATAGATGTGTTCACATTGATGTAAGTGTGTTTACTAATCTGTCTTTGAATATGAATGGATTTACTCAAGCATTTCAATATGTTACTTTGGATAAATGTTTGATATTTAACTTTGTTGAAGAATAAGGATGCACATTAACATTTGTGTACAGAAGTGTAAATATTCATAAACCTCACATCTGAATAGATATCGGTATGTCTGCATACGTGTTTAGGGATATGTTCATGGATTCATGGGATATTTAGAATATGCATAGAACCACACACACATCTATAAAGTATGCAATATCAGTATGCCACATATATGTAAATGAAAACACACACACACACACACACACACACATATATATATATATATATATATTAAAAAATATAAATAGGGGTTGTATATATACACACACACACACCTTATGTCAGATTTTATATGAAAGTCAGTAAAATCAGTATTAACCAAACTAAAGCAGTTTATATATATATCTAGTCATTTGAAGACAGATATATTTCGCTGTATTACAGCTCATCAGTACAATTAGACATCCGATTGCTTCTAGCCAGGATTGAAACCCAACCAAATTGACATCAGTCAGAGATTCTATATGTGAGCTATGGATGCTCAGTAGAGGAAGGCGAACTTTTAGCATGTTATATACAATGTAAACATACGCCAATAGCTGAAAGTGTTCAAATTCACTACTGAATGAAGGATGCATAGATGCTTGAGTAGCTACTGTTTTTACAAAGTCTACCATTTCTCCATAGTGTTCAATCAGGGTGTGAGAGCATAATAAATATATATATATATATATATATATATAATGTATTATTTTGAACATTATTTTTACCGATACCCATATTTAAGTAGATATTCTGTTTGTTTTTTTTAATTAAACAGTATTTTATATTTATATCTACCGGCCTGGTTATTTCATGATAAATTTTTATTGCGAAAATGTGTGCTATCCAGCAGGATTCGAACTTACGACCCCTATTTACATAGGGGAAGCTACCATTTGATCTGGTACTGTCTTAACCACTTGACTATGAATAGCCTCTTAAAAATAATGTTCAAAATAATTCATTACAAATTGTCGGTTGCTTATAACCAAGTTTCATTAAAAAAAAAATTCGCTAATTTCTGTAACGTGTTTATATATATATATATATATATATATATAAAATTGTTTTGTTTCTGTCACCAAAGGCTCTGATAGCAAGGATCTGGCCCATTTTTCCAAATTTTTTCTTTTTCTCGTTTCCTACATTTGCTTCCATTCTTTGCACACACACACACACACACACACACACAGTTTTATTTTCTTATAATGTTTTGTTCTCACTGATAAAACGTGTTAAATTTACTTGTTGACATGACCATATGATTTTAGAAAATTTGATTTTTTTAATATGTACTAAATATTGGGTCTGCAAATGAATAAATTTAATTACATTGAGCCCTCTGGTTGGATCAGTGCTAATATTTAACATTAATAGGATCCTTTGAGATTTACCTCCAAGCATTTTTTTTTGTTTAATTTATGACCTATCTATATAAGCATTCATATACTCCAAAACACTGCAGACTGTACATCAACATAAGATATTTATTTTCATGTTAATTTTATGAGCCTGCTATTCCATGATGGCCCAATGTATGTTAGAAGAGAGCATTCAGAGAATTTTCCCCCAGTAGGTTACCATTTTTTCTGCAGTATGCTGGCTGCCAACCAAGGCTATATAACCCAATCTACCCTTCTAGTGAGTTCATTGCTGGACAGAGAAAAGAGGGATTCATACCTTTCCCAAGGGTATTTGCGTGTAAGTGATTGCAACGAATTCAACTGGAATTTGAACTAGGCTTTCCAATTGTTTATTCCCTGCTGATATCCATTGGATCACAACACATATTTTGTATAGGTTTATCATAATTGCCAAGTGTCAAATAGAGACAATTTTATGTTGATATCTGTTTAGGTTATAAAGTATTATGATTTAACTCACTTTTAAACTTCAACATACACACACACACACACACACACACAGAGAAAATGAATACTGATAGTTTATCCCTAGCTGAGCACCAGGACATACCTTTTAATCCAAGACCAAACAAGACCATGGTAAGCTAATACTTGTTTATATAATTAATATAAGGTGATTTTATTGTAATAATCTCTATCCGTATAAAAAATATTGATAACTCATAATGATTTTATTATGCAAAACAACATTTATTTATAAATAAATCCAAAATATATAAGCCATAGAAACATATATTTGATTAACAAAATATCACCTAAACCTGAATAAATTATTATTTTACATTTTATTTTGGGCTTTATGATATTCTATAACCTTTAACAGTTTTGCATTTATTGATATTAATAACTTTAATTTTTTAACATTACTTGCAGTAATTTCTTCCTCAGGATTTCCTTTGCTTGAATATCATTTTCCATTATGATATATGAACATCTCTTTTAATGTTCTATTGAATTATTATCTAGAGAACCTAAGGACCATTCCATTAATTCAGTGTCTTTGAAACTCTTTTTCACAAGGTGGATAGTAGTTAGCTTTACACAATATGAAGGAATGTTGTATTATATAAATATACTCTTGAACCTAAAGCTTCTTGATTTTAATTTGTTCAAAGCAAATCAAAATCTAATCCCAAAACTTAAGAAATTCTCTTCATTTCTCTTGAACTATCATCAACTTTAAGGACAGCTGTAATTTAACTGCTAACAATACTAGTCCAGAAACATTAATCCACTTTCACTGGGTTTTCTGGCAGAGAGGGTCATATGTTCTTCCAGAAATGCATGACATTTTCGTTAAAAATATTTCTGGAGTGTGATACCAGTTTGCTTCATGGTTGGTACAGTGTTCCTTGGATCATAAACATCAGTCAAATTTCTCCACACTTTACTATAGTACAGTTATCATCAAGTAAGTCAACTTTGGGCTCATCTGACAACAAAATGTTGTTCAGCATATTCATTATTGAAATGCTTGTTGTCAAATTTAATATTTTTTTTTTTTTTGCATTAAGGCAAGGTTAGCATCTTTGTATTGCCTCTTACCACAAAGTGCATTATATCTATATATATATATATATATATATATACACACACACACATTTTCACTGGAAATGAAAATCATTAGACAATAATTGAAAAGAAAACTTATTCACTTTGTCTTCATTAAAGCAAGGTTCGGATCCTTGTATTGCCTCTTGCCACTAAATGTTTTTATATATATGTGTGACATCATAGAACTGCATTACAAATTTATGACCTGCATATGCTATTCAGTGACTGTTATCTTTGCATAGCAATGTTTTATATTAACACAAGATAATATCATCTTTGAATGTGGATGTCTTTATGTTAATGTTCCTGTAACCTCTCTAAAGATGGCTCATGTGAGCCAAAAGCTTAGTACCAGCAAAATAAAAAAATATCCAAATGTTGGATAATTTTTGTCTTTATTTTCATCAGAAATTAAAGGCAAAATATAATGTTTAGAACACCTCGTGATTAAACATAATAGACATTGATTGTCTATTATATTTAACAATATATGTTTAGAAAATATATATATTAGTCATCCACATAAAAGCCTGTTTCACTGTATCACAGCTCATCAGTGTGGCTAGACACATCTACTTGTGTCTGGCCGTTATTGAAACTCAACAGATTTGGTGTCACTTGAAGTCACTATTCCCTAAGCCATCAGCACATGAAATCAGAGAAGAGAAACTTTTCTTTGTTATATATAAGCAGTGTATATACATGCCAGTCACTGAAAGAACTCAATTCATTTCTGAAGAGTCACACTTATATAGCAGAAGTGGAAACTGTTTTTAAAATTTTCTTCTCTACAGAGCTCAATCATAATGAGAGCATAATATATATATATATATATATATATATATATATATATATATACTAACAAAATAGCAAGATCGCCAAGACCTACCGCGGTTTCGCACAACGGCTCGCCCTGACGAGCCGTTGTGCGAAACCGCGGTAGGTCTTGGCGATCTTGCTATTTTGTTAGTGTGTTTGCTCTGCGTTACTGCCTTCTAGTTAAATACTTTTCGGTTGTGTGTATCGAGCACTTTTCTTTTCTTGTTGTTTGTTCCGTTAGAGGGTTTTTTTTCTTTTTACTGGGAGGAACCGTATGTATTGTCGGTCCCACGCAGTTTTCTTTTTTTTCCCCCTCTTTGCCCAAAGCTTTATAGCCGAGGACAATAACGGATTTAGATTCTGCTGGTCATTCATGGTCTTAGAAAGTCCCTTCTATAAAATTTTGAGATTAGAATACACGCAGAGTCGGTTTAATAATTATTATTATTATTAATATATATATATATATATATATTCTGATGTATTATAACTGACACAGTCAAACTCAGGTCATCAGCCAAATCTTTCCTAGTAATTCTTGGTTGCTGACATGTTTCAAAATCTTTCTTGGAACACCAGATCTTAGTTGATTTACAGTTGCCTCTTCATTTTTTTTTTCATTTATGATTTATGTACTGGAGTAAGCTTATCAAAGTGCTCAGAGAGCTTTCTGTCACTTTTGTTTCTTCCCTTTTATAACACAATTCCTAAATACCAGTGTGAGTTCTTTGTCTTTGCTCTACAGCATTTACAATGACAATTGCCAAGATAGACCCTTGTGGAATCATTCTGTATAATATTAGAGAATAATCAGGAAAACTTTCAAAACATCAACCTTATGTAAATTCAATAATGATTATTATAATAATTACTTAAGGTTATACTTACTTTTTCTTCCTCATTATTCTTAGGTGTCAGATAATTTGATGTATGCAAAATGAATTGATTTTTGATTCCTACCATTTTAAACTTGGTATATGTCAAATTTCATACTGTTGAGACAAATTTACATTTTGATGAAATAATTAATTTTATGCATGTGACATGACTGATATTTATTTGCCCCATACATATATATCATCCTGCCGAATGACACACATTTTTGTACAAACTTTATCGTAAATAAACAGGCCAGTAGAAATAAATATATAAATATACTGTTTGATTAAAACAGAATATCTACTCAAATACGAGTATCGACTAAAAATAATGTTCAAACAAATAATTTCTATATGTCGGTTGTTAAAACCATTTCATTAATCTTCGGGATTTTCTATAACATTATATATCAGTTCAGTGCAAAAGTTTTTGTCGATTTAAAATTTCATCTTGCAAATGAAAAACTGTTTTTAAAAATCTTTATTGATAACAATAATGACCTTTGCTCTCTATAACTTGATTCCATCTGCTCAACATGATCTTTTTGGGATGGAGTCCTGCTCTCGGTCACTGAACTGATTTATCCACTATCTCCAATGTTTAATGTTATGGTAGAGAATCTACTTCTCATCACCTGTAACAAGCCTACCCAAAAATGGTGTCTGAAGGTGTCGTGAAAGCAAAGATTCACAACATGAAACACTTTGCATTTGCAGTGGAACCTCTGTGAAACTCATAGAGTAGAGCATGCCTAATGTGTTTTTTAGATGGAAAAAACATGGGTGAGAATTGCAGAAAAATATGAATGATGCTTTAATAATCTGAAAAAAAAGTTATAAATTAATCATGGTGATATGTTTAAGTAATAACAATATGCATAAAATAAATTACAATGATTTAAAATGCCCCTTTTACAAACCAGCAAAAATATTTGCACCAAGCTAATATGTGTGGGTTTGTGTGTGTCTATATATATGTGTGTGTGTGTATATATATATATATATATATATATATATACTTGAGCAGCAACTTTTCTTTTAAGCATCTTCCATTGAATATGGCAGCTGACAGATGATTTAATCAAACTTTTCATTAAGTTTTTCCAGCATTCTAATGTTTTTCAGGAGTTAAAGAATATGAAAATTATCCATAATTTTTATTGTTCCAAGTGCTTTCAGCTAGTGTTTTAGCCATTTTCAAGGGTGTTGTATTAGGGTTATTTATTGGGTGTGTTGTACTACATATTAGTTTTTACTATTATACACAATTTTTTATTCTTTAACTCCTGAAAAACGGAAAAACATTAAAATGCTGGTAAAATTCAATAAAAATTTAAGTCATTTTTGCCGACCACATTGAGAACAAATTATAAAGGAAAACAATGATATTTTGAAATATTAAAATAAAGGAAACCTGTAGATATGGTCATGTAAGAAAAAGTTATTCGATAAGACAACACTCAGCATTGATATGGCCTCAGAAGCAATTGCATGTTCATAATCTCAGTGATGCCCCAGGGATTAAAATCAGAAGAGTTAGAAGGCAATAGATTGAAGGTGTAACTTGTCAACCAGCCACTCCTGGATCACTAAGGTGATGTGGGGAAAATGTCCTTCTTGACCACAATGTCCAGCACCTCGATGTAAGAAGTAGTATTGATCCCGAGACCCTGCAGTTGCAGGAAGAAATCCACATCAGTCATGATCCCCAGGAATACCACAGACAATGTAAACTTGGTGTGCATCATCATAGTTACCTCCATGGGGTCTGCGTCATTCCCCTTGTTTGTCATTGCGTCTCAAGAAGCTGGCAATCTCTGAGTTGGTGTGATTGGTGGTTAGTGTCATGAGCACAGTGTGCTTTTTCCTTTCCTATGTCAGTTTTGAAATTGTCACACTAATGCCATTGCTAAGACTGAAAGAGAATCGAGATTAGGAAAATTTGGCACATGCTGTGTAGGATTACATTTATGGTCCACTCAAGGTATGTTTTCAAATGCCTAGCACTCACTCATTCTCTCTCTCATAAAACTGGGAAGGTCCAGTTTCGTCTTACCCTACTCCACTTAATTTTCTTATGACCTATAGCCCATTAAAGGAGTAGTGGCACTTGGTCTGAAAATTACATTGAAGAGTAAAATTTACTGTGACTATACAGCATTGATTTCTTTGTTCACACTATCTATATCTTTATCTGTCTCTCTCTCTCTCTCTCTATATATATGTGTGTGTGTGTGTGTATATATATATATATATATATATGTATATATATACACACACACATGTATATATACATATGTGTTATATATATATTTTCTATTATTAAATGAGTTATTTCACTACTCAGGTTTCTACCATGAGTGGTGTCTTCAGGCAATTTTTAATAACTGATTTTACCGTTTTTCTTTTTAAGAACGCTCTCCCCCTCTCTCTCTCTCTCTCTATATATATATATATATATATAGAGAGAGAGAGAGAGAGTTGAGTTGTGACAGTTTTTGGTGCCAAGAGTGTTCTTTTTTTTTTTTGTTTTTTTTTTTTCAGTAGTTTTGCTGATAAAAGTTATTTTGGCAAGTAGCTTTTTTATTGTAAAGTGTTAAATATCAGGGTGGAGACTGAGCGATGATAGTTTTAGTGTAAAGAATTTGTCACTTTAAACTTCGAAGTCAGCATGAACCTGCTTCATTAAAGTGATAAATGTTTTTGCACTAAACCTATATATATTTTCATGGCAACTGCTTTGATGAGCCTTTTTGTCCTGGTGTCCCGTCCATGTGTATTTAAGTGTGGTACTAGATTGGCATCTAGGTCCCATGCTTTTATTATTGGAATAGTTAAATGTAACTGCACTTTTACTCCAACAGTTTCTTTTCTCACACTTCCCGCATGTGGGAACTCCCTTCCATATGCTTGCTTCCCTGATAGCTACAAATTTCAAAATTTAAATGCAATATCATTTGGTGTGTTCTTGAATTCCGTTCATCATTTATCTTTCCCTCACTCTAACTCCCAGCATACTAGTGGCAGTCCCGCCTTGCTTGGGGTGAAATGATTAAAAATATGATTAAAATATATATAAAAGATGTGTACATGTGTGTAATATATAGTACTTTTGGATAAAGATGAAGTGATTGCATGAGTAAGTATGATTTATTGCCTATCACTCCAGTATGACTGTCAAATGCAGCGCCTCTCCCAAAACTGCCTTTTGTTTCTCTTAAAAATTATGACCCTTAATATTTTGATGAAGTGGAACAAAATTAACTTCCCTGTTTTAGCAGATAATACAATTCTGTCAACTTCCCATCTATTTCAACTGATTGAAAGGGTTTTTTGTTGGATGTTGAGATAAATGTTCAAATATCTATCAATCAAAAGAAGGAAAAGAAAAATTTCAAAGAGCATCAACCAATCATATTTTACCATTTTTCTTTGGCATGATCTTTGACCTAAGGTCTTTTACCAGTATTGCAGCATATAGATAAACATCTTTCCTTGGCACTAAAAAATTGACTTCTGTATGCTTAAAAACATTCTTATTTAATTTTTTAAACAATAATAAAGTCAATTATTTTTTCTCTTATTAAAGATTTCACTACTTCAGCCTAATTTCTCTTCTTTAAATTGTTAGTGGCATAATTCAGCAAAATATGTTAACTTTCTTTTAAGGTAAAAGTGCTCACATATAAATTGATCAATCAAATGACTGGTTGATGTTACATGATTTTACTGAAGATTTTTCAACCAGTAATATAAGTTCTCATCTTGGTTCATTTTGACCAGATTTTCTAATTATGAATTATAATCATTTGGTAAACAAACAATATTTATTAAACCACTGGGTCTTTGTAATCATATTTAAGTCATGTGTAGAAAGCAATACTTCTTAGAATTACATATCTTAGAATTACATGTCTGTGTAAGAAATAAAGATCTTTCAGATAATGTCATAGAAGATAAAAATCACTCCATTTTACTCCTAATAACATATAAATAAACTGTATAATTGATGGCATTTTACTTTTAATCACATTCTGTAAAGAAGCTTTTACAAAACTCTCCATCTTTATCAAAATAGTTTTTGACTTGAACAACTAAGTTAAAAATTCTTCTCAAACAGTGAAAAGTTAAGCGTAAAACGGGAAAATAAGTTTGTGTGTGTTTTTTTTTTATAAATCCATACATGTAGTTCTATAATTACAGTTTTAGCTGTGTGCATGTGTTTATCATATGTATGAATGACTTTTGTATGTTTATCTTTATGTATGAATAGAATAAGTAAAGAACAGGTAGGAAAAAAGTGTCTTTAATCCAACATGTTTTATTTTAACAAGCTTCTTCAGAGATTTTTATAGATGAATGATTTTTAAATAAAAAATTTCCAAGAAGCTAGCAATCTCTGAATCAGTGTAAAAATTTTAAAATTTCTTTTTTAATCATTCATCTTTAAAAAAAATCTCTGAAGAAGCTTGTTAAAGTGAAACATGTTAGATTAAAGACACTTTTTTCCTACTTTACTTATTCTATTCATCTTGTCAGATTCCAATCCATATATTCAACTCATCTTTATGTATGTACATGTTTGTCTCAGAGTTGTGTGTCATTTCAGTGCAGGTTGTATTATGAGAGCTTTTTGCATGCATATATTCAGTTGCAAGAGATTATATTCGCAAAATGTGGTGTAGGTAAGTGTGTGTGTGTATATGAGAGAGAGAGAGAGAGAGAGAATTGCTTTGCCTCTGTTTCTATGTCAAATTTTCTGAAGTATTTCCTTCATAACTCTTTTAGTTCATCTATGGACTCAGATGCATTTTGTAGGGTGACTGCATCTGTATCTAGATCACTGTATGTACATGTGTGTATGGGTATATAACTCCCTGACATATTTTTTGTTTCCTTTGACAAGTTTCCTCTTTTTTTCTCTACATATCTTTGTGTGTGTGTGTGTGTGTGTGTGTATATATATATATATATATATATATATATATAACATTTGACCCCAAGCAAGGCAATTTTACTGCCACTGTTGTGCAGAGGGTTATATAAGAGGAAAGTTATGAGAAAGAGTGACAGGTTATAGGGAGTGTGATGAAGAGGGTAAGAGAAGGATGAGAATACTGATGTGAGTGGAGTGGAGTGGATGGAAAAAGGAGCATGAGGGAGAGGATGCAAGTCAGTGAGATAGGAGATGACTATTGACTTTACATTTAAATTCTTGGAGATTGTAGCTGTCAGGGAAGCAAGTCAACAAAAGGGAATTCCACAGGTGGGAAATGCAAGAAAAGAAGCTGATGGAGTAGAATTTGCATTTACATTTTATTGGTTTCACAGTAAAAGGGTGGGACCTAGTTGCTAATCTTGTGGCAGGAGTAAATTTATATATAGGGGGCACCAGTGAGCTAAGTTCATCAGAGCAGAAGCTATGAAAGTATTTGTAGAAGAGACACAGGGAAGCCATATTGTGCTGGTGAGAAAGTGACGGTATCTATGCTGCCGAGTTGAGATCAGTCACATTACAAATTCTACATAGGATTTTATTATTAAACACTTATACTAGAAATTAATATATATATATAAATTTAGAAACAACACAGTTGTTACCATATCTAGTCAAATGAGACAAAGGAAGTTGTTACTATATCCAGTCAATTAAGGGGGGTGGAATTCAAAAGGTTGGACTAGGTTAATTCCCCACCCACCCTAATTGATTGCATATGATAAAAACTGTATTGTTTCTAAATTTTTAAATTTCTATATGCATTAATTCCTAACAGTAAAATATTTCACTGCCTGATGAAGTACTAATAAGTAGTGCTGAAACATGATAGCACTTGTGTTGCAGTCAACTATGTTTTATTTTAAACACTTGTAATAAAAATATTACTATAAATACTGCTCTACTAAGTATTGAACACTCTTCAAAAAAGTAAATTACTACAAACAGTGGACTGTTAACCCATTTTTTGTAATACCCCCCTCTCTCTCTCTCTCTCTCTATATATATATATATATATGTAATAATCCTCTCTCTCTCTCTCTCTCTATATATATATATAGATATAGATTTTTATGACAAAAAATGGGTTAACAGTCCACTATTTGTAGTAATTTACTTTTTTGAAGAGTATATATTTATATTTTTTAAGTGTATATATATGTGTGTGTGTGTGTTCTTCTGAGATAGGTGTTAAGTATATGATATTTCACATTATATTGTAAATAGCTTATGATTCAAAAAAGTAGTTGGTGTGGGAGTGAATATTCTAGAACTAAGAAGGATCAATTAAGAAAGGCAATGTGAGAGAAAGGACTGTTTTCTGGATTATTACATTTCTTTTAGAATTCAGTTTCCTTTCTTTTATTTCTTTTGCTTCTTTTCCTTTCACCCTTTCTCCATCATAACCACATTCAGGAAGTATTCCCTCTGGCATATTTCCAATAGCTAAGATGTGGGCAAAGGGAGGATAAGTGGGTTGAGATAAATTTGTCCAATCAATATCAACACAGAAGACCCTATGGTGTCATCATTATCCTCATACTCATTGTTGTTACCCTCTCTTCCTTTGTGATTGTCTCCTCCACCCCAATGTCCAATACTTACTATTGATGATAAAGACCAACGATGTTCATCATCGGAAGTAGATTTCAGAAACAAATATCAATTCAACTGAAATTGCATGTCATCTCTCAAAAATCCCAGTAAAATAAGGAATTTTGGCAAGCATTAAAAAATAAATCAAGTCAGCTCAAAAATTTGGTTTTATAAATGATTGACATCATTTTGTAATCTTTCTAGGTTGAAAGAAAAATTAGAAATTTATTCATTAGTTATTTGAGTTTAAAAGTGATTTCCCCAAAATATAGCTTGTATTTTTTTTAACTTTTTTTATAAAGTTGAAGAAAGCAAAGATTAAGTAATCTTATAAGTCAATCTTACAATTTTTAGCTAAAACAAGAATTTCTTTTCATTTTGTCAAAACTGGCAATAACTCTTGTTATATATATATAATTATCTTTTAAGGAAAATGGAAAATAAATTCCGACAATGTGAGATAAAAATAAAATAAATATTTGAGAAACAACAAAATATAGATTTATTGTGGGGTAGTCAACATTATAATGTTTCAGTTGTTATAACCATCATCAGTGCTTATATTTTTAGTAGTGTGAAGCTTTCTGGTGTTATGACCTGTGAATGAATTTAGAAATGTGATAAAGAAGTTAAAATTTTTGAGGATGTTAGAAGAAATTTCAGAAAACTATGATGTCAGTCACAAACTATTTATAATGTTTTGATATTTGAAATAGTCGTTGAGATGAAATTTAAATAGTTTCGCTGACAGGTTTGTGTATTTTTTGTTTCGTTGTATGTTTTTTTTTTAAATATTGCTGTAATTATTTATGTTTGTTGATCTTTGTGTTATTTTAATTTAGATATATTTTAATTAAAGGTAGGAGTGGTATTATATAAGATCTTATAAAATATTTCATAATTTTGTTATGATATTTTGAGAAAACAATCTAGGATAAAAACCTAAATTTGTCCCCCTTGTTTTTGTTCAACTAACTCATAGAGAAGACTGTATATCCATTAAATCCAGTTGAGCATTAATTTAAAAGGCTGAGAATCTTCCTATTCTACATAAGTGTGAACAGAAAATAAATCAGTCAATAAGAAAAAAAAATTCTCACAAGAGGATCATGGTACAAAAAAAGCAAAAAAATGTAAAGTAATTATCAGTTACATTGTTTTGAAGGTGAATCTGTTTTACTTACCAACTTCTGACTCATCTGTCCCAGATAATAAGTGCATAGCACACACAAACACTAATTAGACACAAATCCTACCTTCTTGACCTGAATCAAGAATTAACCATTTTCTTTAAATATATAACCAAGAATTAGACTTACTATTTGCTTGTGTTGTATGGTTACAGCCACACCCTAACATTTTACTCTCTAATTTATTATTGATAGTCATGATGGTAATTTCATATTAACCATTCTATTAATTAGCATCATTGCTTCATTTTCAGAGAAAGTATTCCTTTGTATCTCAAGGTTAATATATTCAATTGAAAAAAAATGGTCTTCTTCATTCAATTCTTTTTATATTTAAGAAAAAGGTTTATCTAAAAAGATTCAGAAAAATCTAGCAGTATTTGGAAGATATTTTCTCAAACAAAGATAGTCTTCTTCATGTCACTCTCATTTCCCCCCCTCCTCTCTCTCTTCATATCCACACATTTATATACAGGATGATTTAAAAGTGGGTGGACAAAGTTTGTGTATTGGTTCCAACATGATGGCCACACTTGATTCCAGTAGATTTCTTCTTTTGGGGAGTGCTCAAGAACCAAATCTGTAGTTAAAAACCAAGAAGTGTTAGTGATTTCAAAAGTTAAATTTTTTTTTTAATCATTTTACCCCAAGCAAGGCATTAATGCCACTGATTTGCAGGGAGTTACATAAGAGAATAAAAGAGCCAAATAAATTGGCAGGAGGAGAGTGAAGACAAAGACAAACTAACTACAGGGGATGAAAGAGAAAGGGCAAGAGAATGATGTGAGCACAGGAGTGAAGACAGTTACGAAGGTAGAAAGAAAGGAAAAGAACAAGATACACGGGGCGATGTAGAAAGGGCTGGAGTCAAGTGGATAAGAGATGGGAATTGACTTTGCATTTAAATTCCTGGGGGTTGTAGCCCTCAGGAAAGCAAGTATATGGAAGGGAGTTCCACAGGCGGGAAGCATGAGAAAAGAAGCTGATGGAATAGAATTGTCACCTGCATTTGGTTGATCTAACTGTAAAAGGGTGGGACCTTGTTTCCAGTCTGGTTGCATAAGAGGTGCATTTGAAGAAATACAAAAAGAGACTTGTGCAAAAATTTTTGTCAGAGTGTAAGGGGTTGACATCAAAGTAGTATAAATTGTAATGGACAACAGTTGATAAAATTTAAGTGCTTTTTCATTATTGTAAATACAGTTACATATGTAATCTCAAAATAAATCTTAGATGAGTTTTGTAATTTGCTTGAAACATTGTGTATTTTAGGTGTATGGATAGGTTTTGAAGGCTATCACAATGTGTTTAGAAAGATGAAGGAATCTCGAAATATTAATCATTAATAAATAGGTAATACCTAACACCTCCATTGCTTCCCTTCATCTTTCTAAACGCATTGTGATAGCCTTCAAAACCTACCCATACACATAAATATTAGTATTTTCTGTTCACCTAATATAGAACAGCATATATATAATGTCGGTGTGTGTGTATATATATATATATATAAAACTTTATTTGTTTAAGCATTATTTTTAATCAATACTTGTATTTAAGTGGATGCTCTGCTTTTTCTATAATTAAACAGTACATTTTAATAATAAATTCAAATAAATATGTTGGTTAATACCAAATTTCCATATAATTTTGTAATATGGTCTTCATTTGTTTACATTAGGATATGATCCCGAGAAGAGATAGCTGGTCTAAAGAAATCTGGAGATTATATATCCAAATAGCTTAATTCAGACATTTGTTTCCATGATATCTTCTGTAGTTGAGTGGTAAAACATACTAACTCTAGTGGTGGTATCTGGTATATGGGAGTATGCAGGTTTGAATCCTGCTGGAAGATAGACATTTTTCAAACCAAGTTTTCTTGAACACCTAGGCCAGTGGATAATTAAAATGTACTGTTTAATTATAGAAGAAAAACAGACTAACCCCTCAAATACAATATGCTTGACATGCATTATTTTGCATACATATACTTACATTCATATTAAACATTTAGTGTTTTTTGTTAAACAGATATAAATTTTTCCTCTATATTTAAAATATTCACAGTTCCTTTATTACACGTGACACATCTGACCAATGGAATCAAACCTCAATCAACATACTGTCTCTGTGGATTTAAAATAAAAAAATTTAAGTTTTTTTTTAAATCATTCATCTTTAAAAAAAATCTCTGAAAACTCTTGTTAAAGTGAAACATGTTAGATTAAAGACACTTTTTTCCTACCTATTCTTTACTTATTCTATTCATCTTGTCAGGTTTCAATCCATATATTCATATTCAACTCATATATATCTCAAAAGAGAGAAAAGCAAAGTTACCAGACTGCTTCAGTTAAAATAGTTTTATAAATCCTTTTTTTTTTTTATAGATTAATTTGAATTTGCCTAATCTGTAGAGACAAAAGTGAAGATTCCATTGGTTGCTAAGAATTAAGTCAATATATCTTTAGCGTTCTTTCATCTGCACACTTAGAAGGTTGCATATCAGATCAACTCAAACACTTTGATAGCAACATAAAGAATGAGTTCACTTGCCTGAAGTAATTTTGGAATGGAAATGGATACTTCTTGGATAAAACTAATTTAGGACCAATGATGTACCACCAGAACAATTAACTTAATACCAATGGCTTGTGAAACAAAGCTGTCTTAAAGTACTTATATTGCATTATTCATAAACTCTTCTCTAAGTTTTATAAAGAGACAACTAAAAATGAAGCAGACAAATATTTTTGTTCAAAATCAAAAAATCCATGCCATATTCACAAGAGAACAATCAAATGGGTGATTTAACTAAATGCTCTTAGATTGAATATTATGATTTAACTCTAGTTTTTGTTTTAGAGGCACTTAGAAAAAATTAACATTTTTTTTGTTTTCTAATTCTCCAATTTGAAAGTTGTATTGTCAATTGCCATTCAAAATTGAATCCAATACCTTATTATTTATTTAATCCCAAAGGTCAATTTTTAAACCGTAGCAATCTAAAACAATATCAGGAATTTTAAAAAACAATTTCATTAAAGAAATGGAAAAACTTTGGTACTTGTTCATAATTTTGCTTCATTTACAATTCCTCACCCCAGAAAAACCACACGATGGAAAAGCTCTTGGCATGATTCCGAGATGCAATTGAAAAGGGTAAAAGCAAATAATATGAAAATGATCTTCAGAGGTGGAGAAGTTATTTTTCCTGGCATTGAACTTAAAAATTACTTCCCACATAATACATGTATTTGTTTGACCTGCTGTGTCTTAAAATTCAACACTCTTATGCACGTTTCTTTGACAAGAAATCAGTCTTAAAAGCTAATAAACTCTGAATTTAGGGGAGGAAAAGGCTTGAGGATATTTTTAACCTTGAACATCAATAAGTTGTCATCTAAAACAACCAAATTAAAAGGAGACTTTAAAAAAATTTGAATTGAAAAATTAAATTAAAAAGGGAAAAAAAAAAGAAATGGTTGCATATTAATTAATTGTAGAAAATGTCATAATGTGGGCAAAATCACAAATATTGTGGTTTGTGGTGGGGGTAGCTATGCTTTCTGGAAGTTTTTGGCAATAAAAGAGTTGAGGAGCACATGATACATTGCAGTATGTGTATTGTTACAAAACAACGTATATATATATATATATATATGTATATATATACATACCTGTGTTTTTTACAATATTTGAAAAACCATATACACACACACGATTTTGATAGTGTATCTACATGCACCAGGGTAAATTTAAGTTCATGCCTATGAGAAACATTCTGTATATTAATCTGTATGAATGCCTATCTTAAAGATGAGCTTCATAATTCTGTGTATGCAAAGAAATGCTTATATAATGCAATCTGTGAAAAATCAATATATAATACAGTATATCATCAATAATATGTAGGATTATGGTGATTTTATATGTTTTCTTTTCATTTGTAAACGAGTTTTTGCACAAACCAGGTTTCTACCTTTCAGTGTCTTCAGGCAATTTACATTAACATATAATTATAAGTTATTGTAAATCACCTGAAGACACCAGAAGGCAGAAACATGGGTTGTGTAACAACTCATTTACAAATGAAAAATATTCAAAAGTTCTATAATATAATTGTATTGAACACTTTTTAATACAACTATGTACTGGTCTGATTTAATTATGAAATTATGACCAAAAACTAAATATATATATATATATATATATATATATATATATATATATATATATAGTCATCTGCAGACAGATCTGTTTCGCTGTATCAGAGCTCATCAGTACGGTTAGACTCTGATTGCTTTTAACCCAGGATTGAAACCCGACCGAAGTGGCATCAGTCTGCGGTTCTACCTCTGGGCCATGGGCGCACGGTAGAAGGCAGTAGCTTGCATATATATATATATATATATATATATAGATAGATAGATAGATAATATAATTTTATATATAAGTTGTATCTAAAAGTTGATATTTTTAGATGTGTATATATGAACAAAACAGGATTAACCTTTCTGAATAAGTGTGTGTATTTCAAACAGCACATATACACACTTGAATGTTTGTATGTGATTAAACTTTTTATTTAATTTTTAAACATTAAGCAAGATTCATTTCTACTATTTTGATTTCTTTGTTTTCTGTTCATTCTTCACATGTAAAAAATCAATAAGTAAAAAAAGAAATAAATAAAAATAAAATAAGTAAAGATAAAGAAATACCCTTTACATTTATTTGGATTATATTTTAAAAATTGAAGACATTTATAATGAAATGGTTTTAAGTGCGAAAGGAAGTGCTTGTATGTCCTTTGCAGGCCAATATCAGTCTCCTTTTGACCTCTTCAATTCAAAAGAGGAAAAAAAGAAGAGAAAGAAAATTGGGAAGGGGAAAAGAGGAAGAAAGAAATGAGAAAAAAGAGAAAAGTTAAAGAAAGAAGAGGAGTAAGAATGATATTACGAAGACAAAAGAAGGAAACTGCCAAGTACAAGAGAAAAAGAAGGGGAAAATTAAAAAAAGAATTTATGAATAAAAGCAAAAAAAAAGTAAAAGATAGTGATGTTTTTTTGTTTTTTTTGTGGGGGGTTGTGGGTTGGAAGGTGAAAGGTGGAAGAAAGAGGAAAGTCATTTATCACTGACAAAATATCTCACTTGGTTTTGCTCTCTTTTTTTAATGTGCTTTTAATTTTTTTTTTATTCTCTATCATTTGTGCAAATGACATTTTTCTTTTTAGGGAAAAATAAATTTAAAGTGTTCGTTACTGATCTCCCATTAGATAAGAATAGATTAATTAAAGAGTGTCTTTCATTTAAGAAATAAAGAAAAACTGTTAAAAAAGAAAACTGTTTGTAACTCTTTGCTAAATAGAAAATGAGAAACTTGGCAGGAAGGAAGTAAAAGATGTCCATTAATGGTAGAACTAATTTTTACTGCAAAGAAAAATATTTAATTTCAAAAAAGAAAACACTAGAAATAATCAACTCTCTTTTTCATTTTTTTTTTCTATGAAATATAGATATTTCTTTTTTTTTTTTTTGTATACCACTGACCTAATGAACTTCTCTTAAAATTTAAAATTATTTTTTCTTAATTTCTATCAAGAATGTTCCAGCATAGGATTTTTGAGATTAACTAATTCTTACTTAACTACATGAGGTCAAGTGGAGATAAGTAAATCTGTTAGGACATTATTTTCAAGTTTTTAAAATTGAAAAGAAAAGTTTTTAAAAAAAAAGTGAAAATTTTAAAAAATATTTGTTAAACTAAACAAAAAAACTCAAAAGAAAAAAGATTACAAGATATTTCGATGTAGATATATAACTTCAAAAATAAGATTAATTCATCACTTAGCGAGATTTTTTTTAAAGGAAATAGACAGAAGTTTAGGTAAGTCACTTATGTTAATCAAAAGTAAAAAGAAAACTGTTAAATTAGCAAAATAAAAAAGCCAAATTTCTATTAAAACTAGTAATAAAGGAGCACTTGAAATCATTTTTTATTGTATAAACTAAAACTTAAAATTATTTACATTAGTAAGCAATTTGACAATTTCTTATGCTTCAAGAAAGATTTTCCTTTTTTTTACAACTAAGTGACATCATCTTACTTTAGTGACTTAAATTTTATAAGCATCTTTATATAAAATTTATCTCCTTCTATCTATCCATATATATATATATATATATATATATATATACACACACACACACACACACACACACACACAAGGAAGAAAGGAATGCACACAAAAAATTATTTAAGTCCTCTGTTCAGTCTTTAGGAAGTGGGAGAATTTTTCAGCACCCTCTCTGGAGGTGTATACATATATTACTGATAAAAAGGTAGCTTGGAAAGCAGGCCCTTTGTCATAAAGTGCTCCATATTGAGATAAAATGCTAATGGGATTAATGTGAAGAAGCTTGTCACTTAACTGAGCAAAGTCATGCCAACTTCAAGGTTTTGTAAAGGCACCATTATGATGTCCTCACTTTGCAGGGCTTTTCTTCAATCTGCACTCACTCTCTCTCTCTCTCTCTCTCTCTATATATATATATATATATATATATATATATATATATACGTACCAACAATAAAGTAGCACTAATAAAGACTAAAGTCAGAAAAACTAATGCTAACAAATCAGTAACGTAAATCGTCAACAACCCAACAAGGACCACCATGTGAGTTAAAGGGGAAGAAAAAAAAGAAACAAACCAAGCACAATAACAATGAGTCAAGAGCTTGTTTGAAAGAAAAAAAACCCAAGACAAAAACTTTAACAGCAAAGAGCTCAATACGAAAGTACGAAAGTAGAGCAAAAATACAATAAACTAAATCTAAAAGTGAGCCAAATACTGACCACAGTTTCACTCAACGGATCATCAGGACATTTCCTGACGATCCATTGAGTGAAACCGCAGTCGGCGTTTGGCTCACTTTTAGATTTAGTCTATTATATATATATATATATATATACACACACACACACAGAGCTATTCAAGATAGCTACCTTATAGCATTTTCCTTTGCCTCAATAATGGTATAGATGCCAAGATCATTGCATAGATATCATTACCCAGACATATTCTATGGCTATCCATAACTGAGATTTTATAAAGTATGTCTGCAAGGAATTTTGTGAGGTCCACAATATCTCCTACCTATGCTTATTGGAGTTTAAATCTGGCTAGTACAACTGCTAATAGAGAAGATGCATTTGAGCTGAGTGTTTCTGGAACAAGTTTTGTGTCACTCACACAATCCATGATGCATGTATGTCACATTGTCATACCTGTCAAGACAGACTCCAGATGAACTAGAGGTCTTTGCAAACTCTGACAAAATGCACCTTACACCATTAGCTTGCACCTTACTGACAGGCTGAAGCCATAACCTCATGCTGTTTCTTTTATTTTTTTAATTTGACTGTCTTCCTGAAAGAATAACAAAAATGACTTGTTGGATTAAATGTCATTGTACCAGCCATTTACAGTCTACTGGCAATGTTTTCTGTTCAAAATGAGGTAATGCTATTCTGTCAGTCATGGCAATATTATTGATCAACAACTATGGAATCCTATAGAATACAACACATGTAGAGTATGTTGACTGATTGGTTAAGCAGTACCACTATTGAATTGAAACTTAATTTAATACAACGTTCTCTTTCATTGGTTGGTCACCATCCTTGTAATTTACTGCTGGTTCTGTTCGTGAATCACTTGTGGGCATCTTCTGTTTTCACCTCTCACACTTGTCTGTCCAGAATTCATTTTTTTTCACTTGGTACTATTGTCCATGATTAAACTATAGCTTTTAAAAAAAGAGGAACCCATCTTTCTTTTATTCTATACAATCATTTCACATTTAAGCTGCTACATCTTATAGCTCCACTGTATCTTTACCTATTATTTTACTTATATCATATGCTTAGTCTCTTTGTAAAAGAATTTTCTACTCTACCTCTAATTTCTTTTTGGCAATTATATATATATATATATATATATATATATATTGATTGTTTAATTACTTAGTTTTTGGTCATAATAAAATTAGACCAGTACACATTTGTATTAAAACATGTTCAATACAATTATATTGTAGAACTTTTGAATATTCTTCATTTGTAAACGAGTTATTATGTGGCCTAGGTTTCTACCATGTGGTGTATTCAGGCAATTTGCAATAACTGATTTTACCGTTTACTCTTTTTTTTTTTTTTTTTTTTTTTTATGAACGCTAACGTAACGGGGAATTTTTGAATACACAATTTCTAAAATTACAAGAAATTATGACGTTTTCAACCATGGTTGTATGAACTTAATAGGTATTTTTTGGTATGGTTACAGTTAGTCAAAATTTCTGTTCTTTCATTTAATAATTTATTTTTAATTGAGAATAGCATAATTGCTAACTTTTCTTCTTGACACAGTCTACATATTTTGCCACTGTTGTAAGGCTTGGCTATTTTCATTTTATATATATATATATATATATAGTGTATCGAAGCAGCAGATAATTTTCTAAACGTAAAATAAACCCACTCCATATATTGGTTTTACTACAACCACACTCTCCCATAGACTTACCTGTCACCTTTCTGATCAGAGTACAATTAAACAACATTTCTTAGAAAAATATAGCCATGAAGGTAATATCAGACAGATTTTAGTCAACAATACAATAATAATCACTCATACTGTAAAAAGAACCTTCAGATATTGGAGGCCATCTACATTTAATCCAAACAACCCACACTTAATAAAATCTGGTTGTAACACATTACATTGCATTTAAATATATGGTTCTGTTATCATTTTGAGCTCTCACATGATGTGACTTTATAGAACTGCATTACAAATTTATAAACTGCGTTTGCTATTTTTGGTAACTGTTATCATCAAAGTTTTATGTTAACACAAGATAAAATCTTCGCTGATGGTGGATGTTTTTATGTTAACGTCCTTGTAACCTCTCTGAAGATGGCTCATGAAATGAAAGCTTAGAACTAACTTAATAGAAAATTATCCAAATGTTGGAGAATTTTTGTCTTTATTTTCACCTGAAATTAAAGCCAAAATACAATGTTTAGAATGGCTCATGATTAAACATAATAGATATTCATTGTCTCATATATATATATATATATAAACTTATTACCATAAACATTATATTTAGTGGATACATTTGCACTATTTACATTGTTTGAACTGTTGTCCTCATCTTTGTTGCTATATTCAAGACATTTCAGCCATTGTATGCTCTGACCATCTTCAGGTAATTGTGTTTTCAAAGGACACATGGCACCGTGGTTAAAAGTGTTGGTTGAATGATTTGACCCAAAGAGTTGTGATTTCAGTATCTGGCTACTGCAGAGGTGAACAAAAAATTTAGGGAGATGATTTAAAGGGAGATAACTAATAGTGAGACATCTGGAAGAGACATGATTCATGGAACTAGAACAATCTACCCCATTGAATGAAATAAAGAGTTCAGTTCAAAATTACAATCACCTGAAGAAGGCTGAAGTGTACAATGGCCAAAATGTTGTGAATATGGCAACAAAGATAAGAACAACATCCCGAATAATGTAAATAGTTTAAATAATTGCAATATCTTATCACAGAAATATAGACAAATATTAGCAGATATATGTTTGAGTAAATATCACAGTTTTTTTACGGGGGGTTGAAGTGGTAAAAGTGTAATAGCTATCTAACATTCTGGGCATTCGAGGATGTTAATGCTTATATCATTTAGAATAATATCAAATGATTTTGGATTATAAATAAATACTCAATTTCTTTGATATATATATATATATATATATATATATATACAGCATTAGAGAATAACAATGATTTGTGCAGTTTTTTTTAAAAGAAATGATGTATTTCATACTATTTTTAAGTGGATAATTCTAAATGAAAATAGAATGGTTCTTTTGTTATTGTTATCTTGCAAAATTTTACAAGGGAAGGAAGCAAAGATGAACTCATTCGAATCACCCTAAATTTTCTTCATTCTTTCATTGATGAAACTGCAATATAGGTAATTATTAAATATTTATAAATTCATTTGATGCAATTGTTATTGTGCAGTATTAACAAAAGAACCATTCTATTTTCATTTACAATTATTCACTTGGTAATAAATACTAAAAAATAGTATGAAATACATCATTTTTTAAAACACTGGGGTGGCCTAATAATTATGGCCGGTAGTGTTTGTATATATATATATATATATATATGCATATGCTTAGGTAGATCTGAACTGAGACAAATACACATATGTAGCCCTATGCTTGACCTTATTTTATTCATGATCTTTAGCTAAAGATCTTCAGAAAGATTTTGAAATCAGTATACAAATGAGAATAATAAAAACAATTATGCAGATGAGACTCTTGATTAATTTAATGACACAAATGATAATACTAATTACCAAATGACAACATCAATAATCAGGATGTTGATTAATTTAAACATGTGATGAGTCAACAATTCAAGATGATGATGATGGAACATGTCATATATAAAAGGAGAGAGGGGAAAAGTTATAATTGCAGAAAGAAATCACTTTCAACGATTACCAGGACTGAATAACTATGGGCATTTATGTATGTGTGTGTATTTCCATGAATATGTACATATATTTGTATGTGTATCTTTGCATCACCTACTCTTCCTATTTGTTATAAATTAGAAATAATGTAGAAACAAATATAATAGGATATAAGTATCATAATTGGTATCGTCAAATTGTTAGTGATAATAGTATAAACATATGTACGTGTGTGTGAAAAAGAAAAAGTATAGACTCATCTAATTTGTTATTGATTAGGAAACTAGTACAACTGTGAGTGGCCTTTGTTTCGGACTAAGTGTGAAAAAAAAAGTAATATCTCAAAATAGTAAAAGCAAAAATAAGTAAAAATTAAGGTGTCATCTCTGTCTACCCGACCTCCAACTTGCCCATTTCTCCCTCACCCCACACAGATTTCAGCTCATGGTCATTCAATAATAGCCATACTGGACATGAATACCTAATCTGTGATAAAAATACCAAGACAAGAATAAGATATTCTTACCACTTAGTATTGTAAGTATATAAAGAGTTTGTTACATTTCTTTTTTTGACAATTTACTTATTTGGACAGACAGACAGACAGACAAATTTACAAACAGACAGGTGAATTAAAAGGCAGATTTCATCATAGGCTAACTGCTTGGTAGAATTACTGAAAGTGTTTTTAGAAAGATAACTTATAAAATGAGAATGACATTTAACGCAAAAGTTTAAGTTTTGCAGCTACCCTTCATAAAGTTGGATTGTTTTTGATCAAAGGCATCTGTAATGATCAGATTCTAGCATCCATTTGTCAGACATCCTCTGGTCAAAACAGATATTTCATGCTCCAGTTGAGATGCACAGTTCGGCCTTGCTATTGCCAGACAAAGCCACACCAAAATATCCCAAAGCTCTTCTCACATTGATTTCTTGCTCTGTAAAGGTGAAAAAACGAAAAAGGATAAAAATATCACAGACTCTGTCAGATTTAGCTTTAACAAAGACAAAAAAAAAATGAAGCTGTCTCAGAAAGTTTGCCTACTTTCTTCAACAATATTGAACAGGTTAAAATGAAAATGATACTGAGTAAATATTGTTTCTTTTTATCATGAAATCATCAAAAATGCTTAATGATTTACTTACTACACCTACGCTTTTTTCTTTTTTTTTTTACAAGAATAGTTTTCTCACTGAAATGACTTCTAAATGCTAAAATGAAATTCATTTAATTTGACCAAGCAAAATGTTTCATTTTATTAATCCCCCAAATCAAATCTCAATTCTGTTAAGAATATTCAAATTTAGCCAGTATTTTTACTTATGCATAACCATCTCCAAGATGGTAATTGGTAACAATTTTGTTCTAACCATCTCCATTAATCTTCTTTTATATTCTGTGTCTCTTCAGGGTGTGAATGATTATTACTTCCCACAACTTTTTTATCTTAATTTTTAGTAGTGTTTGTTTTTTTACTATCCATTCCCACTTTTAGTTCTTCACACAAGCTCATTAGGTAGGTTACTTGCCATTTCCCTCTATCCTATATATAAAATTCTTTGCTTATTGAGTGTCCCAGAAATTTCAGCTGTTTCTTTCTAATTTTAAATATAAGACTCCGTTTTTGCTGCCTCATCTTCTCTTCAGATATGAATTTACTCTAATATTGTTAAAAATTCTTGCTAACGAACTTGATATGAAATTAATGTATTTTCTGATAGAAGTGTTAATAGCAAACCGTGTTTAATACTGTTTTCCTAATTTATTTGTTAGGTAAAGCTATTAACACTTCTGTCAACAATTGCTGTAATTATCAAGTTGGTAGAATCATTCAGTGAATTGTTAGTCTGAAAGAGCTAGAATTTCAGTGTTAGCAATGTTATATTAAGCGGATGATGGCAGAACAAAGAAAAAACAATAGAGATTGAGGAAATAAATGTGTTAACAAAAAATGCAACAAATGGTAAATCAGTGTAAATGTCTCTTGTTCAATGAAAGAGATAGATAATCATAAAAGTCATCTGCGAAGGCGTATGGTAGGAGACAGAGGGTAAGTTGTGACTTACTGCAGCTATGGTCTTTGACAGGTATCATTGAAAATGAGAGGTTGCTTCAAAACCAGGACAAGCATTGTGAATTGTGGCTGATGTGCCGACCAACCAAGAACTCCCTTTGATGGTTTTTTTTATCCTTTTATTAGGCTCAGGTCAGCTTAAATTTTTATTTTGTTTCTTAGATGGGAGTGGGTACTATTAGTGAAAATTCTGAATTGTATTTTTCTTCAAGTGTGTAAGTAAAACAGAATTTATGCGCAGAGCCAATGTGCAGTTGACAAAGTTTTTAGTTCAGTCTTGAGTTTTGAAGTGTTCACATCCAGCTGGTGGTGGAAATTTCTGTAATATGAATCAGAAGATCTGGTTTTAAGAAGATTATAGCGGCAAGAATTTTAAAAACTGTCTTACTCTTTCCCAAAACAAGAAATTGCCTTGAACGTTTATTAACTCTGGTAATAAAAAAAGAACTGAATGTCAAATTTAACAGGGATGAATTACTTTGCTTCTCTTGATGGTTAACCATTAACAATTTTAGGTTAGCTTTACTACAGTTAAGACTTTACTAAATATAATAGAAACAAATAGATAAAAATGTCAAAGTAGAAAATATTTTAATTCACAAAGTTCAAAAAATTAAAGGTCAATCTATTTTTTTTATTTTGATTATTAGAAAATGAAAGACATTTTAAAAAATTTTGGATATGCTTTCTTTTATTTTTTTTCTTCTGTATTACTGATTGGCAGCTGTGAATGTACATAGACCTTTCTGGAACTTACATTATCTGTTGTTGACAGATACATATATGTTTTTATGAAATTTACATTGCCTGCAGTCAACATATATACTGAACAGTTATAGGTCAGATTTAAATTAAATTAGACCAGTAAACAGTTGTATTAGAAAGTGCTCAATACATTTGAAGAAAGATGGAGATTCAACGTTTACAGCATTTAGATATTTAGGTAGAGAAGATTGTCTGAAGAAACTAAAAAGGTCTAAACTATGGTAGATCTTTCCTACACACACACACACACACACATATATATATATGTATATATCAGCATGCAGTGTGGGTATAGAAGAATCCAAAGGAGTATCCTGTATATACAGTGGTAGGATAACTCTCTAAGAGAGCTCTAAACATATATGCATATAAATACATATAGAGCAAATATAAGAAAAATTAAGGCAGACATGTTTTTATAAAATCATTTGTTAAATAATGACGGAAGCTGATGATGGTTCACCTGAAATAGGTCCATACTTCTGATTCACCATGAAATAACGTGTCTGCCTTAATTTAATTTTCTTGTATATATATATATATATATATATATATATATATATATACACACACACTACCGGCCATAATTATTAGGCCACCCAAGTTTTTTTTTAAAGAAATGATGTATTTCATATTGTTTTTAGCATTTATTGCCAAGTGGATAATCCTAAATAAATATAGAATGGTTCTTTTGTTAATACTACACAATAACATGTGCATCAAATGAACTGTTCTGGTGTCCAGTTTTTGTGTTCTCTTCCCCATGCTAGTCTTTTCTTCTTATTGGCTGGCCAAAGTAAAGGATTCCTGTCTGCCTTGTAAAAGTTTGCAAAGTAATAATAACAAAAGAACCATTCTATTTTAATTTAGAATTATCCACTTGGCAATAAATACTAAAAATAGTATGAAATACATTTCTTTTTTTTTTTTCTTTTTTTTAACTAGGGTTGCCTAATAATTATGGCTGGTAGTGTATATAAGTATACATATTGTCCTATATCAATGACACAGCATGATTTTTTACCCTTGTTATTAAAAAGCAGTATCAGCAAATATTTCCTTTGCCATTTAATTAAAAAAAATTATTTAAACAATCAATAAATAAAAAATATGTATCATATATATATATATATATATATATATATATATATATATATAGTAGATCTGTTCATACTACATTGAGTACTGTTTTATTAACACCTGAATAAGAATATTATACAATGTGTACCCTCATATGTATATTTATTAATTCATGTAATTATATATACATTTATATATATTTTCAAGACACTGTCAAATGCAAACCCATAATGTGTCAAAAAACAACTAGCACTTAGTGTTATTTTCAAACCTGCATAGACATATAGTAGTATATGATGCAACCAGTTTTCTGATGCATTTTTATTTTACATTATGGAGTGGGGGCAGGGTCACTTAGCTTAGTCTGTAGGGCAGCATATCAGATTAAATTTAAAATGGCTCCACCCATGAGAAAAGAATGGCAGTATCTTTATAGTCATTTATTTCCAGTAAATATCAATTACCTATTTTTCAAAAAATAAATGCGTACAATGAGGCAACAATGATATGATAATGTAGCTGTGAAAGTATTAATTATTTTATGTCCAATTGTTAAATTGAAAAGCAAAACAAGGATTTTCTACTAGTTCAACTATTTTGTTCTGATTGGGATATTCAGAAAGTATCAACTGAACTATATCTGTCTCTTTATTTAATATTTGGTCACATCTGTTTAGTTGTGTGTTTGTCTATGGTTAAGATATCTCAAGATCCACTAGATGGATTCAGAGAAAACTTTCAGAAATGATTGGCCTCATGACTGGCACAAATTAATTACATTTGTATTTGATCTGGTATGAGATAAAGTTTTATAATATTTTTTCATACATTTCACCTGCTAAATACTGAATTACCTCCCCTAGATTGCTTTATATCATTACATATTCTGAATGCACTATTTTTTCACAAAAATATCATCTTAAAACAAAAAATAAAAATACAAAATGAATCAAAATATATCTTTGGAATATTAAAAAGTAAACACAAACTCTTAAACAATTTTAAAGCCTAATTTGTAATTTATAATGTAAATTTAATATCTTTTATCCAAAAGCAAAATAATATATATATAAACCAAAAAAATGAGTCAAAATACATCTTTGGGATATTAAAAAGTTTTTTTTTTTTGCAGTTGAATGTTGAATTTTCAATATTATTTATTTATTTTACTAATTTATATATATATATATATATATATATATATATATAATAAATTTGAAAAGAAAAAGATATGAAAATGAAATTCAACTAAAAATTAGCTATGATTTTAGAAAATAAGCCATGTTAGTTAGAAACATTAATTTTAATAAATTCTAATTTTTTCATAAAGACAAAATTATTATTTTGAATTTCACAAAGTCATTAAAATAATAGTGAATAAATGAGTCATTAGTTATAATGCAAGATCCACTGGATGAATTTGGGTGAAACTTTCAGGGATGATTGACCTCATGACTGGCTCAAACTGATTAAATTTTGTGTTAGAGCTGTTATAGGATAAAGTTTCTGAGTTATTTTTTCCAAATTTTTTTTTTTACTACTATTTTTTTACATTTCATGGTTCATTTTAATTGTGCATTTAATTTTGAGAGCAGTCAAGTACATTTTTTGTATTTTCACTTTTGAAAGCGCTCAGATTCATTGTGGTTATTCTCATTTTGATAATCATCTTTTGCAAATCACTGAGACGATGTTGGTATTGTCTTGGCGGAGGTTTACAGTTTTTTAGTGCTCTTGTTAGTATTACCTTGCTCAGTATTGAATATGGAAGAAGGATATTCTCAATCAAACCAGAGAAAAAGAAATTTTCAATTCCAAACTTGTTATTCTAAGTGACTCTAACCTTTCTACCTATTGCCTAGACCTTTAAGTAAAACTGTCATCTTGCATTTATGTTGTCCAGTGTGTGTTCTATATTCAGGCAGGTTGATAATTGTTTATATGTCAAGTGTCAAAAACACAGACATACAAGTTTCTACCTGTAATTCACCTCATGCTGTTACCTGACACTCTGGGAGTTAAATTGAGAGATTCAGGTTGAAACCTGAATCTCTGAAATTGCAATGCCATATATATATATATATATATATATATATATATATATGAAAAAATGATAAACCCATAAAAACAGAGAGGATAACCAAAAAGATTATAGCTAATATAAAATATTAAATTGATGAATATAGAGAGCTCAATGGATATTATCCAGAGCAATATGAAATACTGAGAGGAAAACTCAACGCATAATTAAACGGTTATCAATCTAGAAGTTATTTTGGCAGTTGTAAAGATTACTTACTGCTTTGTCAAACTCAATAAATAAAATGTTATATTAAACAATTTTACATTTAAAAATTTTCCACAGAGGAAATAAGATTTGGTAAAGGTATACAGTTAAACTTTGCAACAATACAGGAAGTGCCACAAAATTAAGAACACATTCATATACACAAAAAAACAAAGGAAAAAATGTATACAAACACAAAACAGAAGGATAAATATAAGCATACACAAAATAAGCAAACACAGGCATAAAATTGTAAGAGGCCATATATGCACACAACAATAGCGCAAAAATAAGCAAGCTAAAGAATAGAAATATATATATATATATATATATATATATATATAGTCATCCACAGACAAATCTGTTTCACTGTATTACAGCTTATCAGTACAGTTAGACATCTGATTGCTTCTAGCCAGGATTGAAACCCGATCGAATTGACATAAGTCAGTGATTCTACCTCTGAGCTATGGGTACTCGGTAGAGGAAGGCGAACTTTAACATGTTATATACAATGTCAACACATGCCAGTATCCGGTATATAATATATATATATATATATATATATATATATGAGAGAGAGATTTATATTTGAATGTATAGAAACAAACCTGTGTGAATACCAACATGTCTTCATCAACGCAGAAAGACAGGAAAAATTAATTTCATTTTCTTTATTCTTTGTAATTACAAAGCCAATATAATACTTTTAATTCAGTATAGCAACTGATAATTTTTTTTTTTTACATTTTTTATGTCAATGGTCATCAAATATTTTGTCATTACCACCATCATGACCATTTCCAGTGATGCCATTAACCCCAAAACTTAACATCTACTCATAGTCATATAACATTAAATACATTAAAAATATATTGTAATTTATATAGATTTGAAAATAGGAATAGTTCTATATCATTATAATTTCCTACAAAAATATGAAAATATGGTATGAAGAAGAAAATAAAATGAACTCAATTTTATCTAGATGTGTCATTTTTCCTCTCAAGAAAAATATTTTTTGGATTTGTTACATATCAGTAACATCCTTTTACATCAAAATAGTTAAATGTATTCACCTCTTCTACTCTAATAGTTTCTTTTCTTGCACTTCTCACTTGTGGAACTCCCTTCCCTTTACTTGTTTCCCTGATAAGCTACAATCTCTAAAAGTTTAAATGCCATGTGCATTGCCATCTTCTATCTCCTTGATTCTCATTCAGCTTTTATTCTTTATTCGACACCCCCTGTACCCAGTCTTTTCTTTTATTGTAACCCCCTGCACACTAGTTATGGTTCTACCTTACTCTGGGTGAAATGATTTAAAAAAAAAAAAAAATTTGTCATGACAAAATATGGTTATCCCCTTCATTACCCCTAGAAACATCAATTTTATGCAATCCATAGTCATTTATCCTTATTTGTCAACTGTTGGTTTATACTTACAAAGTACAACCATTTTTTTATCGTTTCACATTAAAAGCTACTTATTAACAGTCACCTTTGTTTTTTGTATATTACAGATTATTTAAAATGTTTACTTGAGTTAATGTGGATAAATCTGAATATTTTAAAGTCTGCATTATTTGAACTGAATTTACAATAAAGTAATATTTCTTTTATTGCTGACTCAGTGATAATGAATTAATATCCTTAAAGAAATATTTTTATGAATGCTCCCTCAGGAAGGCATGTTTTTGATATTTGTTCAAAAATCAGGATAAATATATTTTTGTTAATTATTAGAAAATCTGACATTAAAATATTTGTTAGTTGTGTGTTACTTCTGGGAAAATTTTTAATTAAGAGCAGAATTTTATTGAAAATTACATTTCTGATATAAACATGCATAAATGTTTTGATAAAATTCTAAATGTAAGCAATTTCTTTTAAACAGTACATGTACACATAGAAACTGTGTTTGAAGAAAACTTATTTTAATGATTAAATTTAAATTGTTTTCAAACAATATATTTATAAACAAAATATATATATTCGGAATTGAATTTTGAGAATTTCATCTGAATTTAAGTTTAAATTTAAGATTTATAAATAAGACCATGTGATAATTAAATTATTCAATTTCTAAAATTCATATAAATTTTTTTTAAAAACCCAATAGTGTCACTTTTCTAATTCAATATATGTAACTGCACATATGAACACACAAATGCACACAGAAATATATATTTCATATATGAATGTAAATTAATTCATACATATATTGTTATACATTTATTTGCAAATTAAATACACAATTGCACAACATGGATGCCCTTCTGTCTGTATATTTGTCTACATAGATTCAGGCATGCAATATATTTTTTGTATTTCATGATTACATTTCTTATGATTCTGCATGGATTTATGCAAAGAAAACTAACTTTAAAATGTCACAAGCTTTTTAAAATAAATTGTTTGACTGTTGAAGAAATTGACTTCTTTAAAAAGAAAAAAGATTTTTTTTTCCTTTAAATTTGCATTTTTGTTCCTGAAAGATTCCTTCTTATGTCTGTAGAGTTCAACATGAGGTCACCTACCAAGCAGTACCATGTCATGGACTCCTCACATAGATCAAATGGTATGAAAAATATCTCTAAAAATAAGACTTAAAACCTATTCCAAATTTTATGTACATACATCACATACTTTTTTTTTTATGAATTTTGTTCTTTCCTGTCAGTGAGTAAACAAACAAACAAAAAAAATAGTTAATTTTTCCCAAAGAAAGAGGGAGAGAGAAAATGAAAATGAAATGCTCAAGATGAATAAATATTTAAAAATAAAACAAAATAAAAAAATATCTTTTAAAAAATACTGTCAGTAAGATAACCAAATTATATACAAAAATGATTAAAAATGTCTCCCTAATTTAAAATATTTTTCTTGTTTAAAACACAAATTCATTATAAACTGATTTATATTTGCAATAATCTGAATTTATAAAAAATATCACAAATTAGCATTAAAATTATAGAAATTATGAATTTTATAAAATTTAGTGTTGTCTGTATATCAAATATTAACTTTATTATTTTTTCTTATACAGACTTTCCAAAGGGAGAGAAGAAAACAATTTTAACACAAAAAAGCTCAAAAAACATGTTTATTTAATACATTGAAAAAAAAGAAACAGAAAAGTTTACGCTCTCAAAACTGTTGTAATAACATTTAAAATTAGTTATTTCTCCCCTTGGAATGTATTTATCTTGCGCGACTAATTAAAATATATGTCTTGAAGTAATTTTGTAAAGCTATAAAGAAATGATTATGGGTCACATTTAAGAATATATTTCCAAATCTTTGATTTTTCAAGATTATATTTCCCATGCAAAAAAGCTTTTAAATACTTTTGTGGAATGGTATTTACTTTAAAATTTAATGCAGAAGAAAAGAGAAAATAAAAAATGCTCAATTTCTTTAGATTCAAAGTTGTCATTATCACTCGTGATATCACTCCATTTTGGCCAATGTATACATCAAGTATCCCAGGGATATAATTATTGCTTATTAAAATTATTTCTTTAAATAAAAGCAAAATTATATCACCATTTATAATGTGTACAGGGTTTATATTATAAAGTTCTTATTAAATCTTTTCAAAAACACCATTTTAACTCTAAGATTTCTTGAAATCATTATTTAGCCAGGTTGAATAAGTTTTAAAAGTGAATGTTAAAACTTATAGTACATTAGTAGATGATTATAAATCTCACATAGAAATCAAGCTATACTTAGATAAATGCGCTATATTTGATGGTATATGAAACCAATTTTTTGTTTTGCTGTTGTTTCCTAACAAATATTTGAATTTCATAAATTCAGAGTAAATATAAGAAAAGAGATTTTTTTTTTTTGTAACAAATAGAAAATATAAGTGAAGCTCAAAAAGTCATTTCATGGACCAACCAAGAATTCCCTGCTAAAATGTGGTGTGTGTGGGGTGGGGTGGCTGGGCAGAGTTTATATTATCCCAATCAAATCTGGTAAGTAAAAAGAAAATCAAGTAGAGAGAAAAGTGTATGAAAAAATGTCTTTTAGTGACTGTACAAAAAAATGTTGATTTTGTGTGTAAATCTTTGAGTATTTCATCTTTAATTAATTTATTTAATATTAGCTTTTCATGGCCTGACTTTAACAAAATTAAATACTTGAAGGAGAATTAAAGAAGAAACAAAAAGTAAAAAAATTAATGAACTTGCAAAAAGAATCTTTTTAAGAAGAGTGAACAAATAGTTGCAGGCATATAAACAAGGTCAAAAAAGCAATGATTTTAAACAAATCAACTAAAAAGATAGAAATTGATAGAAAAATAAAAAGGGGAAAAATACACGAGGAGAAATGAAGAGGAGAATCTCAGATAAAAAGAAAAAGTCAATAAAATAAGCAAACGAATACTGTAAAGTTCTTGTATACTCATGTGAAGAAACTGGTGTCTAGGGATATTGATTGTTTCAGGCAAGTTCTTTCCTCAATGGCTTTCCTATCTACAGAAATTGTATTTCTATTTCACACACACACAATATATATATATATATATAAAAACAATTATACACTCACTGATGTATACATATAAACACATACATATCAACATTGTAAATCTATATAAATATACACTATATTTAAATACATTCATAGATTATTTATACATAGAAATATTCTTGTAAACATACACATATATATATATATATATATATATATATATATATATGCACATATAACTTAGAAGTAGTACAAACTAATGTGTTGGTAGTCCACTGTTCGTAGTGATTTACTTTATTAAGAGTGCTTGATACTTATAATAAAAATATCACCATATACATATCATTTCATCATCATTGCTGAATATCCTTTTCCATGCTAGCATCAGTTAGATGGGGCTTTTCTTGATGGCTCTGTAATTGAATCATCATGAATTACTGGAGCAAGTTTTATAGCTGTATACCCTTACTAACACTAACCAGTTTAGGAAACTGGAAACTCAATGTTATTTATCAAGAGACCATCTCTAGGAAGATTACCTACCAAAGTTAGAGAGTTTAGTCTACACCGTTCTACACAGGGTAGATGTAGAGGATTTTATTTCAGAGATTTTTCTCTCCTAAACGAGTTGCTATCAAAGCTAAAAACTCTTACCCAGGCAAACTTTTTTCTTCTTCTTCTTTTAAATGATCCTAGTTTGGGGGTTAACTATTTGCCCATAGCTGGGACTCTAACAGATGCTACGACTCCATGTCAAGGTGGACATAGGAACAGCAGCAACTAAGAGTTAGCTCAATGCTCCTCTAAACCTCCCAATCAGAGACCTTGCTGCCAGATGTAGTTTATCATCATACCCATGACCATATATATATATATAGAAAGAAAAATCTTTATATATATTGTTGCTCTACTATTGTATTGAGCGCTTTAGTGTTAAGGTTCTCATCTCTGGGTTTTTTTCTTTCTTACGAGTATTTGATGTATGTTCAAGTACTTAGTTTGTTTCTTTTTTTTACTTCCCCTTTTTTCCCCCTCTGAGTTTGTTCTCGGTGGGTTTTTTGAGACGAACTGAAATATATTATAACAATTATTAGTATTAGCATTATTATTACTGTTATTATTATTATTATTGTTATATATATATAATCAGTTAAGTGCCATATGTGATACAAGCTGGAACAATCATGTCTCAAAAATGACATGACTGGCTAAGCAGAAGATTTCCTGCAGTAGGCTCCCATTACTTTCTGCAGTAGATTGATTGGCAACCAAGGCTGTAGAAATCAATCTGTCCTATTTAACCCATAGACAAAGAGAGGAGTGACAGAATAATGCCTTTCTCAAGGGTATTTGTGCGTAAATGAATGCAATGAATTCAAATGGAATACAAACTTAGCTCTACAATTTCTCATTCCAAGTCAATAGCAACTGCATTACAACACATACACACACACACACACACACACACACACACACACATGTGTATGTATTCGTTAGCTTAAATAATGTGCCTTTCATTAAAGACCACAGAACAATTTCTTCAAAGAAGTTTGCAATTATCTTTTGGTTTTTAAAACTATTTTGCTTACTAGTTTAGATTATATTTCCTCCTATTGTTTATCAAGTTTGACCATATTTACATAGTTTATTTTGAAATGGGATTATATATATATATATATATATATATCATGAGTAACGAAAAAAGTGCTGTTTTAAATTCCAAATTTAAAGATATTAGAAGCATTAACCATAAAAACCAAAACGTTCATTATCATTCAGTTTATAAATTCTTACATTAAATGCATTTCACAAGTAAAAGAAATGACAAAATACTACACACTAACATGTAAAAACACTATATTTGAAGAAAACTGATACTTAAAAGCTACAAAAGTAGAATACATGCCTTTAGATACAGTCTAATTAAACTGCAAAAACCTCTTCGATAATGGCTTATGAAAGGTGAACATACTCAGACATATACACTACCAGCCATAATTATTAGGCCACCCCAGTGTTTTAAAAAAATGTATTTTATACAAGGCTAGTAGCGACAATTTACCCATCGCACCCTGTAGATTTGCTCTATATATATATATATATATATATATATATATATATACACACACACACTACCAGCCATAATTATTAGGCCACCCCAGTGTTTTAAAAAAATGATGTATTTTATACTATCTTTTTAGTATTTATTGCCAAATGGATAATTGTAAATGAAAATAGAATGGTTCTTTTGTTAATACTGCACAATAACATGTGCATCAAATGAATTTATAAATATTTAATAATTACCTGTATTGCAGTTTCATCAATGAAAGAGTGAAGAAAATTTAGGGTGATTTGAACGAGTTCATCTTTGCTTCCTTGCCTTGTAAAATTTTGCAAAGTAAAAATAACAAAACAACCATTCTATTTTCATTTAGGAGGTTGAGAATAGCATGAAACTAAGTCTTAGTTGCTGTTGCTCCAAGGTCAAACCTGACCCAGAGTGATAGCATCTGTTAGGGTCTCCGTTATTGGTAATTAGTCAACTTCCAAACTGGGGTTATTTAAGAGAAGAAGAAAAAGTTAGGCTACATAAGAGTCTTTAGCTTTAGATAGAAATTTGTCTAAGAGAAGGAAATCTCTAAAATAAAAACCTCTACACCTACTCTGTGTAGAATAGGGTAGGCTGAACTCTCTAACCTTGGTAGGTATTCTTCTTAGAGATAGTGTTTCAATAAATAACACTGAGTTTCCAGTCTCCTAAACTGGTTAGTGTTAGTAAGGGCATACAGCTGTAAAACTTACTTCAATATTTTATGATGTTTCAATTACAATGCCATTAAGAAATCTTGTACAACCCATGCTAGCATGGAAACAGATGTTAAATGATGATGATGAACATGTTTTGTCCTCTTATGGGCTTTATTAAGTCAAATGTGCTTTGATAAAGTTCATCAGAGGATGAGATGCATGAGGAAAGAATAGTTTTCCTTTTGTCTTTATTCATATTATGAGTGGGCTTCTGCCGCCAAAATTGATGGCAAAATATTTATATGCTGTCTAAAATGTTGGCAACATATATATTGACGTTTCTATTATTGAGTATCTTAGATTAAGATATAAAAAACAAAACACAAAATAATCCAAACCACTGAGCTTGATAGAAGGGATATATATATATATATATATATATATATATATATATGTGTGTGTGTGTATTGAGGCAGTAGATAATTTTCTAAACATATACTGTTAAATATAACAGACAATGAATGTCTATTATGTTTAGAATGGCTCGTGATTAAACATGATAGACATTCATTGTCTGCTATATTTAACAGTATATGTTTAGAATATATATATGTATATATATATATATATATATATAGTGATGATCCATGTATACTGCCTTAATATGTATAGGAAAAACTACTAAAAAGTTGTAAGTTTAAAAATGAATGTTTTTGGCAGTGTTTGTTTATTTCTATTATTAAATTTTATATTTCAGACTGTCCTCGGCCCTTCATCAGAAACAAATGATTTTAAAATTTAAATTAGAAACGTATTTCGCGAGAGCGTTCATGGAGAGATTGTTTACATCATGTGACGCAGAAAACGACAAATTTTTTAAAAATATTTAAAAACGTAAACGTAAACGTAAACCTAAACCTAAACCTATCTTTAATAATACTTGTAAATTTTGTTTTAGAGAAAATTTTTTAATTGTATCTAAAAAATATTTAACTATTGAAATATTTATAAAGATTCAAAACACCTAAGTCCCTATTTAACCCTAGCTTGTGTGTATTTAATTTTAATACATTTTTAAACTTACAACTTTTTAGTAGTTTTTCCTATATATATATACTCACACACACACACACACACAAGTTTTTATTACAATATGGAGAGAATGTTTTTAGAGATATGTTTTATGTACATATGATGCCCTTATTGACACAAGATAGGAGTTATAAAAAACTTATTAACTCTAGTTAATTAATTTCTTCTAAAACAATTTTCTTTGTAGAATTTTCTAACAAACTCTTAGTAATAATTTCTTTCCTAATAACCTTGATAAACAAACAATTATTTTTATTGACAATTGACTATCATCAGCGTGCTCTCTGAAAAGATAAAAGATGCAAAGCAATAAAAAATAAGTCAAAGATCTATAACTTGAAAAAACACTATAAATAACCAACAGGAAACACGATTAATGACTTAAGATTTTTCATATTCTACAAAATATTCAAAACTTTACTATTTTTTTACCAAAAAAGTTTATATATACAGGCTGTCTGAAGTTATGAAAATCACATAAACCACAATAACTTGAATAAAATTTAGATGTCAAAACAAAGCTTAAATTTAATGTTTAACTAGTTTCAACGGGTTTTATTAATGTTTTTGAAATTATTATAAAAACTGCCATCGAAAGTTATTATCCCAAACCAGAAAATCTTCAATAAGTAAGTAATAAAATCAACACTTGGTCAACATCTATAATAGAACAAATAACAAACATGTATAAGTCTTTGAAGCATTTACATCCTAATATAGTGACTCTTCTTAATAACATCCAGCAATCAATTATTCATTTTGTTAAATATTTTTTTTTACTTCGGCAGGTTCAATTTCCAACATTAGTTTTAATTAGTTTCATATATTGTTTACCACCTTCATATAATTTCGTCGTTGACCCTAGATTTTCAATCAGATTCAGATCTAGACTTGATGGTAGTCATTCCATTATCTTCTCTCCTGTAAACTTTTTATGCTTAAAAAAATCCCATATAACCTTAACCACATGAGAAGTAACATTGTTATGTATAAATACACACTTCATTTCAAGGCTAAGACTTGTACCATTCAAAAAGAAACTTGTCCATCAAATCACTAGTTTGCACTGTTCAGTTTAAATTCTGCATGGATTTTGAATGGTCCAACAATGGCTTAGTCAACCATTCCAGATCATATAACCACACTGCCACTGTCTTACTGCTTTTTCTTTTTAATATATAATATGTGAATGTGTGAGATACAGATTAATTTAAATGTATATGTAGCAAGTTAACACCATCTATTTTTCAAAGTGGCAGTAAAAAGTGTTTGAGAATAAACAGAGAATAAATACTAATGTTTAACCTACATGCCTACAAAAAACAGTTTTTCAAAAGGACAGTTATTCCCTCAACACCACTATTATTGTTTTATACTTTTGACTCTCTTGGCAATATTTATTTACCAGATTGTAAAAATATGTGAAAGCAGTACAATGCAATATTCATTGTTTATTAATTATAAAGATTTATTATTTACAATTTTATAAAGAAATAAATTTGAAAAGAAAACTTTTTATCCAAGAATTTTATAAATTATCAAAATATGTAATTCAATTAAAACATAATATTTATTATTTATCCTTTTATACATAACTATGAAAACAATTTTTTTTATTCAGTCTAATAGTGTTTAATATCTTAGCTGTCAATTCTCAAAGATAAAGAAAATGTGTAAATCCACTTTCATCTGTTTGGGTTTCATTAAAATTTTTATCATTTAATGAATTTCTGTGGCAAGGGAAAATGAAAGAAATGCCTGTAAAATGCTTTTTTTACAATTTATAATTACAGCTACTTGTCGTTATATGCTTATTTAAATTTTCTTGTTCAGAAATATGTTTTTAAATTTATGAATAAAAATATTTTTTTTAAATTACAAAGGTTAAACATTGCCACATAAAGCTTAACTAATATATTAAATATATATATATATATATATATATATATACACACACACACCTACACACATGTATGTGCATATGTATATATGAGTTGTCAGATTAATTTTCTTTCTATTAAAGCAATGTACTTATTTATAAAGTTATCTCATTTCCCATGTCTCATCCAATATTTTGCACATCTTCCAAAATTATTCCACTATGTAATGAAAAGGTAATTTTTTTTATTTATAATATTTACAGTGTTCAAACTGTTATCCTCAACTTTGTTGCTATATTTGCAATGTTTCAACCATTATACACTCCAGCATTTTTCTGGTGATTTGGAATTTTGAACCAAACTCTTTATTTCCTCCATCAGAATAGATTGTTCTAGTTCTATGTGCCATGCCTTTTCCTGTATTAGTTATTTTCCTTTAACTCAACTTTCAAAATGTTTATCCACCTCTGCTGTAGCCAGGTATTGAACTCGCAACTCTTTGAGAAAAGTTGAACAAAAACTTTGGTTTGTGAATTTGGTGACGCAGTAATTGTGAGTTCAATCTAGTGCATATTTAGACTCAGTGAAAGCAGGGCAAGCAACAACTGAGCAATATTAAGTAAGAACTAAACATCCCTAGACATGGACAGCAGAACTCCCATAGATTAAATAAAGAGTTTGGTTTGAAATTCTCTGAAGTTTACTCAAATTAACCAGTACCTGATGAAGGTTGTGGGCACAATGACCAAAACAGTGTGATAACAACAACAAATGTGAGGAGAATAGTTTAAATATAAATAGGAATAAAATATCTCTAGCTCTACAGATTCAATCATGGCAGCAAATATTCTAAAAACTTCAACAAAATTTGCATAAAAAAGAAAGAACAAAACGTTTTTAAATTATTGAAAGTATAACATCCAAAATTAAAGAACAAAATGATGCAACAAAATTAACAACATTAATTTGTCACATTATTCAAAGAAGATTTGACTGATTGCTCTGAATATTTACCAGAAACCTCCCCACTGAGGCCAAGCAAAAATTTCCCATAGACCTTGCATAAGGCAGGGTCAGGCTCTTGTCTACTTTTCCCCAGACAAGACTATGCCCCGAAGGCAGAGAGTCTGACAAGTTTGAGTTCAGATGAAACCATTGCTCTTGTATTTTGGGCCACAAGTCAGTCACTGTTGTTGGTTTCTTTGCCTTAAAATTCTTTCAAGTTTGCCTTAAGTGATCTTTCAAGTTCTTACTTAAAGTGACATATAGATGTTGGGAAGGCCATAACCTTAATGTTTTCAGATCTGTTTTATTGTTTTTTTGCAGTAAGACAAAGGGCATTTTATAAAGATTGACCTGAAAACAGAAGGTGGTCTCAGAGAAGGAACAACATGCTGTTTAATAATAATCTAATACACTGCAACATTTCCTTTCCCTGACACATAGATCAATGGCAGAGAACACCTTCTCACACCAATATTCTGCAACCTCTTAATTTAACTGATTTTATTTTTTTAACACATTTTGAAAGCAAGTTTTTGCTTTTATGATGATATACTGCACTTTATATTAAACCCAACTAACTTAAACTTTCTTTCATCACAGAAGAATATTCTTGCCTAATTTTCATCCCACCACACAATTGTTACAAAGGCTTTTTGATTCTTCTTGCTTGATAAGAGATTTGATGATTGGAGAATATGCATGAGGCCCTTCTTCACATAAACAGTGCAATATTGTCTGTTGAAATAATTTCATATCAAATTCTTCAGTCTCTTGATGAAGTTTTTGAATTGCCCATTTCTTCCAAGGAGTCAGTTTATGCAGCTCTCTTGATGTTTAAAAGGATCTGCTACAGTCCTGTAAAGTTCAGTACAGTTTAGAAATTACACTCTAAACTTGTTTTGAAATAACAGCAATCTTCATCTTTTGAGATTTTTGTGACAAACCAATGCCTGAGTGATTCATCAACTTTTTAACAACTTTCCATCAGGATAGCTTATGAAATGATAATAAGACAAATATTGTACAGAGTGTCTATAAAGTCTCTTAACAATTTAAAAAAATTATTGCTAAAGCAGATGAACAGACAAATGTGTGAAAATTATCACAAAATGAGAAGTAGATATTGAAGTTTTTTTTTGTTTTTTAACTAAATACAGTTGTCTATAAATCTGAGATGAGGTATTTACATTGTTTGGACTGTTGTCTTCATCTTTATTGTCATATTCAGGATGTTTCATCCAGTATACACTCTGACATTCTTCAAGTAACTGGAATTTTGAACCAAATACGACTCTATATGGACACCATTAGTTGCATGAAGTATATCAAGATGGAACTCAATTGATGTTTTCTTAATATATTCTTGATCATCTACTCCTCCCTTTATCCAACACTGTTCTTGTCTCCACAAATTTCTTGTGTGTTATACAAATTGACAGACACAACAGTGGATCTCTTCCATAAAACATTTTTTAATACTCCTAATAATATCTACATGTATTTATATATGGGGTTTGTGTTCAGATGTGTACGTGTATTTATAGTAGAAATGTATTTTCACCATTTTTATCGAATTTCAACAGCAATAATAAAAAAAATGGAATAAAAAACAAGACGGAGAGTAAAGTAGTCTATATAACGGTGGGTCTCTTCCATACTATGTTCTGTAGTTTTGCTGAGTCTGCATATCTGATTTTGTTTCAATAAACTATAACACACACATTGTGCCTTTTTTTGAGGAGTAGCTCATTTTTAGGGGTCCATTTAACAGTATCTCTTTCATCAACAGGTTACCTGAAATAAACAAATGCAATGTGAATAAAAACCTTGATCACTACTGGGCCCGTAGAATAAATCTAATTAAGATATCTCATCAGTTGTCTTTGTAATATATATTCTTTTAATTGTAAAGAGACTTTATTGACACTCTGCATATTTGTTTATATTACAATGTTCCTATACTTCATTGGAAATTATTCAACTTGATACAGAAATCATACATAAATATAAATGACTGATTCTTCTGAACTATAAATTTGTGTGTCATTGATTCTTTTTTAGGATAATTTAACATCATGTAGAACAAGTTTCTTTAGAATATCTACTACAGTTTTTATAACAATTGAATCTGTAGAATTGGAATTTTGTAAAAAATTTGTTCCCTAATACTAGATGCTACCAGACACAAGATATTTGTTCACATTTTGTGAAGTGACTCTAGCCAAAAATATTTTTTAATACTCCTCATAAGATCTAGATGTATTTATATATGGGAGTCTGTGTTCAGATGTGTACATGTATTTACTAGATAGTAGAAATGTATTTTCACCATTTTTATAGAATTTTAACAGCAATAATAAAAAAAATGAAAATAAAACAAGACAGACAATAAAGAAGTCGATAATAAAACAATTTCAAAACCTACAGATATTTAACAATCTGTTCAACTTGACATGGTGAATACACACAACTAGTGACAAGGCTGAAATGAAAGATGAATGCCTCATTTTGTTCAGAAAATAGCAATAGACAAAAAAGCAAAAGGAAATTCTTTTTTGACTTAATGTTCAACAGTTTTGCTTATTCAGTGACTTTTTTTATTTTAATGTGATGACTTTCTTTACAGCCTGTCACTTCATGCAGAATCATTGGCTACAAAACATTTGCAGCCATGAAAAATGATGAATGCATAAGAAAAATGAAGCTGGTTTTGCTTCTTTCATTAATATTTACCAAGGAAATCTGGAATATACATTTTAATTTACAAGTAGGAAAAATGAATTTATATTTTAACCAATATAATTTTTTCAAAATATAATGAAAATTAGAACGTCAGAATAATATTTTAAGCATATTTTTTATTAAAAATTTGTATCAAAGAAATAAAGAAAAATATAAAGAATTTTAAAGGGTTTCACAAACTGATATATGAAGCTGTACTTATAAAACCTGCCAAAATTTTCAATATTTAAAAAATTTCTATCTTTTTTCTTTAAAACTTTCAAAATTAATTTTCTTCATTAAAACTGTGCAATTTCAAAACTAATTTAGCAAAAGATTAAAAAAATAAACCTTTTTTCTTATTAATTGTTTGATAATTCATCAAATAATTACAATAAAATTTTTCTTTTTTGTGATTTCGATTCAGAAATCAATATTCAATTTTAGTTTCAATTTCAAATTCTAATTTTAAAATAAATCCTTATAAATAAATTGAGAATAAAAAACAAATTTCATTCCATTTTGCTTTGTATTTTTAATGAATAACTGAAGAAAAGAAAAATATTAAAAACAAAATGCTGTGGCATTTAATTAGACAATTTATCTGCTATTTTCAGTTATAAGAAGATTATCCGAACACATATTCACATCCTCGTTGTAATCAGCCACCATCTTTTCACATTATTCTTCATTCTTCTGTCATTTTCATCTTTCTGGTATTTTCTTTCTGAGATTTTAAAACAGAATTATTTCCTTCAAATTGGCAATCAAGCTTTTGTTTGTAAAGAAAGAATTCTAGTAAAAGTTGAAGAATATGATATTTAAAGCTAACTGTACTATTGGCTATCTTTAAAATATAAAATACAAGTATATTAAGTTAAATATATAATCTGTTCTTATTAAAATTACTTCTTTTCATTAATATTAATAATAAACAAAAAACATTTTTATAGACTAAATAATAAAAGGCCAATGGTGTTTTTAGATATTTTTTTTTACTACGGTTTTGTTTCAATTTTTCTTCAGAAATGTCTGGAGAATCATTTTATATTTGACAAAATTAAAAAAAAATTATTTATTCATGGAAACATAATTTTAATTTAATGCAACTTTATGGAAACTTTTTTTCCTAGCATGCTAATTATGCAAGATTGCTTCAAAATAATTGTTGAAATCTTAAAATTACAAAATTTCCACTGAAAATCTTTTCAAATTACTATCTTTAAGTGTTTACTTTGTACTTTAATCATTTTTAATTACATGTATTGAGCTTTATTGCATTATATGCATTATATTTATGTATATATATGTCAGATTAAATAAATTGCAATCATTATATCTGCTTATTTTTAATAAAATCCGTTCATACTAACAGATAATCTTTCGCGTATTATAACTGAAAGGTGTCAGAAATGACGTTGACAGATGTTATTATCATTCATTTCTTAAGGTACCCAAGTACTTTCAATCTCTCTCCAAGATCATCTTCAGGAGTGTGAGTTATGGTAACAAAAAATAACAGCAAAACTGTGTTGCTAAAAATTGTTATAATTTTTTTTCTGCTTCAAATATAACAGTTGACAAATTGCTAGTGTTCATTAGAACATGAAAATTATCCAAAATGGAATTTTTTTAGATGTGTAATGTCATGGTCATGCACGTGTTAACTGTCAACATTACAGCTCATTTCTGACATCTTTCAATCATAATACGTGAAAGATTATTTGTGAGTATAAATGGATTTTATTAAAAATAAGAAGACATAATGTTTGCAATTTATTTAATCTGACACGTTTAAAAGAAAATTTGCTGCCTAAATACGCAAATATATATATATAACATGTATTGAGAAATAAAGTGTACAGACTTAAAGCAAACATACTCTCTCTGTTTTTCTTTTTAAACATGCACTAACCTCCATCATGATTAGAGAGATATAATTTATTTTTCAAATTGCGTATCACAACTATGTGACATTTTAGTTTATTTTTTCTATTATTTTTAAATTTGTTTCTCTTCTATAAAAAATATTACTTTTAAAAGTTTTGATTTCTAAAAAACAAAAAAAATCTCTCTACAAATTTAACATCACTTAAAATTCAAATGTAAAATATTCCCATCCAATAAACCTAACAAAACTTCAATATAGTACTAAACCATTAATAAAAAATAGTTAATAACACTATGTAAACTCTCCCTCCATTCTGTCATAAAAAATAATGCAATGAACAAAATTTCATTTTGGATTATTATTTTTTTTTTTTATTTGTTGTTCTGTTGTTGTTGTTGTTGTTGTTGTTATCAATTGTAATAACCCTTGTTTTTCTTCTTGTGATTCTCAAAACATTTACATGTATCATTTCCCTAACTTTGCCATCATCATCATCATCATCAAATATTATTATAACATCATCATCACTAAAACCTCATTACTTTATAATACCATTGTCATCATCATCATTTCTATCATTAAATTCATTTACTTACATATCTGTTTATTAATTTGAGCTTAATATCAAATCAGATTAATTTTCTTTTTAATTTTATTTATTCACTTTTAACTATTTTATTTAAATTTTCTTTGGTTTATATTTTTAAATATTTAATGTCATCAAAGAATTAATTTGGACTAATATCCCCATTTCTGCTGTTTTCACTAAAAAAAAAATTCAATTATTTTGCTCTGTTCTTTTTTTTTTTTAAACATTCTAAACATGTTTAGTCTCATAGATAGACATCAAATCAGTATGCTGTTATTGTTCTAGAAAATAAATTAACCAAAATGATAGTTGAATTAAAATTCAATTTGAAGGCTTTTAACAAATCAGCTGATACAAGACATGGCAAGAAGTACCCATCAGAACAGTGTGATGAAAATAAAAAAAATATAAGATAGTCAGGATTGATTCTTAAATATTAATTTCATTGGTTAGGAAAATAAAACTGACAAACTATATAGTCTTGGTGAAAATTACAAAAAAATGTATTGAGAATAACTGATGTGTCCCACTAAAAGAAAACTCTCGTCAAAATAATATTTCCTGTTTTTTTTTATTCTTCTAAAATCAATGCAATTTATTTTGCCTTTCTCAATCAGTTTTGTCTCTCTTTTATTGAGCTCTTTTTCTTTCCATCCAAGAAAGCAACCATTTTTATTAATTTTATTTTGACAATAAGTCTCTTAGGTTTAGTTTTTATTTTTATTTGTATTGTTTCACCACTGGGTAAACTTTTTATTAACTGGTAACAGATTCTCCAATATTCTTTGCTCAATAATTATCAATAATAAATATAATCTGTGATGAAATGATTATTATTATTAATAAATCTCAATAAGACTTTAACCAAACTTCAGGTATACTGGAATTAAACAAATTGTATAGTGATATGAATTTAGATGAGAATATTACAGAATAGTAAGCATAAAAGATAATTTGGAAGAAAAAAACGTTTTTGTTTTGCCAAACAGCATCATTAGAAAAATGGGTTTTATTTCAACTAAATCCAAGATGATAATCAAGTGAAATCAAGAAATTAAAGATAAGAATAAAAAGTGACTTAAATTTATAATAATCAGTAAATTTTACATCAGAAGCAGGAGTCTACCAAATAGAATGTAACAATGCACCTAAAATATGAATTCAAAGAAAAGAATATTTGAATGTAAAAGCAACTTGAAATTATATTTAATATCAACTGAATTGAAATGAATAAAACCAAATTTTAAAAACAATACAAGTTCTGGACATGACGGTAAACTGCATCAGGCAGCAAGGCCTCTAATTGGGAGGTTGTGAGGAGCATGGAACCACCTCTTAATTGCTGTTGTTCCCAGGTCCACCCTGACCCGGAGTGGTAGCACTTGTTATGGTCTCAGCTATGAGCAAATAGTTAACCCCCAAACTGGGGTCAAAACACTATGAAAGTACAAAAATGCACTCTTATAGAAATGTATACATAAAAATAGACTTAAATAGGAAAACATACATTTTTGAAGAAGAAATTATTACCATAACACATTTTTGAAGGAAAAAAAATTATTCTCAGCAAAACATTTTTGAATACAAAACTAGAAGATATTTTCAGTTTTCTAAAATAAAAAAGAATAAATACAAAAGTTTTAATTAAAATCTGACTAAATCAACCTTAACACTATAATCAAACATTGAAAAAAATACCTTAAAACCCCACCTTTTTGGCATTAAATGACCTACAGAGGTTGATATATCATTAAACAAAACTCTAACTCAAAAACAATACAGTCAAAGTATAAAAAAATCAAGCATTCATATAATTAGCATGATCAATAAATGTGGATTTAGTTGAAATAATGGGTGAAACATTTCAAAACAATGTTTTTGTTAAATGATCCTTATATTTGCCAAATCATTTACTTCATGCTCAACAAGTGAGTTTGTTGTTCTCTATTCACTCAAGTCACAATTTATAAGCATTTCTACAATATTTACAAATTGAACAACTGGCAAGAGTCAGTCACTCGTAAATAAGCTGTAATCCTCAAATTAATCAACCTAATTCTATGAATAGAGACTTTTTCTAGGATTTAAAAAAAATGCGGAGAAAATAAACAGACCTTAAAACTAAAAATAGTATAAATTTTACTGATATTGTAAAGTTTAACTGGATGAAATACTATCAAATTAATTATAATATTTCAAACATTTATCAAATTTAGAGAAGATAGCAGAACTAGAATTATATCTTAGTCATGCTGATTTTCTTCATCTGATGTGTTTTTTAAAAAGAAGAAAAGTTGTCACAAATCAAACATGTCATTTTATTTTGCATAGATATTTTATAAAAGGATTCGAAGAAAATTTCATCCAATGCATTGTGTTATATATTTAATTGCCTTCATTTCTTTTTAGAAAAATTAGTAATGAATTAAAATTCTTGTGGTCTTAAATCACATCTCTCCTCACATCTACTCCCTATATGTATATATTTGTCTGTATTGGAGTAAATGTGGAAATGAATGTTGCAATGAAAACCAAAAAATAGGACGAAAAATTACTAGGCCGAAATTAGTAGTAGTGAAAAGGCATCATCTTAGGTTTTGTTATTCTTGATTAATTTTATTCTAAAAATTAAAAGTTTACACCGAAAGTGAGAACTCAGAAGAGAACTTCACTTCTGTAGATTTATAATATCTTAAAAAAGAAAATACATTTTTCAGTTTACATAGTATTAACAGAATTAAAGAAAAAACCTCTCGCTTTCTGTGTGTATATGTGTGTGTGTGTGTGTGTGTGTGTATGCGTGTATATATATATATATATAGAGAGAGAAAGAGACTAGGAAAAACTGTACTTAGTTGATGCGTTTTGTCGTCTAAGGGACTTTATCAATCAACTGCTTTGATAAATCCCTGAGAGAACAAAATGTGTCAACTACTTTTGTCTCTTCTGCAGACCCATGCTGAGAGTATGTGTGTGTGTGTGTGTGTGTGTGTATATATGTACATATATATATATATATATATATATTGGAAAAGAGCTTTTTTATATATATATATATATATATATAATATTTTAGAACATGTACAAACTACAATATAGTACAAAATTGTACATTTTGTTTTGACACTGAAAGAACAATGTCTTATCAGGTAGTTAATAATGATGGTAACCTGTTTACCATAATTATTAACTCCCAGATGAGACATTGTTCTTTCAATGTCAAAACAAAATGTACAATTTTGTTGTAGTTTGTACATGTTCTAAAGTATAATTTATAACAAATATTCATTACTCTATTTTTATATTGAGCACTGTTTTAAATTAATGTTTTGAACGTTGCAAATATTTTCTTCGTTCTTTATTCATTTATATATATATATATATATATATATATATATGCAAGCTTTATTAAAAATGACAGACAAGGTGTGATGGTTAAGTTTTTTATGTAATTTTTCATGTGATCTTTTGATTTTATTTAAAAATTGTCCAAATGTTTTGTTTATCTAAGCACTTTTGGCTATACTTTTAGTCATTTTTGAGGAATGTTATTTTACATGTAACAGAATGCATAACACCACATACATTCTGTCACATGTAAAATAACATTCTTCCTTGAAAATGGCTAAAAGTATATTCGAAAGCTCTTGGATAAACAAAATATTTAGACAAAAATTTTTATATAATTTATGTCCTCAAAAGAAGAAAATCATAAGATCACATGAAAAATTACATAAAAACTCAACCATTACACCTTGTCTGTCATTTTTAATGAAACCTGCATAAAAGACAGATTGCTGCCTAAATACACAATATATATATATATATATATATATATATATATACAAGAAAAAATTAACGCAGACATGTTATTTCATGGTAAATCGAAAGTATAGGCCTATTTCAGGCAAACCATCATCAGCTTCCATCTTTATTGTACAGAAGATTTTACATGAATCTTCTGTACAATAAAGATGGAAGCTGATGATGGTTTGACTGAAATAAGCCATACTTCCGATTTACCATGAAATAACATGTCTGCCCTAATTTTTTTCTTGTATTTGCTCTATATGTATTTATATACATATATATTTAGAGCTCTCTTAGAGAGTTATCCTACCACTGTATGTACAGGATACTCCTTTGGATTCTTCTATATCTACATTGCATGCTGATATATATATATATAAATCCAGGTAAAGAGACCTAAGGTTTTAAGATTTTGAGTTCTCTGCCATTTACTTTTTTTTATAAAAAGTGCTCAATACAATAAATATTGCAGAGCATAATATGAATTAAAAGTACATTGCGACACGGAAATTTCTATGTTTCGAGATAGAATGTCGTCATCAGGCAATGTTGGTTGTGAAAATGATTTACATTTAAATACAAAAAACAATTGGTTTGCTATTTATGTATGTGGGGTTTCAAAATTTCAAAGTGAATCTTTATTCTGATTAGTTAAAAGGAACACATACATAAATAGCAAACCGATTGTTTTATGTATTTAAATGTAAATCATTTTCACAACCAACATCCAACATTGCCTGATGACGACATTTTCATGTTGCAATGTACTTTTAATTCATAATTATATATATATATATATATATATATATACACACACACACACACACACACACGAATCAACACTGAATACAACTTTCATACTTGGTCAAAAGATCCCGTTGATAAATTCCTTTAACCACACTGTCTATATCTAGAAATGTTCTCTCACCTAATGATCACTTTTTCCCTATAAATATGTCACATATTAAACTCTATATTGAGGGGAATTATTTGCTTTGTGTATTACAATAATGTTAAATATTTAATCTAATCGTTATTGAAACAGTTTTATGGTGCTATAAGTTTATATTAACTAAAATCACTTCATGAATATGTCAGCCTTCTCTACATTTTTGAGGCAACAGTGAATATGAATAAAAATAAATATTATGAGCAAAAACTATTATTGGGAAAAGAGCTTTTGAACTGACCTACTTATGATAAACTGGAGATAATAACATGCAAACCTTTTTGTGAATAGGTGCAATATATTAGGTGACAACTTAGCTAAAATTAATATAAATATGCAAGAAATATTTCTTTCTAATTTATGCTCTTAATTAAAAATTCATTTTCTTCCATTTTTAAATAGTCTTGGAAAACTAAAATGGTTTTTACATTTTTAAAAAGATTTTAAATTTAACCAGTTACATATTTTAGTACAAATAGATATAGATAATTAGTAAACCTAATTTAGTTTGGTATAGAACTAAATGAGAAAAAGTGAGGGTTAAAAAGATGGTATTGCACCAATCTTCCTATCTTGGAAACCAGCATTTTAAATCCTGGCTTTTAATTATGCTTGAATACACTTAAAACTGGTGCTGGAAAATATTAAGTAAAAACACATATAAAATAATCATGTGTATGAATCATAATAAATATAAACATATGCACATACACACGTCTGCACACATGTATTAATTATAATAGCTAGAGTGGATTATTTGTATACATATGTATATATGAAATGATTTGTTTGAACATTATTTTTTTATTGGTACTCGTATTTAAGTAGATATTCATTTTATAATCAAACAGTATATATATATTTATTTCTACCGGCCTGATTATTTACAATAAAATTTTGTTACAAAATTGTGTGTCATTCGGTAGGATTCAAATTTATCAACATAGGGGAAGCCACCAATTTTTTGACATCATGATACATTTCAGTGCAGATATGGTTATTTTCATGAATCGAAAATTGTGTTATATAGGCTTGATTTAACTTTGTTTAGACTGTTGGTCATTCGTGGTCGAGAGGTCTAAGACAAGCCAGATCAATTGATGGCTTCCCCTATGTCGATAGGGGTCACAGGTTTGAATCTTGCCAATTGACACACATTTTGCGTAACAAAAATTTATCATAATCAGGCCGGCAGAAATAAATAAATATACTGTTTGATTATAAACAAAATATCTACTTAAATGCTAGTAGCGATCAAAAATAATGTTCAACCAAATCATTTCAAATTGTCAGTTATTTATAACCCTTTCATTAATCTTCGTAACATATATATATATATATATATATATATAAACACATGAGTAAGGTACTGAAAAGTTCTCAACCTTACCAAGAAAAATAATCAAGTCATGAATCCTACATATTATTCTACATATTCTACCTGCTGTTCAACTCACTTCAGTTAAGTTTCATTTATCCTTCCTCACAAAATTCTGATGATTGATTATTGAAATACTTATTTTGGGAAGCAAATGGAGTTAAGAACTTTTCTGCACCCTTCTTATGTGTTTCTAGACTTTTCTGTACTAATCTGATTATTAAAATGTATCAAATTATCAAGGCAATAAAATTTTCTTAATCTTTCTTGGGGGGGGGGGCAAAACTAATTTCAACTCTTCTGAGTTGAAATTAATTTTGTAACACTTTCTTTCTTTTCCATTTAAAATAATTTATGAACAACCACATAAAACAAAAGTAACAATAAAAAATATGCATATTTATTTTCTTAAATAAATTTGAATGTTTTTTTGTTTTGTTTTTTAAATAAATAAATTTACCCTGACAAATGACAATATTGTCATAATGTCATTTTTTTTCAAACAAAATTACAGGTATGCAACAGTCAATGGGGATTGGTTCAAGTCATAGTGGCCAGAACTCTTCAGGTATGAAATACCAAGACCAGCCTGGTGGGGACACCTTCTCTGATTTTGTCTCCCTCGTGTGCCAGGAGGCACAAAACTCACAAAATCAGGTAAGAATGTTTTTTCTGTAGTTATATAAGTTGTACACACAAAAGGTCACATTTGGCTTCTTGTTTATGATTTTCTTTTAGCAGAACTTTATTATGTCATTTTCATCATAATTTGATTTCTGCTATGGTTGCACTACCTACCAAGTCTGTAGAAAGACTTAAGACAGGTAGTGCTATGTTGTTATGGGTACATTTCATTTGTTTTTTTATCTCCCATAACATAACTAGCGTTACATGGACAAAGTTCTTCTTAGTGTATTGGCTGTAATTATCAAGACAATTTTTTGTATATCTCTTCAGCTGGGGTTTCCAGAAATTCTTTCCATGTGTTGTTTTGTTCCTTTTTTTATCATTCCAAGTGCACCTACTATCACTGGTACTATTCTTGTTTTCAATTTCTACATTTTTTTCTATTTCAATTTGCAGGTCTTTATACTTTGATACTTTTTCAAATTCCTTGATTGCTATGTTACGATCCACTGGACAAGCCATATCAATTAGCAAGCAAATTTTTTCTTTGTGGATTTTGACAATAATGTCTAGCCTATTTGCTTCAATTTTCCTGTCTCTGCAGATGGTATAATCCCATAGAATGGTGACATCTTCAGTTTCTGTAACTGGTGATGGGTAAAGAACATTATTAATTTTAAGAACATTATTATTATTAACATGGAATATAAATCTGCAGTTTTTTCTATGAATCTTACATGTGTCCTTGTCATCATTCTACAAGTGTACAGGCAAATGTTCTTTTAGATTTGATTACTATGTTTTAGCTGATGAAAGCTGGAGAATATACCAGCCAAAACATGGTCATAAAATCAGCAAAGATAAAAACTAGACAAAAAGAATTTTACAATTATCTTCCACGATTGATATTTACTTAACTAAGTCTAATCTGGTGCCTCAATTCATTAACAAAATAGTCAGCAATATTGACATGTTAACCATTGCTCTATAGTAGGCATTATTCATTGACAATAATTCAAAGGAAACATTTTATTCATCATCTTTTTGTCTTTAGAAACTATCAGCTTATCTGAAGATGAATATAAAAACATTGATAAAAAAATCACAAGGATATAAAAACAATAGCAATTAAGATAACTGTGTATTTGGGCATTAAGGATGTGTGTTGTGGTGCAGCGGATATAACCTTGAAATGAAAAATTGGAGAGCTGAGTTTGAATTCCAGTTGAATTCATTGCTTTCACTCACATGCAAATACCTCTGGGAAAGGTATTAATCCGTCACTTCTTCGTCCAGCTATGGGTTAAATAGCAAAACAGATTGGGTTTTATAGACTTGGTTGGCAACCAGTCTACCGCAGAAAGTAATAGCAATCTACTGTGGGAAATCTTCTGCCAAGTCATGTCTCTTTTGAGACATGATTGCCTAAGTCTGTATCACATATTGCACTTAACTGAATGTGCATTAGAATGATATAAAGAGAAAAATGTAAGTTAAAAGAAAGTAAAATGAAAACAAAAAAAATGTTTACAAATGTAAAGCTCAATTATCTTAATATGAAATTATTAAAAAACACAAGCTCATTTCTCGAAAATTCATAAAACTCACTAAAATACAAGTTTTGCATTTATTATATAACATATAAGTATTTTGTATTGGCAATTCAATAAAAAAAAAGTATTTATTTCCCCAGGGACAATTCTAAATTGGTTATACTTTTTCAGTCTTTTCTTTTTTACATTCTCAAAACTTAGATTTTGACCCGGTTGACTGTTTAAGCAGTTTTTTGTTCTGTTTTTAACTTCTTTTATTTCTTGTTTCTGGCTTAGAAATTAGTTTCTTTTCTTTCAGTCAAAATAGATTTAAATGCTTAACTGCTTTTATCTACCCTTGTTTCCACTCATTACATTGAAAGCTACTTCATTCTTGTGCCCAAAGCCAGTGATAGTTCAGGGCTTGTATCTCTATTTTGAGAGGTAGAGACAAGTCAAAAATCTATATAAAACCTGTTTGTAAAACAAACCAGAATCAAACAGATGCAGTCATTGCAAAAACAAGTGAGCAGACCTTGGAATATCTTCAATTAAATTCTGTCTGCCAATTCCATTTGTAGACCTGAAGAAAGATATTGCAAAAGACATTGGCTCACTTTGCGATTAGTTGATGACTCTGGAGCAAATGAGAGTCAGACCCATTTCCTTGTTTGTTCGCTTGAATGATCAGCTGAAACGTATAAATCCCTTCCGCTTGTCGTCCTCAGTCTCCAATATGCTGGTCTTTCATACTAAAAACTGAGCAGGTTATTCATTTCGTATCTTACAATAGTCGGCTTTGTCTTAACAATGTCCCGGTTATGGTTAAGCCATAATTCAAAATTGAAATCAGTACACCTCAAGGAGAAAAAGAGAGGATGTATTAGATGCGTTTAATGTTATTAATGGATGTAGAGTTATAAATTCGGCTGAGAGGTTTTTAGATGTAAATGGATCTGTGATCCAATAAATGAAGGATGTTGGCTGAGGATACTAGACAAACACAGGGACTTTATCAAATATACAGAATAGCAAACATTTATTCACACCTACTCTTCTCAGTTAGTTCTTTGAAGAACTCCAGTTCATAAAATACTTATTAATATTTCAAAAGGAAAGTGGAATCATCATTTGTGTCTATAGACATTTATGGCTCAATATATGTTGTAGACATCATACTATAAGAGAGATTAATCTTTCAAACGTTTGAAATATAACATGTTTGCCGAGATTGAAACAACCAACAAGGAAGAAAGTGTCAAAATTTTATGTGGTGCCAAGAACGAAAAAGAGTAAATGAACTGCATCTCATATTATTAGCACTTTTAATTTTTCCAAACTTTTAGAAAACTAATGAAAGGATTCATGGAAATATTTTCACAATTAGTATGTAGGATATTTCACACAATATGTATAAATTATAATAGACTGTTCATCACACTTCCAACATGGCAATAGTTTTATGAATTTTACCAGATCTTTTTTTAACCGGTTTACAGAGACTGCAAGAAGTATTATTTCAATTAAAAATTATAATTATCAAAAAGTACAAAATTTGCAAATGTTTTTAATAAAATAAAAAAAATTGAAAACAATTTCACTATAATAACAATTAATTTGTAACGACAATATTAATATGAAATATCTGCACTGTTGTCCTAAACCTAGTTTTTGAAGTTATTCCTCTTTTGATTTTGTGAGTTTACTTTTTCATTAATAGCCACTTTTTATTTTCCCAAACTAATGAAAAGATTCATGGTATATGTAAATTATCATAGACAATTCGTCACATTCCAACATGGCAACAGTTTCATGAATTTTACCAGATCTTCCGCTTTTTTAACCAGTTTACTGAAACTGCTTTAGGCATTCTGTTAAAATTAAAATTTGTAATTTGAGAACATAAACAAAATTTCCAAAGAGATATGCCTTGAAAAAAAATTGTAAGTTGTGTAATTGATGGAGTAAAGAACAAAAAAATTTGTATATATTTTGTTGCCTTTCATTTAATTTTCCTTATTTCAAAGATGGCCATGATCAGTTTCATATATTTTGCCACTGAATACTTGATACTTGTGTTTTTCAATATCTAAGACTTCCGTAGTTTGACAAAGATTTTTATAACTTTTCTCTTGATCCAGACAATGGTTTGGCATGAAAAAAATATTCAGTTTGTCCTTATCAGTCATCTTGGATCTTCAAATAATTTTTTTCAGTTTGATGGCATCTGGTGACAATTTTTGCAAGTTCCAGCATTGTTTTACTTTTTACAAGCTTTGGACTTATTAAACCTTTGTCTTTAGCTGTCAAATCATCCTTAAAACCCGTTTTAAAACTTCAAACTAAAAACATGGTTATTAATTTCAGATTTTGAATTTCAGGATATTTTATATAAATGGCTTCTATTTGTATAAATGTGGTTACTGTTTGCATTATAATTCATAAATAATATGAATCTGTGCAGTTCATCCTAACTGCGCAGATAGTTGCCATCATTCAATAAATAAATAATTTTTTATTCCAGTAAGTATTGTAAAATTTGTCATGGCTGATGTTGAGAGATATAGTATAATAAAATATGAAGTGGTTAATGAGAGACATAGTGTTATAAAAAGATTTATTTTCCCACAAATAACAATAGCTAGTTTTCAAGAGTACTAGACTGACTGCAAAGGATATTTGGATTTTTGTTTTTTTGCAATAGTGTAAAAGGACATGAGTTAAGAAAAGTCAAAATGAATCCAGTGGAAACCTGAAATGATTTCAGAACATCTGCTACATTTGTTACTAAAACAACAGCTCATAAATCATTTAAAATCCTGTGTCACAGGAATTCTTTGGTGAATTTTGCTTGTAAACATTTATGGAAGCCTGAAGAAGGAAATTACTGGAAAGTAATTGAAACTCACCTGAAACGATCTGAATGTGTAATGCTCCTCATGCTAATGACATTTCCACCGAGCTTCTCTACGGCATATGACTTCATTGAATTTCTTTTAATGTGTTCCTCTCGAATTTATATTTAAATTTGGGGACATCAGGAGAGAATATGCACCATTTCAGGACTTTCCTCTCCATGGTTTCACTTGCACACCGGCCACCCTCACTAATGTGAGGCCCCATTATAACGATATACTAGTGTGTTGTAGATATACTAGTTCAAATGTCTAATGACAATAGTAGATTTACGAAAAATTTCAAAAAACGGCAAACCTTGTATTCTAAGAATACAACGTGAATCTCATTACGCATTCATGATCAGTCATGACATGCTGTCATGTTTGCTGAAACACTCCATGGAATATTTGTGTTTTTTTTTTTCATATCCACATAGAACTATTTTCAGTTACTTCTATTAGGCGTTTTTTACTTTTGGCCCTATTACGCCCTTGGATTTCAATTTGGCCCAGAAATTGATACAGAGTGCCTGCAACGAAACTCCTTTCTCAAGTTTCTACTGCTCTAATAATTAAATGAGAGAATTTTCTTGGGTTAGATAAAATGACAATTGATGTTTTTGGTCACTATGTAGCTTGTCATATATGGAGAAAAGACAGATATGACTCTGAATAAAAAATACCAACTTTACAATTAAGTAGAGGTAGAAGTTTAATTGTTTGGCTGTATTTCTCTTTCAATGGTACTGGAGTACTTCTTATGACTGAAAAACCCATGAATGGATTTATGTATTTCAATATTTTGGAAATTAGAGAATGAAGAGTGGTGCATCTTTCAAAATAACCTATAGCTTGTATGTAACTTGCAAATGTTTTGTTCCAAACAATAGAGATATGCTTCAAAGGCAGGGTTAATCTCTAGAATTGAATCCAACTGAAAATTTATGGTGAAGCTTGAAAGATCAAATTTATCAGAGGAAGCCCAGAAGCATGAATGATTTGAATGATTTGAATGTTGCAAGGAAAAGTGGACAAACATTTCAAAAGAATGTTATAAAGGCCTTTTATAGAGTTTTTTTTTTTAATCATGTCACCCAAGCAAGGCATTCTACTGCCACTATAGCGCAGGGGGTTACACAGAGCGATAGACGAGTTAGGATGTACATAGGGGGAGAGTTGGAGAGAATGGGAGGGTTAGTGTGTTAGGAGGTGTCTATTGACCTTACATTTAAACTCCTGGAGGTTATAGCTGTCGGGGAAGCAAGCATGCGGAAGGGAATTCCACAGGCGGGAAGTGTGAGAAAAGCTGTTGGAGTAGAAATTGCGGTTACATTTCATCGGTTTCACTGTAAAAGGGTGGGACCTAGTTGCCAATCTAGTATCTCGTGCAAACTCACACATAAGGGGCACCAGTGATTTAAGTTCATCAGAGCAGAAGCCATGAAAGTATTTATAGAAGAGGCACAGGGAAGCCACGTCACACCAGTGAGAGAGTGACTGCAGGCGGTCAGCCAAGTCAGTATCAATCACATTACAGATTCTTCGCTGTATTTTGTCAAGAAGCCCGAGGAGAATAGCAGAGGCACCCGACCAGATGTGGCAAAATTGTCAGAATACTTCAGAGAAAGGTTGAAATTTCTAGCACATATAATGAACAATGGTTTAGAAGTACATATTGAAGGCAAAATGTTCAAAAAAAGACATAATTTAAAATTTTGTTACAAGCATCTCTTACATCAATTACCCACATTCAACTTATGTAAAATCTCTATAGATTGAATGACAGATAAAATGTTAAAAATGTATAGATACTTTCAGGTAATTAACAATAGATAGATTTAGTTTTTTTTCTTTTTTTTCAAATTCATTTATCAAGATGAACAAATATGAATGAATAATATCAGTCAATTATCCAAACAGAATTACAAATCCTTACATTTTTTTGTATCATGCCATTAAGCAATACTTACTTTTCTTTAATTATTTGAATTAGGAATTTTTAAAGAAAAATTATGAATTCCTAAAAGACACCTTTTTAAAATCTTTATTTCTACCATATTAAAAATGGGGCAAGGTTTTTATGTTTTTTAGGGGGTTTTGTCTTTAAAATATAAATACAATTCAACTTTTATTTTTATTATTTTTTTAAAAAATTACCAAATCTGTGAGATAGTTAAAAACACTGCCGTAAGGGAAAAAAACAGAACAAAAACAAAGGGAGAGTAGAGAAAAAAATGAAAAAAGTGAAAATGAGAGAAGAGCAAAGAGGTAAAATTGAGAGAAGAAACACTGAGAGGAGGGCAAAGAGGAAACATGAAGGAAGACTTAAGGAGAGAAATGAACAAAGGACAAAGAAGTGAAGAGTAAAAAAAGAAAAGTAAAGAAGGAAAAATTAAATAGTAACAAAAAGTGAACAAAATAAAAATAAATGTAATGCTAAGACGAAAAACAAAAGCAAAGCAAATAAGGAAAATGAGGGACAAACATTAAAGGAAAATGAGAAACAAAGAAAGATAAGTAAGAATGGAGAGCAAAGACTAAAGGTGGAGGGATAACAATAAAGAAAAATCAAAAGGCAAGCAAAGAAGAAAGGAAAACAGGGAGAAAAGTCAATAACAAAGTTAAAACTTTGAGATTATAATTATGTTAATGTGTTTCATTAAAGGATGAACATGGAGAATATCTGTTATTCTTTTTTTATTTGCATAACATTTTGTTTGTTTGCTTTTCCTCTGCAAATATGTGGGTTTCTCAGCTGTAACTAGATAAATAACTCAATAAAATTGTTCCCTAGAACATACAGGCTAAATTTGAATGTCTATTCTCACATGAATATATATGAAAGTCAAAAATAAAATCAATTCATAAATCTCCTTGTGTGTGTGTATATATATATATATATATATATATATATATATATATATAATGTGTATGTTTACAACAATAAGCTACATATATGTATTATACCGCAAGAATTTATGTGAGAATATCTGTATTTTTCATTGTCTTAATATGTCATTTTTATTGGTGTGTGTGCGTGTGTGTGTGCATGAGAAGCTAAATAACAAGAAAGTACCAATATACTTTTGTCTACAGAAACAGACTAAACCATTGAGTAATGGAGAAAAATTAGTGTATGGTCATTAAATGTATTGCTACATATTGCAACAACTACATCTGTAGCATTAAAACACTAATTTTTAACTTTTATATTCATTTGTTTATATCAATAAAAATGAATATAATTTATGATTATTGTTTCCGGGTGGGTGTGTGTGTGTGTGTATGTATATATATATATATATATATATATATATAAAGTGTGTAAGCTTGTATATATGTAGTGATGTTCTAAGTGCAGCTTAGATGTCAAAAATATGATGCACGCAGTGAGGATCAAACTCACTACTCTATTGTAATGCTGCTAGTGAGACAAGCTTGCTAACCATTACAACATGTCAAGATGTATTGCTATATATTGCAACAATTGCATCTATAGTATTAAAACTACTAATTTTTAACTTTAACTAATTTTTTAACTTTCATTTGTTTATATCAATAAAATTTAATATAATTTATGATTGTGTGTTGTGTGTGTATATATATATATATATATATATATATATATATATATATATATATAAGTGTATAGCCAACTAGCTAGAATGTTAGCTTTCTTTAGGCATCTTTGGAAAGTGCCTGAAAACCAAGCCACAGGTTGACCCAAGTATTGTGAGTGAAATTGGGTAGACAGCTTCATTTGAGGAACCATCAATGATTATGTTAACAATTCCCAAGTCACAAGTCATCGTGACTGAGGGTTTGTGCATAAGGGCTTTTTTCAGACTGTTGTTCATGCTAGATAACACATTCTTTCTTCCAGAAACTGTAATTAAGGTCTGCTAAGCATAGTTACTGTATAAACCACATGTGGGCTCTGTGGGTGTTGAACAAACACAAGTGTGCCTGAGTATGCATCTGCAATGGGGATTAGTTAGCCACCCTGAAAGACAGGTATTCTCAAATATGAGTGGTCAACTATTATGTATATATATATACTATTTAGCTTAATCCAATTCCCAAAATTTCAAATACAACCAAATGACCAAACATTAAATTTATGAGGGAAGGAGATTTTACATCTTGCCAACCTCCTCATATGTGGAATATAATTATCAAATGTTTTCATACATTTATTGTTGAATAAAAGAGAGAATGAGAGGAAAGTGAAATGATGAAGTGGAACCCAAAACTTTTTCTTTTGATGAACAAAACTGAAATTTCTAGTCTCTAAAATATAGCAGTTTCTGTCTACAACATGACAGGAATAATTAAGTTCAGTTATTAAATATAGGAAAGCAATACACTCTCTACAAGTAAAGAGACTGAGTGAACCTATGAATGAGAACATGTAAGAGAATCATAGAATATGTACTAAAGAAGAAGAAAGACAGACAAAGAGAAAAACGAGAGAAAGATTGGGTGAGAGGAAAGTAGAAAAGATAAAATATAGGAAGGAGAGAGAGAGAGAGAGAATGATTAAGAAAAATAGAAAAGGAGAATAAGAACAAGTGAGAGAGAGAGAGAAAGATTCTGAGATGGGGTTATAAAAATAAAGTCAATGTGAGAGTTTATATGAAAAAGAACCCGTGAACAACAGATAGCAAGGCGGCAATTACCAAATTTTAACAGAAAAGCAAAACAAGAACATCAAATATAATTTATCCATGTTTCGTATTAAAATTGAAATTCTTCATTGTCTGGATTTTGCATTTAATGCAGGGTGAAGAATTGCTGCTAAAAACTGAACCAAACTTTTTTAGATAAGATTATTTTTGTTTTTCGCATAGGGAATAATATATATATAGTATTTCTTTATGAAACATTAGGCTCTTTTTAATGCTGCATCCAAGGATGTGCTAATATATATATATATATATATGAAATGATTTGTTTGAACATTATTTTTGATTGATACTCATATTTAAGTAGAGAATTCTGTTTTTAATTAAACAGTATTATATATTTATATCTACCGGCCTGATTATTAACGATAAATTTTTATTACGAAAATGTGTGTCATTCGGCAGGATTTGAACCTGCGACCCTTATCCATATAGGGAAAGCTACCATGTGATCTGGCACATCTTAGACCTCTCGTCCACATATGACCATCAGTCTAAATGAGGTTTTAATCAAGCCTATATAACACAATTTTCGATTTGTTGCAATAACCATATCTGTTAAGAAATGTATTGTAATGTCAACAAATATAAACATGTTATGGAAATTAACGAAGATTAACGAAACTGGTTATAAACAACCAACAATTTGAAATGATTTGTTTGAACATTATTTTTGATCGATACTCTTATTTAAGCTGTTATTTTGTTTTTAATTAAACAGTATTAGATATTTATTTCTACTGGCCTGATTATTTACAATAAATTTTTATTACAAAAATGTGTGTCATCCAGCAGGATTCAAACCTGTGGTCTCTATGTACATTATACAAAACCGACAATTTATAACCAAATTTCATTTTCCCACAGTAAGTTGCCATTACTTTCTGTGTTAGACTGGTTGCTAACCAAGGCTATAGAACCCAATTTCTCCTACTATTTACCCATAGCTGGAGGGAGAAGAGATGGATTCATACCTTTCCTAAGGATGTTTGTACATAAATGAATACAACACATTCAATTGGAATTCAAAATCAGCACACCAATTTCTCATTCCGAGACGATATCCACTGCACCATGACACATTAAATGATGAATGTGTTTGTCATTTTTATAATCAAATACCATTCTTGTTCTCTTTCATTAGATACATTTCCTGGGCATTTTTCTTCAAGATTCACAAAGCATTTTCAAATACATGCACTCACACATTTTTCATATATTAAATTGGTGGATACAATTCTGAGGATTCTGTAAAACTTGGTCTCTTTGCTTTCAAGATGGCTACCAGGGTAGATCCTTCTTTCAGGCTGTAGTCTGTAATGTAGTTATGGATTTATAGTCAGTTTGTCAATATTCTGTTTGCTTTGCCATAGGGAATTGCTTCCTGGTCACTGTTCACACCAAAGATCAATATACACATTCCCAAGCAGAGTTTATTGTTATTGAATCTACAAATTGAGCAATACACAAAACATACTTAAGGGGAAAGTCCTCACCAACCAACCCTTGCCCAATTTATCTGCCTCTTCCTTCTCCTCCCTTTTCTCTACCCCCCTCTCAAAATTAGGGCTATGGGTAGGAACAGCATAAACATTAGAAAATTTATATCTTATTTGAAGCAGACGGCCAAAATGGAATCATAGCAGACCTCTGAATAGAAGAAAATATTGTGGAAGAGAAAAAAAAAATGGTGTAATTATTCATCATCTTTCTTGGTTTTGTGCTTGTCCCTTCATAAATTTAACCTTTCCCATGATTCATATTGGATTTTGTAAGCAGGTTCTTAAATTGCTTAGTGAGGAACAAAGTCCTTGAGAATAGTTTGAAGATAAGTTCAAGAGTCATAATACACCACAGATGCTCAAGGAAAACTGATTAAGTCTTATTGTAAATAAGACAGTGATTAACATTTTACTTTACATTTTGAATGTCATTTTTAAATCTCTTTTACTTTTTGGCCATATACAAAAAAAATTTAGTTTTACAAAAAGAATTTAAGATGCTTTTTAATCTTTGAAATCTAAATGACAAAGAAAATAGCAGAGAAAGAGTTGAAATTTCTTATAATTTAAAGAATAAATGAACAATCACCCAAAAACAGGGCTGGGGGAAAGTATTATTGCAATTAAAACACATTTTTTTTTCTTTTTTCTGATATTTCAAATCATTTGAGTTGAAGAAATATCTTGTTCATTTTTTGCTTCTTTGTTCATTTATAGACTGAGGCATTTATTTGATAAACATCTCATCCTTCCTCTTGGCATGAAAAACTTGTCTGGGGTCTCTCCAGACCACCCTAAAAAATTGTGTGCCTTCAAGCCAAAGGTTAATTCTACCACATGACAATAACAAAATTATAATTTAGATTTTAAAACAAAACAAAACTTTGATAAAATCAGTAAATTTTGAAACCTAAATTTAAGGTTTTCTTCCTCCTCTTTCACCATCACTATTGCCAGTCTTCAGCTCAAACACTTCTCTTCTTTGATAATTTTCTCTTGAACAGCCATGGGAATCTTGTGGCCTCTTCCTTTTGCCACCCAAGTCAGAGAGTCGCCAAAATAAGTTAATTCCCTTTGAGCAGGATTACTGTTGGCAAATTGCCCAATTTCTCCCCAATCTTGTTCCCTTAAAATTCTTGCCAAACATGATGTATTTAAAATTTGACAAGATTGTTAACAATAATGGAAAGAATAAAGATTGAAATATGTGTTTGTAATAAGTGACAAATTTTATTTCTTTTATTTTGCTTTCTCTCTTTTCCTAGCTCTCAAACAGCCAGGTTGTAACTATTGAGAATCATCCATTGACTCCTTGCTAGGGATCTCTCAATGGCTTGAAATTTTCATGGCATTCGTCAGGTGGTATTCCTGAGGTGATCTAACATAATGATATTTATATTAATCTGGTAGATATTTTTCGTTGTGTAAAGTTTGACTTGTTCATGTTAAATTCTCCAAGCCTTCTTTTCTCATTATTTGTCCCTAAAATTCCAGCTGTCTTTTGCTGATTTTTATCAACAGGTTTTTTTTTGTTAGTCTCAATGCTATCATATGAACGTGGGTGTCCCTCAAGGCTCTATTCTAGGTCCTATGCTTTTCTTTATCTACATTAATGATCTCCCTGAGGTAATAAGATCCCAAGTAGGCATATACTCTGATGACACTATGGTTTACTCTTGCCTCAATCAAAAATCTGCTGAGGCTGACAAAGCAAACCTTGCTGCTGAGCTTGAAAAGGACCTCCAATCCGTAGCAGACTGGGGTAAGAAATGGCTTGTGAATTTTAATGCTTCCAAAACGAAGCTGCTATCTATTAACCATCGCAGACAATCGCTCCTACATCCCATTAGCATGGATCAGGCTAGTCTCTCTGAAAGCAAAGCACTACGCCTCCTCCAGTTAACTATCACAACAGACCTCAAGTGGAATGACTATATAGAATCCATAGCTAAATCCGCTGCTAAGAAAGTCGGTTCTCTGCTTAGGGCCAGGAAGTTTTTTTTCCGTCTGAAACAATCCTGCACATATATAAATCTACCATCCACCTGTGCATTAAATACTGCTGCCATATCTGGTCTGGTGCTCCGGCTAGCCATCTAGGAGTCCTTGACAAAATCCAACAGAGAATCTGTAATGTGATTGATCCTGAATTAGCAGCTCAGATACAGTCACTTTCTCACCAGCGCAATGTGGCTTCCCTTTTATCTCTTCTACAAATACTTTCACAGCTTCTGCTCTAATGAACTTAGCTCACTGGTGCCCCTTGTATATGAATTTACTCAAGCCACAAGATTACCCTTTTACTATGAAACCAATAAAATGTAAATGCAAATTCTCCAGCAGCTTCTTTTCTCGCACTTCATGCCTGTGAAGTTCCCTTCCATTTACTTGCTTCCCCGACAGCTACAATCTCCAAGAATTTAAATATAAAGTCAATAGTCATCTCTTACCTCACTGACTTGCATCCTCTCTCTCATGCTCCTTTCTCTGTCCACTCCACTCTCATCAGTATTCTCATCCTTCTCTTACCCACTTCCTGACACCCCCTATAACCTGTCACTCTTTCTCATAACTTTCCTCCTATGTAACCCCCTGCAAAACAGTGGCAGTAAAATGCCTTGCTTGGGGCGATATGATAATTAGAAGTACGGTTTGGGGTGGGGGGGGTTCAACATTCATTGGTTGTTTGAAGTTATATTTTTTGTTCATCCCAAACAAGGCAATAAAGACACAAAGAGTTACTGGGTATGGAATGATTAGAAAACAGAAACTTTAATAAGAAACTAGAACAGAGGAAGAACAGTAAAAAGCGGTTGAGATTACATTTAAATTTTTGAAGACTAAAGTTGACTGGAAAGCATGGAGCTGGAAGAGAGTTCCACAAGTGAGAAAAGAAATTGTTAGCATAGAGCTTATGGTTACATCAAGCCATCTCAACTGGATATTAGTCAGACCTTGTGGCCAGTCTAGTACTGTACCTAAATTCATAAAGTATAGGTACCCTGGTGAAGGGATCCTCCAAACAGCTGCCATGAAAGTATTTGTAGAAAAGACACAGGAAGGCAACTTTACGGCAGAGGAAATGCGACTGAAGCTGAGATGCCAGATCAGGACCAATAATATTGCTGATTCTTTGAATTTTATCAAGGATCTCTAGTTATATGGCATGAAAACCAGACCATATGTGGCAGCAATATTCTAAGCATGGATGAATGGTAGACATAGATATGCAAGATAGATTCGGAGATAAAAATTATCTCGGCCTACACAGTAAACCAATTTTCTTAGCAGATGACCCAGCAATGAAGTCGATATAGTTTTCCCGATTCACTTCTATTTTTTAGCTTCTACAAGTGTCAGTTGATTGAAATATAATCCAAGAAAGATATTTTCAAATTGTATGCCCTTGAGAAAGTTATGAATCAACCTCTTCTCCTCCAAACTATGGGTTAAACAGTCAGACTTGTATCAGAAAATCATTATCTCCAAAAATGTTTATAATCCAAAAATATGGGTTATAATAAAACATATCAATTTAAATTGTAGTTTTCATACCTAAGTTTTGTCTTTTATTAAAATCATACTAATTCTTATAAGTTTTTATCAAAAGTCTATGAAAAATGTTTACACAATGCATAATCATATATAAAATTGTTAGATGTTTGCTTCATGAGTGAGATAGTTGTGGAACTTGTTTCAACAATTAGTGTTCAAGATCAGATGAAAGATCTGAAGTGCTTATTTTCAAGACAGGCAAACCCTCCCCACTTAGAAATTTGGTGCAGCACAACTTTTCTCTTATTTTTCCTCATGCCAGATATGTATATTAAGTATGCCTAGCTTAATAAATATGTACAAAGTTTAGTATTTTCTTTTTACAATGTTCACCTTGTACCAGGCTCAAGAGCCATTCAAGGTAGGTGATTGCAGAATAGGAGGTTTATGGGGATATATTTGGAAGATAATGGTCAACCCTAGACTTTGAAGAGGTTAAGATTGTAGTGATCAGTACCACAAGGGAGTGGTTTGTGGAAGGAAGCAGCTCAAGTGGAAGTTGCACCTCATCAGTGAAATATGACAAGAATGAAGTTGGTTCACTACAAGTTAAAGTCAACAGGCATTTTGCAGAAGCACGCCCACATCCGCACACCTATATATACTGAAAGATAATTACGACAATCTCTGCACTTGATCTTTTGTAGCTTAGATAGAGTTAATGAGCCTAGAAATCAGTCAAACTCTCTCTATCAAGGAGATAACAATTGATCCTATTCGTAATTGACAAACATTAATGACAATTAAATGGATGTATTAAAATCATCACAAGAATAGTTGTCATCATCATCAATTTCTTCTGGTTTGGTTAACTCATTTGCTTACTCTTGACCAAGGTCAGCAACAATAGATTGCTCAATCAGGTTAACAAGAATAAATAATATTTTGTTAACCAATGATGATGAGTAGAAATTGAAAAAGTTAAAGAGCTATGCTAAAATGTTCTCTTCAAACAAACAAGTGACATTTAATAGATTTATGAACTAATCTCAAAGCCACAGTCAAGTGATGTCAAAAACCATAAATTGCTCAATCAAGTTAACAATAATGAATAATATTTTGTTAACCAATGATGATGAGTAGAAATTGTGAAAGTTGAAGAGTTATGCTAAACTGTTCTCTTTCAAAAGAACAAGTGCCATTTAATAGATTTATGAACTAATCTCAAAGCCAGTCAAGTGAGCTTCATCACTAAAGCATGAAATTTTAATAGTCATAAATATATTATTCTTTTATAAAGAGTAGAACTTCAATATTTCAGATTTCATTATACAAATAATAAAATATACAAGTTCTGTTCTGAAATAATCCAGCCGTTTAATACCAACAAAAAGCAACCTACATCCTTGTACAAATTAACTGAAACAAAATAAATAATATTTTCCTAGGATCTTTCACATTTTCCCTGATCATGTATATGTCGTTTCTTGACGTTGTTTTTCTCTTCTGACTGCATTTTCCTTTACGGTTTGGACTGAGATAAATAGAAGAATAGATAGATAGCTAGATAGATATGAACAGAGATATACCCTTGTGCAAATTAATCGAAACAAAATGAATAGTTTCTTCCTAGGATCTTTCACACTTTCGCTGATCATGTATACATCGTCTTTTGGCATTGTTTTTCTTTTTTTAACCACATTTTCCTTTACATAATGAACTAATGGATTCATTTTTTTTTTCACCTTAATGACATGACTGACAGATGAAAGGCTGACACTAACAATATCTGCAATTTCTCTAAGGCTTGCCAGTGTGTTCGTGTAGCGTTACAATTTTCAACATTTCCTTTGAGTAACATCCATCACAGGCAATAGTCATTAGATGATCAACAGTCGAGACAATAGTGTTTGGACATGATAAAAATCTGATGCAATCAATGATGATGCAATATTTTCAAGGTCAAACAAATTTCATCATACATCCCAAAGATAAACTCATATTACTGCACACCACTTCAAATGATCTAATCTGAGGAAAAAATAGAAATTGATTACACCCTGTCACTCCGGTAAGTCTAAAACTGACCACTTGTGAAAGAAAGGAAACTAAAGCAGTTGTTTCAATTAATTTGCACAAGGGTGTACTTAGAGCAAATACACAGTATCCATAAAGTTCATGTGCACTTTAAAAATTCACAAATACAAATAAAGTAATAAATGTTTTAAATTGAACACAGAATTCATAGACACCATGTATACTTTAGTCTCTTTCAAAATGCTCCCCTTTCAAAATTACATGTTACTCAGCATTCTTCTTTTCAAAGTTCTTTTTTGGAATGAGTTTTTTTTTTTTTTTTTTTTTGAAGAATAAAATCTCAGAAGACACAAAAGCCAATTCTGGATTGAAAAGGGTCTGTCAGATCTGGGTGACATAAATTTTACAAAGATCTCTATTCACTCGGTTATTGCAAATGCAATGATTATGCAATACACAATACACTTATGCCTTACTACCAAATGAGTAACCTCCCAAAAGAGTATCTGTTTTCACATGCACAGTAATATCTTCTCTAACTGGCTACCAAGTTACTGAAAGGCCACATTTCTGTATCTTAAATATTTAAAATAGCTGGATATGTTTCAGACAAAAATGATTTGTTTCACACAAAAGATAATGTTAATACCAAAAAGATAACAAAAATAAGATTATTGGCCTACATGTGGATGAAATAATTACATATCTTCTAGATGTAGCTGAAATACATATCTCCAGTTTCAAAGATAAAAGACATGAATGATAGTAGAGATTACTCAACATTAATGTCTATATTTCTGTCAGTCAGTCAGTTAATTGCCATCCGTAATAGAAGATTTTCCCACAGTAGGTTGCCATTACATTCTGTGGTAGACTGGTTGAAGGTTATAGAACCCAAGGATATTTGCACATAAGTGAATGCAATGAATTCAACTAGAATTTGAACTCAGCTCTTTGATTTCTCGTTTCAAGCCGATATACACCACAACGCACATCCTGCTTACGCACAAATACCCACCTATATGCAAATACCCTTGGGAAAAGTATTAATCCATCTCTTCTCCCTCCAGCTATGGGTTAAATAGCAGGGCAGATTGGGTTCTACAGTCTTAGTTGGCAGTTAGTCTACCACAGAAAGTAATGGCAACCTACTGCGGGAAAATCTTGTCTGATCAGTCATGTCCCAAAAGATTGCCCAAGCTTATATCACGTATAGTACATATCTGACTGTATTACTGTAGCAAAGAAGAAAATAAGAACTTACCTGCTAAACAAAACACCCATGTGTCACGTGTAGTTCTTTGCCAAAAATAGCAACTAAACCCAGACTGTGTTTCCAGCGCTCATTTACAGCAAGCCTGACAACTTGAAAAATTTCTTTTCTTTTTTCTCTATTTTTGCCAGTTGTGAGAATCACACCTTGAGTGTAAAATGCTCCTGTTTTTTGAGAGATGGAAGAGCATATTTTTTGTCTTCAACCTGGTAGCTACATTTAAGGATTGCTTGAACTTTGAAATTTTGAACTTACAAATATCTTTCTGATACAATTACATCTGTGAACCTGCCTCTTTATATTATCGAGTAATTAGTAATGCTTAGAATCAATTATGGAGACAAGATGTGTAGATGTTATTTAACTGACCAGTTAACAACCTGAATTAACATCTTTATACAAATGTACTCTCAGTAGATGTAATGGTGAAAGAACTTAGCTGTCCCAGTGAAACTTGATCTGGCAAAGGCCAGTGTTTCATTGACCATTCTTTTGTTTGCTCCTACTGGGTTCACATGGACAGCTACTACTGGGGTGATTTAATTACAACTCTCTGACATCTGTGTAAGCAGGGCTTTTTACTCAGCCTTTGGCACTCTTATTAATTACCTGATATTCTACCCCTCATTTTACCCTTGTGTTACTCTTTCTTTCTTATTTCCTGTATCTGTCTCTTTTCTTTTACCTATTACTTTCACTCTCCCTCTCTCATTTTCCTTTTCACTCTCCCTCTCTCATTTTCCTTTTCACTCTCCCTCTCTCATTTTCCTTTTCACTCTCCCTCTCTCTTTCCCTTTTCTCTCCCTCTCTCATTTTCCTTTTCACTCCCTCTCTCTCTCTCTTGTTTCTTTTTCACTCTCTTTCTCTCTCTCTCTCTTTTCTTTCTCTCTCTCATCTCATTTCCCTTTTCACTCTCTCTCTCTATCTTGTTTTCCTTTTTTTTTCTCACTTTTTCTTTTTTCTTTTTTTCTTTTTCGGTTTTCTCTCTTCCTCACTTTTCTTTTTGCTCTGTCTCGCGTTTCTTTTTTCTCTCTTTCTCCCCTCTCATGTTTCTTTTTTCTCTCTTTCTCTCTTCCCTCTCACGTTTCCTTTTTTACTCTCTCTCCTCTCTCATATTTCCTTTTCTCTCTCCCCTCTTATGTTTCCCTGTTCTCTCTCTCTCACTTTTGTTTTTTCTCTCTTTCTCTTTTCTCATTCTTTTCTTTCCCCTCTCTTTTTCTCTCTCTCTCTTTCCCCTCTTATTTTTCCTTCTTTGTTATTTGCTTTCTTTTTCTCTTGTCTTCAATAGCTTGTAATAATTCTTTAACTTTCTATATTTTCCTTTCCATTCTTACTTTTTCTTTCTCACCTATCAATATCTCTCCTCAGAGATTTCTATTTCTCACAATAAATCATTGTTAAAATTTTTAGAAATAATAATCTCAAAATATTTTCTGGCTTTAAATTACCTGCATAAAGTTGATAAGCTATAAAATACTGAATCAATTAATCAAAATTCTATTTCTCTCAGTTCCTTCTGGGCCTCTTTCTTTTTACACCAGTTCTCATAGGATCCCCGAAGTTAAGCAATATCAAGTCTGGTCAGTATCTAGATGGATGGTTGCTTGGAAATGTCAGGTGCTGTAAGCTATGGATGTGCGAATAGTGTATGGATAATGGTTGGAATTGAAAATCTGAGCACCATGTTCCAATTCCCGTCTGGTTCATTAGACTCACTGGAAAAGGTTAAGCTGTAAAAAAAAAAAAATATGAAATAAAAAAACCTCTTTCTTTTTCTCTCTCTCTTTATTTCTTTTTCTCTCTTCATATTTATTTTTATTTCAATCTGTTTTTCTTTTTTCTTTCCTTTTTGTATGTCTCTTTTTTCATTTCATTTTTCCTCCCTCTCTATTCTGCAACTTCTGTCTCTATCAGTTCTTTTTCTATTTCTCTCGCTCTCTCAATTTCTTAATTTGTTTCTCTCTATTTATATCCTTTTACTCTTCTTCTTTGTTTTTATTTTCTCACTCTCTTTTTCCCAGTTTTTCCTTACATTGAAATTTTCTCTCTACTTCTCTCACCTTTATTCCTCCTTATATCCTCTTTGTCCTTTTCTTTCCTTATTCTCCTCTTATCTTCCTCCCCTAGTTTTACAACATTTTTCTGGTCCTGGGTATGACAGTAAACTGCATCCAGCAGCAAGGCCTCTGATTGGGAGGTTGTGAGGAGCATGGAACCACCTCTTAATTGCTGTTGTTCCCAGTTCCACACTAGCCCGGGGTGGTAGCACCTGTTAGGGTCCCAACTAGGGACAAATAGTTAACCAAACCCCCAAACTGGAGTCCGAACACTATGAAAGTATAAAAATAGACTTTTATAGCAATATATACATAAAAATAATTTTATAGAAAAATATACATTTTGAAGGAAAATTATTGCCAGCAATACATTTTTGAATACAAAACTGGAAGACATCTTCAGTTTTCGAATATAAAAATAAGAAAAAAATTTTTTGTCAAAATCTGACTAAGTCAACTTTCTCACTATAACTGAACATTAAAAAATATCTTAAAAACCTACCTTTTTGGCATTAAATAACCCACAGAAGTTGATATGCCATTAAACAAAACTCAAACAACATTTTTCCCCAATACTCTTTATATTAACAAATTACAACAATCAGCAATTTTACAACTGCAATGCACCAATATACAGTGCATTAATATTTTTTTTTATAATCATTTCATCCCAAGCAAAGCAGAAATGCCACCGGCACACAGGGGGTTACAGTGAGAGAATAAAAAATGTAGAGAAGATGTTGAAGAAGAGATGGATGGGAATCAAGGAGACAGAAGATGGTAATTAAATGTTGGATTTAAACTTTGGGAGATTGTAGCTATCAGGGAAGCAAGCAAATGGAAGGGAGTTCCACAACCGAGAAATGCGATAAAAGAAGCTGATAGTAGAAGTGTTTATATTTAACTATTTTGATGGTAAAATAGTGAAAACTTGATGCCAATCTATTAGCACAAGGAAACTGAGAAAAAAGCTCATCAGATCACGTTGGTGAGAAAGTGACCAAAGGCAAGTTACTAAGTCAGCATTGATTATATTGTAGATCCTGTTTTTGTATTTTGTCGAAAACCTCAAGATGAATAGTAGGAGCACCCAACAAGATATGGCAACAGTATTCAATGTATGGACGAATGGTAGATTTATAAATGTGCAAAATGGATTTTAACAAGAAAAACTTGCTGGCTTGACACAGTGAACCAACCTTTTTAGCAGTTCATGGCCCAATGTGCAAAGACAGACATACAGAGAGACAGACTCAAGTCAGATGGATTAATACCTTTCCCAAGAGTCTTTTCTCCTAAGTGAATGCAATGAATTCAACTGGAATTTGAACTTGGCTCTCCGATTTCCCATTCCAAGCTGATATCCACTACACCACAATGCACATCACCTGGTGCATCATTAGCCCTAAATTGGTTTTGTCCAAGAAATATCCATTTACATTCCAAAAATGCTTCAGGCAAGTTAACTCATTCTTTATATTGTGATCAAAGTGTTTGAGTTCTTCCGATATGCAACCTTCTAAGTGTGCAGATGAAAGAACACTAAAGATATATTGACTTAATTCTTAGCAACCTTCGCTGAATGTTGAAAATCTTTTTACTAACGTCCCAATTGAAGAAACATTGAATATATTTAGCGACTGCATTTACAAACACCTGTCTATCCCTCCTCCAAAAATCCAACTAGAAATTCTTCAGAAACTATTCAACACATGCACCACACAAACTCCATTTTCAGACCTTAATGGTAACATCTACTTACACACTAATGGTGGCAGTATGGTAAACCCTTTAGGTCCTACTTTCTTGGATTTTTACATGTCCCATATCAAACACAGTGTTTAAAACAACCAACAAACTGGAAATTTACACAAAGTATGTCAACAATATTTTTGTTTTGATAAAAAATATGGACGAAAGTGTAAATCTAAAATTAAATTTTGAAAGTAATTCCTTACTGAAATTCACTTATGAACTCGTGGACAAGAACAAATCCGTTTTCTTAACGTCAACATAGAGCTAAAAACCAGTGAATTTATTACTTATCTGTATAAAAAACCCACCAATAAGAACTCATCTTCTTAACCATAATAGTCAATGCCCAGAAAGGTATAAAATAGCAGTAATAACGAACTTCTTAAATAGAGCACACCTAAATTCCTTCTACCAAAGAATATTTTTGAGCAAACTAAAATGCATAAAACAAATATTAGTCAACAATAATTTTTCCAACTACATCATTGATAAACAAATAAAATTATTCTTACAAAAAATACATAACACTCGTATTAAAAATAACACGCAAGAAAGCATCAACATATTTTATTGCAGGCAAATGCACATTAATTATAAACAGAACAAATTTTCTTTACGAAAAATTATTAAACACCATATTTCTGCCATAATTCTTCAAAAATATCTAAAATTTATAATATATTATAGAAAATGGAAAACAGCAAACCTTGTTATTTCATATAATAATAACCCTATCAAATCTAAACTAGCAATGATTGATATAGTATATGAATTTCAGTGCCCTGTACAAGATTGTGTTTCTTGTTATAAATTGGTTAACTATATTGGCCATACTACAACTTCTCTGAGTAGATGCCTTACATGTCACCTATCTAATAATAATAGTGCAATAAAAAACATTTATTAACCCATAACTTACAAGAACTCTTAAAAACGTTTGGTTGAAAATACAATTTAAATCACAATATCAAAGGCACCCCGCTATAAGATAGGCAGTATATATCAAATAATTTTCTCCTACCATCAATCTTTATTATTTAACAGTGGAAATGGAATTTTTTAAATTTTAAAAAAAATAAACACATGCTCACATGATGCCAAGCCACACGCATCATGTGATAGCTTTAAAGAACTCTCCTTTTCAAAAAAACACTAAAACACAAAAAATTACATGACAAACATGAGGACATAACATCCTTGAAGATGGCCTGTGAAAAGGCTGAAAGCACTTGGAAAGTCGAAAATTATGGAACAGTTTTACATTTCTTATCTCCAACAAAAAGGAAACATGTAAGAATACTGGAAAAATTAAATAAAAAATTAATAAAATCTTCCTTGTTGGTCGTTTTTAACGAAACCTGTTTAAATGAAAGATGGCTGCCCAAATATATATATAATATACAAGGTGGTCCAAAAGTAGATGTACTTAAGTTAATGCAACAAATTCAACTGAATTTGAATTCAGCTCTCTGATTTTTTATTCTGAGCTGACATGCACTGCATCAAAACTCACTTTCAATTAGGGAGTCTTTTAATAAAAAAAATTGTACCCTTTAACAAAGTTCAAATTTGTGTCCCAACATACAACAATTCCACTGATTTTTTTTTTTCTCTTTTTTTTAAACAGAGATGTCTACTCAAACATCTGTATCCACTAAATATAACAGTATAGTAATAAGAGATAATGTCAGATTATTATAAATAAAACTCCATTACTCCTAAATAAATTATAAATGTGAGCATGTGTGTGTGTAATTACATTAGGTATATTTCAATGATCTAAGCTGGTATGAAAATGTTTGATCATTGTTTGTTGTGTTGTTTTTTACATTGCATTTTGCTGATGGTCACCCACTTCTGGGCCTTTTTTTTTAAGAGACACAACCTTTAAAATGCATAAAACCATTTTGGTCATACCATTAGATATTGTTTCACTTACTTCTACTTTTCACTATATTCTAAGTAAAGTGTAACTAATTATTTTTTTCTTCAAAACTTATGTAAGTAATCATAATATTAACCAATTTCTTTTCAAATTATACATTTCTACTATAGCTATTTTATGTTAAAAATATTTTTTATTTGGAGAGTTTTAATTTTTCAATTACAGAAATCAATTAAGGGGAAACTGGTTAATTTTTAATCACAAAACTAACATAAAATCTACTTTTAATATGCAAAAGTAATTTTTATTTTTACTATTAAATTTTTACTTTTTTTTCTTTCGCTGTAATTAAAACCAACAAGAAAACTTTAAAGCAGTCATTTAAATTATTGAAATATATTTTAATACTTTTGTAAAAAAAATGTCCATGATGAATGTAAAAATTTTAAATGTTTAGCCCACATTATTATTTGTGATGAACAATCTAAAAATATATATATAAATATATATAACAATCTAAAAACATATTTTGATTTATTTTTTGGTTATGTATGCAAAATATGGGTGATATATCTCCGGAGTAGTCTCTTAGATATAAATCTACGATTCGTCCATGCATTGTTGGGTGTTTCTGCCATTCATCTTGAGGGTCTTTCCAAAATCCAAATAAAGATCTGCAATATAATCAATCCTGACTTGGCAGCCCGCCTTCAGTCACTTTCTCACTGACATGATGTGGCTTCTTCCTGTGTCTTTTCTATAAGTGTTTTCTTGGTAACTGCTCTGACAAGTTTTTTCCCCCTGGTTCCCTGACCACATATATTTACTCTTGCTACTTGACTGGCATGAAGACCCCCACTCTTTAACTGTCAAAATAGTTAAATGTAACTATCTCTTCTATTCTAACAGTTTCTTTTCTTGCATTTCCTGTTTGTGGAACTCCCTACCGTTTGCTTGCTTCCCTGATAGCTACAATCCCCAAAAGTTTAAATGCAATCTTTTACCCACTTGATTCCCATCTATCTCTATATCATTTATATGAAAGCCCCTGTACCTTATACTTCTCACTGTAACCCTCTGCATCCCATTGGCAGTCCTGCCTTGCTTGGGGTGAAATGATTATTAAAAAAAAAAAAAGATATCAACAAAGATATGACATTTTACAGAGTTTACATAGATATTTTCTAAGTATAGCTTAGATTTTGAACAAAGTTGAAAGTATGGGGCATCCAGCGAGGACCGAACTCACTACTCTGTCATAATGATTCAAGCAAGATAAGCTTACATAGATAGGAACAGAAAAAGAGACAGAAACTAATAAAAAATTAGAAGAAATTGTTTGGACTTGTCAGAAAAAAAGACAATAAAAAGAAAACCTATATTCATTCGTATCACCTTACAAGTTAATTTCTTATTCATGAATCTTTATTGAATTATAAAAATGACTTCCTTTCTAGGTGATGTCACAGCTGTTAGCCTCTCTTTTCTGAGGGGATTTTCAATCACACCTCATTTAATTACTAAATACCTGTATGCAGGTGTATAGGTTTAAGGGATGGAAGATGATACTTATAACAACAGGTATTCTCCAAGATCATTTATAATTAAAAGGTAAAATACTGTATATACCTGCAAAGACTTATTAGTCATATTCACAGCCATAAAATCTTGCTTATATATTCATGTATATAAGATCCACTGGGGATATGGATTGGATTTTGTGTTAGGTTGGCAACTGAATGATGGCCAGAAGTGATGGTGCAACACGTCTGTTAGTCCAGACAAAAATTTCCATGAATGCCACTTAACACAGAAGCACGAATACACAACTTGGTTTAAGATTTTTTTACCTTGTTTTGCTTCGGCATAATTCCAAAAGTGGCTGGTAAGTGAGATGCAAGTATCGTTAGTGTCAAACTCATAAACACCTGTTTGTCTCAACTGAAGCAAGAAAAGATTGACAACAATTGCTGTGTAACTGAACAATATGACATGATTGATATTGCTTTATCAAGGTGTATCTATTGTTGAACACTGTTTATTTGCAAATCTCACAACTGATTGAAAATTTTTTGAGTTCTCTAGAAATGTGGCCTTGTACCAGTATTGGCTACCTCCATCAAATATTTATTGGTTTCCCAATTTTAAAAAGAAGCTAATGTTTGTTTGTTTTTTAATTTTATGTCAACAATAATTTTAAGCAAGCTGTTATTATAAAATGTGTGAAAGATTAAGAAGTCTGAACAGAATCAAATCCTAGTTAGATTTTATTCAATTATTATTTAACAAAGTCATTTATCCATTCAGCCTTTAAAAACAGATGTTAGAAACTTATATTTAAATGTTGTTTCTTTGTTCAGTTGTTAATTCAGAATCCAATTTAGCAAATCTTAGCATTATTAAAAGTTATATAAAGTTAATTCAGAATAATATTTAGCACATTTTAGTATTCTTCTAGAGGTTTATATTTTATGAGATTGATTCAAAAGTTCCCAATGACTTTTTGCACAGTGAAATCTTAAAATTGTATTTATATTGTATTAAGCTCTTTATTGTGTGTGCATGTGTGAGTGTATACTTTTTAAGACAAGAATAATTTTATTTTAGCCAAAATAGGCTGATTAAAAAAAAACTTCACATTCAACATTGTTTATTATTCATGCCTAATCTAAGAAATGTGCAGATAAAATTAGGAAAGATATTGCGAAAAGTTCAAGTAATGATGTCATAGATTTTTGGAAAATGATACAAAACAAAGAACATGGATTCGCAGGAATAGAAATGAATTAATCAACTGCAGTATATTGTTTTCAAACCTGAGAACTAATTCAGACGTGAGGAAAAAGGGTTTCATATATCCATCAGTCAGTTTGTAAACTCTTGTTTTCTCTCCTTTTTCAACATAGAAAAAATGCAATTTGGAGATAGTCATTCATGATGTAAAAGGAATTTATGAAAATAATCCAAAATGGAAAAAATTATGTCTATAATCAAGATGATCATTTACAATCTCAAACTAAGCAAAGTCTAGCAAAGAAAATTTCTCTGTATTTAATGGAATTAAAAGAGAACTTTTTTATTAAAAACTTTTTAAACCTGCATAAATTTTCATTATGTAATGCTACAGTGAGCAACTGACTGTTTTAAATGACATTGGACCAGAAGAAAATGCTTATTTAGAAATATACTAGCAATTTTATGACAAACTATGTCCTTCTCTTTCAAATACAACACATCAAATGATCGTAGAGTTGGTATGGAAATTTCTTCTACAAATTTTATATTTTTAAAATCTGTCATTTTCAGGCAGTAGTTCTTGTCTGGTCAGCAGTCTGATAAATCCAAGATATTGACACATCCATCAAAGAGTTCTTTGAATGAAAACTGGAATCATTCTTCTATGATGTAATACACAATTTATTCAAAATATAAGATCATAGAAAATCATGGGAAACATTTTTATGACTAAGTTAATGATGATGTGAATTTTATCAAAAAATGTTGTCAACTTTATTATCAACCAAATTTTTTAATGTTATATTTTAATTCTGTATGACCATTATATAGGACTTTTTAAGAAAGTGGAGTTTGCATAGTTCACTCAAGGACATTAAAAAAAATTATCACTCACAACAAAATTGTTAAATTTTTAATGATCAAGAAGAAAAAAGTTAAGTCTTAAACAATCTATTAAGTTTTGTGTATAAATCAATCTGATAATAAGAAACACATAACTGTATCTATGCAAGGATTTTCAAGTGTGTGTTTCTCTTCAAAGATTCTATCAAAGGTTTAGCTCTATAATGATACAATGTTTCTATTAATATTAATTTTTTTTAGTTTGTAAGTTGCATATTAACTTTAATGGAAATTAATTTCATAAAGCTTTGAAAAAAAAAATAGTCTAAATTTCTTAAGAATTGTGATGATTTAAAAAAGGGCATTAAACTATCAAGAAGTAAAGTCTTCAACCTACAAATCAAGTGAGAAACCTGATAAAATGGTCTCTTTATAGATTGAAGATAAATATACTGCACATAATTTACTAAAAGTTGGGTATATGGAAATTCTCTAGTTTATATGCAATTGAAAAATAGATCACCAAATAATTCACATTATTTTAACAGCCCTCCCCACCCAAATAAGCATTGAAGTAGTTAAATGTAACTCTCACTTCTACTTGAACAGTTTCTTTTCTCACTCTTCCCACCTGCGGAAGTTGCTTCTGTTTACTTGCTTTTTTGACAGCTACAATCTCCAAAAATGTAAATGCAATGTCAGTTGCCATCTTCTATCTTCTTAAATCCCATTTATCTTTAATCCTTTCTTTTATACCACCCGTACCCATTCTTTTCTCTCAGTGTAACCCTCTGCGCACTAGTGGTAGACCTGCCTTGCTTGAGGTGAAATGATTAAAAAAAAATGAAATGTTGCTGCTTATTAGAGACTGATTTCTTGATTTACATGTTTAACACCCTCTCTCTGTCATGTGCCCCACTTCCTTAGCAGATGAGGGATCATGGTTCTCCATGTCTTTCTATCTTTTGTTGCTCCAAGTAATATTTTGTTTTTTTGATACATATTATTGTGTTCATTTGATCAAGATTTTTAATTAAATGATGCACTATTTTTCTGTGACTATTAGACTTTTTAGATTTATTTCCTCAATGTGTACCAAATATTTCATCTGTCTTTTTCTTGACATTAGTTTCTTTATAGTTCTTATTCTCTTTAAAAAATATCTTCTTCTCAGCATTCATTGTTAGAACCACATTTAAGTCTTGTCTTCATTTGTGATTAAATTATCTTCTGTTCACTGACACAGAGGAGTCCAGGTTTTATATGACAGTCCATCACTCATTCGTTTGTTTCTAATATTTTTCAATTCTTTAATACCTTGCTTATTTTTTGAAAAATCATCTTTTGCTGTTTTTGTCTGCCTTCAGATTATTTATATCACATTTTCCATCATCTATAATTTCCCTAACCAGATAACCAAAGTTCCACAACTGCTTAATTTTGATGTTCTCAATGCAAAACTCATACCTTAGGCTGAACTTTTTCCTCACAGCCTTCTTATTTTTTTGCAGTTCAATCCTTTTTTCTTGTTCTCTTAAAATGTGATAATTACTGCTGCCTTAAGGTAGAGGTATTATATTTGGTCATGTTTGTTTGTATGTCTGTCTGTGGCAAAGAAATCTCAAGACTTCCTGGATAGATTCCGATTAAACTTTCAGAGATGATTGGCCTCATGACTGGCATGAACTGATTAGATTTTATGTTCAATCCAGTACTGGATAAAGTTTCTAGGTTATTATTTATTCAGTTTTATTCATAAAATTTACATTTTTACATTTCACATACTAAATAGTGAATTACCGCCACTAGACCATTTTGAATACTAAATTACCTCCCTTGTTTTATTTTAATTGTGCACTTAATTTTGAGGGCAGTCAAGTTCATTTTTTTGTATTTTCTTTCTTGAGAGCAGTCAGGTTCATTACAGTTATTCTTTCTCATTTTAATGATCATCTTTTTCTAATTGCTGAGATGATGTCAGTTTTGCCTTAGCTGAGGTCTACAGTCTTTTTACTGCTATTTCTAGTTTTTTCATTTTTTTTTTAATGTGACATCAACAGAATGTCATCTGTAGAGCAGCTGTTGTTATGGTTATATATTCACTTCGACTCATCTGACTGTACTGGTGTTATTCCTCTTACTATTTTGGTCTAATTTCTTAGCTTATTCTCTATCCGTATACATATTTGTTTATTATTATTAAAGACAATATACCTTCTTTTTTTTATTTTTACTTTATTTGTTTAAATATTATTTTTAATGGTTACTTGTATTTGAGTAGATGCTCTGTTTTTTATAATTAAACAGTATATTTATTTATACCTACTGACCTGAATAATTTTGTTAGGAAAATGTGCATCCCCTAGGGGAAACCATCAATTGATCTGACATGGCTTAGGCTGCTCAACCACAAAGAACTTACAGTTAAACAAAGTGTGAAATTATACCTTTATTACTTACAATATTCCTTATTAATCTATATTCTTCCTTGCCTTGCAGCCATTTTCTACTTTCACTTTCACTTATTTGGTTGAAGAAAGCAAAAGATGTTTTTCATGATCTGGTCATGACAAGTATATTTAAACGTTACTTTTGAATTTGGACTTTTTTTCATTGATTGCCACAGATTTTCTTTTTCACCTTACTAAAAATCATGAAGTACTCATTCTATAATAAAGAAACTTAGAAAAATAAAATCAATGCATTCTGAAAAAGTTTGGGAAGTGTTATACACAAATTAGCAAATTAAAAACAATTGTATTAATATATAAAGAAAAATATTTATAATTCTGTTGGTTTGTTTTACCAAGCTTATCTTTCCCTTTTTTGTGTTGGGTATCTGCATGATATCATGCAAACATTGACCTTAAATTAAAAACTAAAAAATGGACCCATTTGTTTGTGTTTATTTATTTTTTCAATTGTGTATTTTTTTTTTTTCTCATTTCAGTCTAATCCCTCCACACCAACTGTGAAAAGCCCCACAAAATTACCACAGTTCTTTTCTCCGGGTATGCTGCCTCCTCCACCACCTCCTCCACCAAATCTTGCCCGACCAGTTGCAATCCTGAAAACTTCTGATGGCCAGACAGTTGTCGGCAGCAATGCTTCCTCAGTGACCAGCTCAGCAAACAGTAAGTCTTTCTATATTTTCTTTCTGTATTTTCTTTTTTTATTCATTTGCTGTGATTCACTTGTTGTCCTGTCATAAATTCACACAGAAAAATACCATTGGTATTTTTTATATTATATTCATTAACTTCTTTGGCTCAATATTTTGACCAGTGCAATCTCCAACCATCTTCAGCTATCCAGAATTTATGCAACTGTGTTGATAAAATGCAAATGTATGGCTCACAAAGATGATTGGCCATAGAGATTGAATTTTCTTTATGAACTTTCAAATTCTAATTCTCTTTTCTTGATAAAACAATTTCAGAATTATAATCTATTTTTAACCTCTTTACTATCAGTCAATCTTGTTCATTTACAATTTAAAATAATTGATTGCTGTCTCTCATTATTACAATAGACATTATACATTTGTGTATAAAAGAAGCTCTAAAGATTTTGGGTAGAGAGAAATAAACTAATTGTGATTTTGTTAATATTTCCATGTTTATTTATAGTGTATGGGCACATGGCCAAGTGGTTAGAGCATTCGCTTTCTGGGCATGAGGCCTGGGTTCAAATCTCACCATGGTCAATTTATCAGAAAGTTGACTTCTTAATGTTACTGGTCTGAAGGATGTGATCTCAGTGTGCAGCACCTTTGGAAAGTGTCTGAAAAACATACCATGGTTTGACCCAAGCCTTGTGTGTGAAATTGGGTAGACAGAAAGCTTTGGGAGCTGTCAATGATTGTGCTAACACAGTTACATGTCATTAGGTTTGAGGGTTTGTGCATGTTGGCCTTGTTCAGACTGTTGATCACACTAGATAATGAGCCCTCTCCCAGAAACTGTAACTAAGGTCTGCTCAGCATAGTTCCAGTATAAACCACAGGTGGGCTTTGTGTGTATTGAACAAACAAAAAATGTGCCTGAGCAGGCGTCTGCAACAGGGCTTAGCTAGCCGCCTTAGTAGACAAGCATCTTTGGATACGAGTGGCCATATTGATGACTTGCACATGTTTTGAGGAACCATTTTCATTTTTATGATGTAAAAAGAATGACATTCAGCAGAAAATAGCAATGGGCAAAATGCAACTATGATGTGCACAAGAACTGATGCATTCAAAAATACAGCCTCAATAAAAAGAGTTAATAAATGGTCCTTTAAATTAGTAAATCTAGTTTGTAAGCCAAGAACTGAAAAGGATTCCAAGGATTTACTACCAGAAAATAGAATTGATGGACTGATCAGAGTCTGGTTGTCAGCAACCAGTAAATATGTTAACGAAGTTCCTTAAAAATCCATGGATATATCTAGTTACAACAGAAGTCATTTTTGTGATCGTTTCTTTTCACACACGGAAATCTATATTTTTTTTTTTTTTTTTTTTTTTTTTTAATCATCTCACCCCAAGCAAGGCATTCCACTGCCACTATTGCTCATGGGGCTACATAGGGGAAGGTAAAGAGAAGGAGTGGTTAGACATAGGGAATGGCAGGAGGAATGAATGTTAGACATAGGGAATGTCAGGAGGAATGGGAGCAAGTTAGTGTGTTAGGAGGTGTCTATTGACCTTACATTTAAACTCCTGGAGATTGTATCCGTCGGGGAAGCAATCATGTGGAAGGGAATTCCACAGTCGGGAAGTGCGAGGAAAGAAACTGTTGGAGTAGAAGTTGCGGTTGCATTTTATCGGTTTCACTGTAAAAGGGTGGGATCTAGTTGCTAATCTAGTATCTCGTTCAAATTCGTATTTAGGGGGCACCAGTGATCTAAGTTCATCGGAGCAGAAGCCGTGAAAGTATTTATAGAAGAGACACATGGAAGCCACGTCGCGCCAGTGGGAGAGAGACTGCAGGCAGTCTGCCAAGTCGGTATCTATCACATTACAGACCCTCCTCTGAACCTTATCGAGAAGCCCGAGGATAATAGCAGGGGCACCCGACCAGATATGGCAGCAGTATTCAATGCACGGGCGGATGGTAGATTTATATATGTGCAGGATAGATTTAGACGGAAAAAACTTCCGGGCCCTACTCAGAGAACCGACTTTCATAGCAGCAGATTTAGCAATGGATTCGATATAGTCATTCCATTTGAGGTCCACTGAAAGTGTGAGACCAAGGAGGCGTAGTGTTTTACTCTCTGGGAGGCAAGCCTGGTCCATGCTAATGGGAGGTAGGTGAGATTGTCGATGATGGTTAATTGAGAGTAGCTTCGTTTTAGAAGCATTAAAATTTACTAGCCATTTTTTACCCCAGTCCACTATGGATTGAAGGTCTTTTTCAATCTCGGCTGTGAGGTTAGCTTTACGCCTACACCAGATTTTTGTAGGAGGCGAGAGTAAATTGTGGTGTCATCGGCGTACAAACCTACTTGGGCTCTTATGGAATCAGGGAGATCATTAATGTATATCAGGAAGATATACAATATGCAATGGAATAGTACAATTATATAACTCTGCTTTCATTTTAACCACTGTAATTTAGTTTTAAAGGAAACCTTGAATTGCCAAGAAGAAATGTGGTCATGTAAGGGATTATTGAGAAGTAGATGCATTCGTGATTCATCTTGTTTGCTAGTTCTAATAGTTCAGAAGATTAAGTGGCAAATGTCAAGCCTCTTTGAGGATTGGTAGTATTTCTTGCGAAATAGGAGTGAGAAGGGTTTTAATTGATTTTAAAGTTATTAATTTATTTTGAATTTTATTTAAAGTAAGGCCCATAATCTTTAAATACATACATAGATACATACATAACCATGATTTTTGTTGAGGCAGGACCAGAGTAAGGTGGGTCCTGCCTGATAATGGATAGGTTAAAATGACTTGAGGCAAGGTTTTACAAGGCTGGATGTCTTTCCTGATGTTCATTCAGACACTTATGGTAGTCCAATTACACCGAGTGTTATAGAGACACCATCTCTAACAAGGTTGCCATTCAAGGCTTGAGACCCCACCCTAGCCTTGTGTGTGTGTATATATATATATATATATAAGTGCAAAGTGTTTGTCACTTTAACTGAGCAGGTTCATGGTGACGTCAAAGTTTTGTCAGGATACTGTTATAATATTCTCACTCATCAGCAGATCATCCTTGACAAGTGAGAACATTATAATAGTGTCCTCACAAAGCTTTGAAGTTGACATGAACCTTTTCAGCTAAAGTTTATTTCTATCCTGATATTGAGCACTTTACGATAAAAAACCTGCTTACCAAAATACATTTTATCAGTAAAACCACTGAAAAATAACAACCTTGGTGTGAAGCATTATCACAATTAAACACAATATATATATATATATATATATATATATATATATATATACACACACACATTGGCCATTGACACCTAGAAGCTCATCCACCCTTTGACAGGTTTTATTTTTGGTTCCTTGAGGTGATATTTCATCCTCTTCTTCAGCAGAAAAACTAGTGGATGAGCTAGTTTAAAAGTCAACCACATGTTCATTTGGCAGGTTGTACTGGATTAAAAGGCCTAAGCCTAACCTGACCTAAAGTGCAAAGAGAAATTACATTAATTCTGAAGCATTCATGTAAGTGTGTATATACATATGTAATTAGTTTGAGGAATATAAAATGATAATTTAAGTTTGTAATTAGCATAAATATTTAGTGAACTAGTTCTTGACAATCATTACTCTCAACATCTTACAAGGCCACCATACTAACCAATTAATCATGAGTACTTTTTGAAAATAGTTGGATACTACACTGGTTGAAATGTTATGCCAAAAATGATGAAGTTGAAGATAATTGTTCAAGGGTATTGATGTGTATCATTTATTGTGTATCCCTGTGTCTTAGAGAATCGTAGTTTTGATGAATGTGTGTATCAGTCATTATAAACAATTCAAGCAGTAAATTTTACTTCTACATCAAGATTTGCATTTTCTGCCATCAAAATTCTGAAGCAAAGTCAGTACAGAACTTTTGGAGTTGTATTGTATTGTACAAAACTAAGTCATGTTCATTAGAATTCAATAAAGATAATTTCTGACACTAGATTTTACAAAATTTTCCCTATTATGATACAAATTTAATGTTAACTTTCTCTTTCTTCAATACTTGTCTATACTTCTGAGATGAGGTAGTATTTACATTATTTACACTGTTTATTGTTATGTTTATTACATCTTTATTGTCATGTTTATGATGTTTCAGCCATTGTATGCTCCAGCCTTCTTCAGGTGCTAAAAATTTTAAACTGAATCCTTTATTTCAATCACTGGGGTATATCATTCTCATTTCATGTGCTATGCCACTTTTGGATGCCATATAGTTATTTCCTTTTAACTCAACTCTCTAAGTTATTTGTTCACCCTTGTTGTAGCCAGGTATTGAACTCAAAAATCCTAGGTCAAGTCAGTGGAACAAACCAACGCCTATAACCATTGGGTCATGTTTTTCCTTTTTCCCTTTTCTAATATGTGCGTTGTGGTGCAGTGGATATTGGCTCTGAACGAGAAATCGGGGAGCCGAGTTCGAATTCCAGCCGAATTCATTGCATTCACTTACACGCAAATACCCTTGGGAAAAGTATTAATCTGTCTCTTCCTTCCAGTTATGGGTTAAATAACAGGACAGATTGGGTTCTATAGCTTTGGCTGGCAACCAGTCTACTGCAGAAATCAATGGTAACCTACTGTGGGATAATCTTCTGCTCAGTCAGTCATGTCTCTTTTGAGACATGATCACCCAAGCGTGTTTCACATATGGCACTTAACTGACTGATTGACTGTATCTCAAAGCTCACTTTACAATTATTTTTTTAATCTTTTCAAAGAATATAAATATTTTTTTTAAATTCTGAGATGATGTTTTATTGTTAATTCATGAAGAGTTTTTGTCCTGACTCATTTCCCCTAAATTTGACCAAATTGACAAAACATCAGATTTTTTTTTATAACTTCTCCCTTGTCAAACTCCTAATATTTCAGCACATCCTTGTATTCACCATTGTTAGTTTCATTTAATGAGTAAATTCCAAAGATTGTATTATCTATGCAAACGATATTTAATTATGTATTGTTAAGTCAATTTACTGGGGTTTTTTTTTGGTTTTTTTCCTTAATCAATTTTCAACTAGCACAGACAAATTTATTTTCCTTATTCACTGTAACATGAATTTGGTAGGATTTTTATGTCAAATTATGTAATAATGTTTTCAAAAGTGAGAATAGATTCTTCTAATAAATTTTATTTAATTATTCAATAAGGTAAGAATATCAATTGGTCATAAATTAATCTCAGTTTTCCTCTATTCTTTGGTTTGTTTTGATTTGTGCCTTTCAGCATCAGTTCTCTGATCACAAGATTTCTATACATTTAGATAACCACTCTCACATCTTTTCAATTCATAATTTAAGAATTAGAAACATTTACATTTAATCATAATAATAATATCATTCCGTCAGCCTCAATCAGTTCATAAAGTTCTTGTGAACGCCATTATCTAGCCAATGGTTTGATAGTATGTGTTGTGACACGGCTATATAACGTTTTGAATTCAAAGTTGTCCTAGAGTAGTTGCCAATCAAAGCTAGATATCCCAATCAGCTCTGTAATTTAACCTATAGCTAGGGGGAGAGAAGAGATGGAGACATATCTTCTGAAGAGGATTAGCACATATGTAATGATCTCTGTCTATATTTTTGAGATGAGGTATTGTAACTATTTACATCTCATCTTTATTGCCATTTTCACAAAGCTTTGGCCATAATACTCTTTGGCCTTCTTCAGATAATATTTGTTGTAATTTTTAACTGAACACTTTATTCAGTCCATGGGGTTAGATTATTCTAATTTCATGTGCCATGCTTTTGGATATGTCAGTCTGAGTTAATTTACCATGATAACTCAACTTCCCAAATGTTTTTGGCTAATTATTGAAGTCTCAACTTTTGGGGTTTAGTCACATTTGAATTAATCAACCATAACTTTTATTGACTTGGCTATGTGCAAATGTAAATAGTGTAACTAAATGTAATGAACTCAATTGAAATGAATACTCAGCTGCCGTTTTCTCATTTAGAGTCACTAACCATTAAACCATCTGCACTTTAGATTTAATATAAATTTATAATTCTCTAAGAACAACTGTAATTTCATAATAATAATTCTATAACAATTAACATTTAATTGAATTGAATATTTAATAATTATTTTATAAGTATATTATTTGGCAGTGTTATAACTCCTACAATTATTACATATTCAATAATTTTTAATATTTTATAATTTAATAAAAAATATTCAATTTTTACATTGGTATTATAACAATTTTTATATTCATTATTGATAAGTAAATTTAATATTGAATCCTTAAAGTAATTAATAATAATGATATCTGTGTATTCGCTTTAGCTTTTATATAGTTCTTATATACTAGGTATGTGGCCAAGTAGTTATTAAATAAGATTAGTGTTAGTGAGCATGAGACCAAGGTTTGAATTTCCCCATGGTTGATTTATCAGGGGAATATCTTTGGTAATATTAAATAATACTAGCAGCAAGTACCAGAGTGGTAAGTACCTGAAAACTATACCTGAGATTGATCCACGTTCTGCAAGTAAAGTTGAGTGAGCAAAGTTTTTAGAAAGCCATTGATGGTTATGCTAACACAAAGTCACTAGTCATTGTGGCCAATACTTTTAGTGTACTAGTCTACTTCAACTACTGTTCCTGCCAGGTTATGCACTACCTTCCAGAAACTATAAATAAGGTTAACTAGTTGCAGTATAAACCACACATTGGCTCTGTGGGTGTTGAAGAAACAAATATGCCTGAGTAGTCATCTGCATCAGGGATTAGCTAGCCACTCATATCAGCCCCAAAATGGAGCTGGTATAGTATGTGATCTGAATACATGTTTCTGGTATAGATTGTGATCTACAACAATGTCTAAAGTTTTCAAAATACAAACTTAGTATTAAGATGCAGGCCCCGACTCTGTCTCTGACAAGTTCAAATTTCAATTAAACCCACCTCCTTTGAAGATTACTGACTACACACCATAATTACTAGTAAAAAAAAGATTGCATCTACATTTCAGAAACAAGGGGCATGCAAAAGTTAGATTACAAGTTCAGATTTCAATTAAAGGCGCCTACTTTGAAGATAACTGCCTGCCTTTGTGTAAAACTACACATTTTTACTTGTAAATCACTCTTCCTTTCAGAATTGAACATTTATAACAAAATTGTGAATTCAGATCACAAACCTCTCTAGGTTTAAGTCGTAGATCACAGTGGTGTGTAATTCACATACTATACCAGCACCCTCCCACTCTAGTCTTCTGAGACTGAGAGATGCCGACTATCAATATATAATAAGAATTTACACTTCTTTTTAGATTATGAATAATATATTCTATTAGTTAAATTTCACTTAAAAGTTTAGAATTATACACTTTTTTAATAATTTTACAGATATAATATTACTTTTGAAGGTACAAATCTTTTTAGAATGATTAAATAAGACTTCACTAACCCAGCACTTGGGATTGACCTTCAGATAGCCCAATATGCAGTTCAATGTTTTGCCTTCATATGCAATTTAGCTATGTTTGTTTAACTATTTTCTAAATGTCTAATTAATGTCATAAAATAAAATCTCAATGTCAATAAATGTTGAGAATCTCTGACATAAAATTATATGTCAGGTTAAAAGGAATGCAGTGGGTTCATATTAAAACAGTAAGTGATGGTTCAATTTTTGGCTAAACATTACTTTTTGACCTTATATGATTTAGAGGTTCATCTTGGTTGCTTAACAGAGTTTAAAGGTCAAGTAGCTGTTGAATAATACAAGTAAAATGGTGATGGTTGAATTAAGATTCATCTCAAGTTCTGACACAACCAAAATGTTTATTGACTCTTCTGCATCACATCTAAGACAGTTAAGATTGCTTTTACTCACAGTAACCCTAAACTGTACCCCTGGGAATAAATTCTAGCAAAGTCTTGTCAGCAAGATAAGATTTAGATTAGATTATCAGCTGAAAATCTTCTTTGCTGGTATGACTAAGACTACTAAATTTTAAATTCCCTAAAATTCTGTTCCATTAGTTTCTTCTTTTTCTTCTTTATGTCTCTTTAGGACATAATATTTTTCTTCTTAGTATCTCTCCCTAATCCTGCTCCCTCATTCATTTGCTCAAGCCTATCAAATATGTCACATGCTGCCTTCCCCTGTCCCTCTTTCTCTCTATCCATCCTGTGAGTATTAGATTCTCCAAACCCTCTTTTCTCATTACATGTCACAGGAACGTCAGCTTTCTTTTCCTGATGCTAAGTATGAGTTTTCTTTTTATTTGCATTCTCTCTAACACTTC